>VWZU01016193.1:950832-1087609 GCA_013397095.1 Sterrhoptilus dennistouni | reverse complement strand
TTTTTTTTTTTTTTTTTTTGTTATAAGTAAAACTTAAAAGCAAAGGCAGAGTTAGGTGGTGTGCACATCAGGACTTTGCAGTGTAGTATTACAAAGTATAACAGTTGCAGAAAACAGGATGTTGTGATTTAACTCCAGCCCCACGCAGCCACTCACTCAAACCCCACAATGGAATGGGGGAAATAAATGAAGTGTAAAGGTGAAAAAGCTTGTGGGTTTAAATAAAGACACTTTAATAGGTAAAGCAAAAGTTGTGAGCACAAGCAAAAGAAAACAAACACATATTTCACCACTTCCAGCAGACAGGGAGGTGCTCAGCCATCTCCAGAGAGCAGGGATCCATCACATGTAACAGTGACTTGGGAAGACAAATGTCATCACTCTGAATATCCCCTCTTCCTCCTTCTTCCCACACCTTTTATTGCTGAGCATGATGCCATAGAGTACCGGGATATCCCTTTGGTCAGTTGCAGTCCCAGCTGTGTGCCCCCCAACTTCTTGTGCATCCCTTGTCTACTCCCTGTTGAGGAAGTGTGAGACACACAAAAGGCCTCATCTCTGGGCAAGCACTGCTCAGCAAAAACTAAAACACCCCTGTCTTATCAACACTGTTTTCAGCACAAATCCAAAACATAATCCCACGCTATCTACTGTGAAGAAAATTAACTTCACCCCAGACAAAACTCACAGACAGGATCACAACTAACCAGGGATACTCAGTAAAGAGCAATGACTTAAGAATAATCAAAGGGTCAATTTTTTATTATTTTATTAGCGGTTAGTGTACTCTTTTGTTAAAAACAGTTAAAATCTTGTTAAATTTCCTAACACTTTCCTTGCAATTGGATTGCTTTTGGGACAGCACCTTTATTGTTCATGAGAAGTGAGCATGTGGTTAAAGGGAAGCACAGTTTAAGCAGAACAGCATATTTTTGGTACCTTGGCTCTTGGGATTGTCCTGCGTGATACAGAATTGTGCAACAGTACTGAAGCTGGGGCAGAGGTCCGTTTTCCATATTGCTATACTCAATATAACTAGAGTGAATTAAAACTAGGGAGAAGGGGAATAACATGTTAGCACTGCCAAGGCAAGCAGTCTACATTCTATCGTTTTTGTAGGCTGGGCAAGCATTTCTACATTGCTGCTCTTTACAGTTAGTTTTCATTACAAGAAGTCAGTGTACATGCTCAGAGACTTGTCACAGTTTCCTGAAGATAAGAGCTGCAAGGTCCTGAATCTATCATTTTGCTCTAGATGCAGAAATAGTTACGCTGTCATTTAACTTAATGATCACTTCACTTAAACGTGTCATTTGGGACCTAGACTGTACAGTCCCATATAGTTAGCATTCAGAGGTAGGTCCTTAATGCAGGTTTCTTACCACTCTTGAGTCAAATCTAAATTGCCAAGTAATGCATACACATACCCAAAGAGAGGCAGTGGGATTTGGTGTGCAGTGTGTCCAAAAACTAGGAAAGCTGCAAAACTCCATTGGCAATGTGTCCTCGTACAAGATGTATGCTTTGTTGCTTGCCTTTGGTACATGCCACCCAACCAAGCCACTTAGATGTATGTTTAGATGTCTTCCATGGTCTGTCGCTCTGATTAGGAACGGCAGTAGAAAAGACATACAGACTCTCAGGCTTATTAGCAAGTAAGAGTGATCTTTACTCTTTGAAACATTCTTTTATTGACAATTCCGATGGAGTAAAACTTCATTGGACAGCAAACCAATTCATTACCATCATTGGACAGTTAGGAACAACATCCCTCAATCATTTCTTGCAAATAAACAACAGGGAGACAAACAACACCTGCAAGGATTGTTTTACTTTCTCCAAGGACTGTTTAAAATTCTCCTTCCTATTTCTCAGGCCACAATATCTCAGGCCACTATGAGAAATCTGTGTGACTTAGTTTCCCACAGACACTGTGCTGCTGCCTGACTTCTCATGTTCAGCATCCACAATGGTCAAGAGAAAAAAGTGTCTTCATGGAAGACACCTCAGAAAAGGGTCTTGTAAGGTCTGGATTACCCCCAAGGCCATCTGTTTCCCTTAGAGATGATGAAGGCTTGGTAATTTCGGCATAAGATTGTAGGTATTTGTGTATTCCCAAAACAGACAGGAATACAAAAGTGTGGCTGCAGCATGGACTAACTGTATTATAACACAGGCTATTTTTACAGCTTTATGTCAGAATAAGGGCTTCAGAGGAGCATTACTGCAAGTTTTATTCTTCTAAACTAATGTAAGTTATATCAGAATAGTTGTGACACTATTTTGTAAACTAAAAAGAACACTAGTCAAAAAGACTGCATGTTTTGAAGATTGTCACAAGTAGATTAAAGTCTCATCTCTCATACAGTGACTTATATATGCCTATCATCTCTTCTCCTAGATCTTCTGCACAGCAGGACTGCTGTATAGGCTTCATGAGATGCAGAAAAGATGACAGAAATACATAAGTGTTTTGATTTACCTATAGTCTTCTCTCTTCTATTCCTAACCTAGAATTTAGTGGATTTATGATACGTTGTATGTCATGTGTCTGATATAATGTAATTATTTCAATAGTCATTCTTGTGATTCCAATTTTTATGTTTCAGAACTCTTGTGCTGGTATGTTAGAATTATTTATTTCTTTTATTAACTCAATGGTGCTTTGTTTCTGCAAATAAAATTAAAGACCTTTAATTTTCTTTATCTTTGGTGAGATTAACCTCTATACAACCTCTATACATTTTTTAATAGTGTTCTGCTTGGGCAATGAGAACATTCCAAAATGTATACCTGGCATATTTCTTGGGTTTGTTTTGATAAGCCTATCACCTTAATTAGCAGGTAGTCCATTGTAGGGTGTTATTTGTTCATTAAAATTTATGGAGCAATCCTGTGTTTAATGAATTTTCTCTTGCATATTTCTTATTTACAGCATATATTTCTATATATACACAGCATGCACACACTCAGAGTCACAGACTTCCAGGTCTCTGAAAAGCATACTGGAGGCAACCAAGCCACCTGAAATTGCTTTTCAGTTTCTTTTTTATATATACTTTTTTTCCCTTTTATGCCTGTTTTCTTTTGTAATTTGCCTTCAGGGAGGTTGTTCATACAGGTTTAGAAAATACAAGTGTTCCATGTACCATGGCATTCCTTTCTTTTTGTGACTGCATTTTTGTTCCATAATACTGTAATTTGATTATTTGTCCATCCTTTTTTACTTTTAAGCGTCCAAATTTATAGCGTTTTCATTTCTTACATTGGTGTAAACAAAGACCAGGCCTCCAGATCTGCCAGGTTTTTCCAAACTTTCACCTGCTGTTTGAGGTGAAGGGTAGCTCAAGAATAATTTGATTATGCACATTTTTCCCACCGCCTATATTTTTACACATCCAAAGCAGGACATTTTTAAAGAATAGGTAGTAAGCACTAGACATTCATCTCAGCTGTGAGGGAAGATTCTTAACTTGAGTTGCCCTCATATAATCTGTTGAGTTCCCCTGAACAAGGCACCACCTCTAGTTTTGGTCCTGACTAAGTAATATATTTTGAAAATTCAAGGGCATTCTGTGCTCAGACTATGGGATATCATGCAGTAGTATATAGTTTTTATTGACTCTTCAGCCTCCTTCCCTGATCAAAGAACAAGTTGTGGCAAGGAAGCAAAACTGTCTTGAGTAGTGAGAGTACCCTGAAGGGGTGTAGGATTGCAGATTGTAGTATCTGCTCAGAAGACGCACAAAAACCCTACCAAAACTGAGCCTCAAATTAGGCCAATTAGGGCCATCCCACCTGGGACAAGAGCCATCCCCATGACACTGCCAGTGGTTTAGGGAGCTGGCTGACATGGAAGCAGCTCCAACTGAAGGCAAAACCATCTGTGTCCTAAACAAGGTGCAGGACAAGAGCTCCCTAGTTCTGTCCACCATATCCTCAACCCTTCTTCTTCACATCAGCCACTTGCACAGATGAGTCAATGGGGCCTTGTATCCATGGCCACTCATCTCTATCCACCAAATGGGGGCCAGTTAGTGCTAATCATAAACAAGGGGCCTGTAGTACTCTGTAGTACAGCTCTTGTAGTTTGACATACAGTTTTCCTTCCTGATTTTGTTATGTTTAACAGCTACAGATGAAGGTCATGTATACGAGTGAGTCATCTTTTCTGCTTAATGAGATAGACTGTTAGGTCTAGAGCTCAGGTTGGCATTATTTGAGTTACTGTCCTTCACTTTAATATAGGACTTGATAAAACAAAGTATCATATGTGGCATATGTGACTACGAGAGTGTGAATAAATAGAAAACCAAAAGGAATGCTAGGATGCATTGGGAATTTCCCCACAACTGCAGTGTTAAGCTCTCTAATTGGTTTATCTCACAAAAAGTGTCTAGAACATTAGTGATAAAATTAGCATTTTCAAAATAATACATAGGTTATCAGATCACAACTTCAGAGCCAAGACAAGTCTTTCTTTAATGCAGGGTACTCTGATAATGTAAACTAACAAACTTTAACCAGTTAACTTATAAAGAGCAGCAGATCCAAAATTATGTAGAATGGTCTCCTGGATTTACCATTTCCCTATGTAAAGTCAGTCTCCACTTTGAAATAGTCTCTTGTAGTTGTTTTTACCATTTGCCTGCTTCTTAGCTAAACCCCTACATTTTGTGAACTGCTTTGCTAGTGACTTAGATGTTCATTCATTTCTGTACCTCAGAGGGATTTTTGGCCTCCACTATTATTACCTGGATATATATTATGGCAGTGGCTAAAAATACTAGGTTAATACATAGATCAATGTGTACTGTGTAGTAAACAGAAAAATGTATTCCATATGTAGATTTAACCTGAAATAAGAAAATCTGTTTTATCTTTGATCTTGCTGCAGTTTGGTGCACGTGCATATGTAAACCAGTGCTGATGGGCTTGCAGATGTATTATCTAATGAGAAAAGAAGCAAACAATGAGAAAGAAAGAAAGAATGAGAAATTTATTATTTATTTTATTTTTTCAGTCAGGAAATTAAAGAAATGGAAATACATGGAAGAATTGGACCCCTGGTGAGGTTTTTAGATCTTTACCCAGTGACCCTAATCACAAGACTTCCTTCCCTCTCGAACATAATTATTACTATTTCCATCAAATATACTTTGGAAAGTTTTTCTTGTTTCCACATGAAATACTTATTTTCTAACCCTGAACTTTCCTTTTAAGCAAAATCAATGAAAAGCTATTGTTGGTTTTACAGATGCCAGGGAGAATTATTACCATCATAGGCAGCAATAAAAGATATATTTTTGCCCTTGGTCGATTGTATTACTGAGAAATAACCTTATAATTACTGTATAAAACACCCTATTTTAACACTGTTTTTAATATCCATAAAGTTTCTGATTTATTTTTCACATGCCAGCATCAATGCACTAAATTCTTCATTGGTCTAAACTGGTGCAATTACACTGACCTCTGTAGGACTACTGTTGCATTGATGGCTCTTAAGAGCAATGTTACTTTTGGATGAATATTAGGAAAAAAGAGAGAGAGAGAGAGATCTGATTTCACCGGTATTGATTTAAATAAGGAATGTAATTTTCTTGAAATCAAAGGAAATACTTTGGTGTTCTAGCTGTATGTCAGGTAAATCTGCTTTAAATTAGGTCTTTGTCAGACCAATGGGGAAAAGAAGCCTTCTGATATTCCCTAATATGGGATTAAGAACTGGAAATGCCAGCAAAACCTTGAGTACAGGTGAACATGGCAAATGGACCTTAGTCCCTCTTTCCATGAAGATCTTGGTTCAGATGTCTTAGCAACCTGCTATGCTCAGTGGTCTCAGAGTCTTCAGGAAAAAGAAAGGAGACCCTTTGAGCACATTCAAGTTGCTTTCATGCTGCTACAACTAAAAAACTGGTTCCTTGACCCATGCAAAACCAGCAATTTCTGGTTTGATTTAGACTTGAGCTTGTTTGCCTTTTCTAGCTGGCTGATGATCACCAGGTCTTCTGCAGGTCATAGTCCTTGTCTGTCTCTTTGAGGTGAAACTCAGATTGCTACCTGCCTCCTGATTCCCATTGTTGAAAGAGGACACAATTCAGGACAGAATAACTGCACCCTTGTTTTATGTTCACTTAATACATACTTAAAACTAGGCTAGCCCTTTTCTGCTCATCTTTCTTCTCCTGACATGGTTTCTAGTATATGAGTGCCTTCTGTGAAATTTCTTTTCTAATGGAATGTATTTAGCTTTAAGTTTGGAAAGCAAACAGCACATACATCATATTTTAGAGGTAGAATTTGCTTTACTGCCTGAAAGAGTATTATAAATGTGATAGGCATAGCAAAAGAGTTCTGTCTTAATTGCACTCAGGCTGAGTTCATCACAGTTTCTGACATTGGAGGTGCATTAGGACAGCAGCACTGTCTGACTAGGTTGTCTGCAAAAACATTTCTGACCCTTGACTTATCCCTTTTACTGACACAATTACCGGTAGCATCCTCCACTACCAGTGACTGCAAAGAGGTCTGCACTTCACCATTTCCAAAGGTATATTTTGGCAAATAGTTAGGTGGATGTATATGTTCCTCCCAACCCAAAATGGATGAGATTAAGAGAAGGCATATAAGAATGATTTTTTGAAGTCAAGTATTTCCACTCAATTTATATAACACCCGTCTGTGAGAGTGATCCATTTTATATTTCCTTTCAAGAAACCATTTTGGCCTAAACTGAATGTTTCAAGTGATCTGAATTTTATTTATTTTCATTTTTTTCCCACTCCAGGTCTGGACTGTGTTTTGTTACTGGGGTTTTTTGTTTGTTTGTTTTTGAGGGGGTGAGAATAGGGTGTTCCAGGGAAATTTTTCAGTCCACAAACTGAGAAATCCATTAGTTTCACAGCTATAGGTGTCAGTGTTTTGACTTCTGACTTTAATGCTTCTCTAGTTTATAGAGGCATAAACACACACACAAAAAAACAACACCAAAAAAACAAAACAAACAAACAAACAAAAAACCAACCAAACCAAACAAAAAAAAAAAAAAAAACAAACCAAAACAAAAAAAAGACAAAAAACACAGGCTTTTGGTGAGACTATTTGATTTAAATACAATATCAGTGTAATTAGCTAACTTTATTATTTCAAGGGAAAGAATTATTTCCTCTCCCCCTTACTGCAGATTTGAATTCCGTAAGAAATTCAAGGGGCTAATTCTGACAGTAGTTTCTCTGCTTTAACTAATTGCAGCTTTGCTGATCTCATTAAAATTAGATCAGATTTATATTCTGGTAGAGAGAAATGAGAATCAGACCAAGAACTTGGAACTTATGTTATTTTTAGCACCAAAATAATCCCTTGTTTTGTAAAGCACAAGAATTGCTACAGGGCCCATAAATATTTTGTGAATCTGGTCAACAGATAAAAGTAGAAAATACTTAGAACATGAAGAAATTCATCTGTCTGTCTATTGACAGTGCCTTATGGAAGAACAAGAGTCTAGGTACAATAAGGCAATAATGAATTTAATGAAAAAGCTACAGACATTCAGGTTGTAAGCTGAGCTGCTGTTGAAAGATAGTACATATTTTTGCCTGTATAGCAGAATTCCTTGGCTGAATGTCTATGAGTAGATTTTCATTGATAATAAATATGGAGGAAATTATTTATTGTAAATGATAATTAGACTTTCCCCAGGCTATGCATCCAGCCAGTAGCAGATACTGAGTAATAACATAGGCATTATTTTTGACATTCTGTTTTCATGAAAAAAAAAAAAAAAAAAAAGAGAGAGAGGATGATAGCAGCTAAACTTTGTTATGTCTTTTGTTTAAAATGCAGTAATATCACTATAGGCATAAAGTAATGTTGGTATGTGATTTTATGTAATGACATGTATATCCTGGAGTATAAGGTCACACCATAACTTTATCTATGAAATAGCAAAATGACAGTCACAAGAACATGCCAGTACAAACTCTCTTGAATTTACCCAGGACTGCATTAGGATTTCATGGAGGCTAACTAAGCAGTTTTTGCAGGATTTCAGCATCAAATTTTAACAAATTTGGAACTGATCCTTGCAGGAAAAAAAAAATTATGCAGTTTCTACTTGCAGTCATCACTCACATTCATCTGAGAGTTCTTCTGTTACCTCAAGCAATATGCTTTTGTTATAAGAGGATCTCAGTTTCATATACCCTCTTGCCATCAATTTATAGTGCCTAGCACAGTGACAATTGCAAAGACCTCAGAAACAATACATTCCTAGCCTATATGTTTTTAATTATATTTTCAAGTTTCATTTGCTCTTGGCAACTTGATGTTATTTTGATTTTGCTGAGGTGAAATATATGAGTTTCAAATAGGGGTTTGAAATTGATTAGGAATTAATATGGCAGCATTACAGATACAGTAGATTCACTGGTTCTTTTGCAGCTCAGTGTGAACCCCCATGCAGAAAAGCTATTGTGACCAGATTCAGAATGACATGAGCAAAGTAGCTGATACTGGAGATAAGAGATCACAGAAAAGGAATCAAATAGGTAGAAGCAGAAAGGGGTTCTACCACACTAAAAAAAAATAAATTATACCCATTCCAAAAAGGAAAAACCCAGGGAGGAATCACGTGAAAGGTGAGACATGGATGGATTATGAAAACAAAACAAAAACAAAACAAACAAACAGCCAACCAATCAAATTTAAAAAGTTTTCAAGCAGTTAAAAATTTAAAACATCCTCTATACTTCTTAGAAGAACATTAATAAAATTAAATCTGAAATTGCCCAGCTAATGCTGAGCATAGCCCAGCTCAACACTGCATGCATGTGCTGCTTCTGGGGCAGGACTTACACTTCATTTTTGGGAGCAGGTTTCTTGATGACGGCAAATGCAACAGAAGGGCCTGAGAGGAAAGAATGCTCTCTGCAGAAAAGTTACACATGTGGCTGCAAATGTAACATATGTTAGATATGTGGCTGCATAATAACCCTTCTGCCTTTCTCCTTCTAGAGCAGCTGCATTGAGGGCACAATTTTTGGCAAGTTAAATACACAACTATCACCAATTTACATGTAACTTTATCTACAGAGCAGGACTGCTGGTGAAAAAGACAACACTGGATGTATGTGTGTATTATAAACAGGGGCTTCAAATTGCAGTAGTCAATCTTGTGTTATCTAGTGTCTTCTAGTATGTTTATCCTCAAAGTAAGCTATTAAAATATGAATGTGGCAGAGGGTTGCTACCATCTAAGATGCAATATGCTCACATAGTGGTCATGGCAAGGAGGCTCAGAGGTGTTTATTGTTCTATCTTTAGAAAAGGAGTAGCAGCAGTAACCTTCCCATTGGCAGACAGAAAAGAGTCAAACAAAATCACACTTCCAGTCCACCACTGGTCATTCAGACCTGTACTAAAGTGAAAAAAAAAGGGTTCTCATAGAAAATATTAACAGTATCCTGCTAAGGGATCCCCAAAAATCTTTTTTTACATGCTTTCTTCCCTTTCATAAACTTTGACTCAGCTTAGTTGTTTCAGTGGCTATCATTCACATCTCATATTTATTTTATTGGAAATGTTGTTTGATGTCAAGGTTTTCAAACTGAATACTTTCTTCAACTTTATTCATACGTCTCAAATCTTACTTTATATATTGAGATTTCAGCACAACTCAAATGTCTAATAAAAAATCAGTGCCTCAACTGATTTTTTTTCCCACAAAACCTGGAAAACAGAGAGCACTTCTCAAACCCATGATATCAATTATGGTGTTTACATCGTTTTCACTTTGGTGTGAATTAATATAAACACAGAGAATTAAATCCTTCCAGTTTTCTAGATCCTTGTATTAAGAACCAGATTCAGATTTTGGACGGACTTGTATCTTTGACAGAAATCTTCCTACTGCACTCAGGAGCTATTTGTATTGTCCTTCAACTTTGTATCACAAATCAGTGCATCGAGTAAGGTCCAGTTTGGAGCTGAAAGTAGTGAAAAGAAAAATATTTCACATACAGTTTTAGATCTGATCTTGTTCACATTCAAGTCAACAAAAATTCAAGGTAAGCACTTAGCTTACATGAAAGCAAAACTATTTGGTGATGCTATTACATTACAAATAAACCAAAGTATCCAGATGTATTTCCAGCTTCAAAAATTAGGATCTTTGCAGAGCAGCTGACACAGAATTTTAAAAGAAGCTTTATATATATTCTCAGTTAACAATGTGTCCCTAAGTATTAAGTAGAATTTATTCTCCAAAGGGCAAAAGACAAGGTCTGTATCTTGAAGTTTGTTTTTTAATATGAATATTTGAATAAACAGTTCCAGGCATACATGCTAAGACTGCATATTGTATTGTAGAACAAGACTTTCAGAAATATTTTCTCAAATACTTAACATGAAGTGTCATATTAACATGGTGTGACCTCACATTACATTTTTAACATTTATATATGCAAATGATCATATTTCTATGTGCACATGCCATTCATAAATTCAAATTAAAGGCAAATAAATGTTTTAGATTAAGGAGATTAATTTGGTGTGTCTCACAGTTGACATACTTTCTACAGAGATCACTGAGACCCGAGTGCTGGGCTGTTATCCAAAAAGACAGATGGCAATTTCCTTTTGATAAGAGTCTGGGGTTTTTTTGCAGCGAGGGAACCCTGAAGTAACCATTTTTCTCGTAGGGAAAGCATCTTTCAGAAGCTGGATAAATCATTCTAAAATAGACAAACACAGGAACCAAGAAACTAATCAGTGTGAAATGAATTGTGTTGCAGCCCCTTTCAAAAAGTTTAGAAGGTGCTTTTTGCTTTCATTCTTGTAACACATGGAAACTACTTCAGAAAACTAGAGAATACAGATAACTTTTTCAGTACTCATTTCTTTTATAAGTACCAATACAATTTATGATTATTAGAGATGCCAAATTTAATTTAAATATTGTTTACAGTACATATGCATCTTGCATGAAATAAACAGTTTTCGATATTCTAAAGACTATGTAAACACAAAAGTAACTCAGAAAAAATCAGACAAAACCATGTATATCAGACAAAACCAAGATGCTTCTGTTTAACTGAAATCTTGTTCAGTGTGTGCCGTCTTAAATAGATCAACAACATTTCAAAGTTTTAAGTTATAAGTGTGGACAGCGAGGAACCTACAAGACCGGAGTCTAGGGACAGTCTGTAAGTACTGACCTGCTGCTAAAGCAGTCAGCCATCTGCATTTTGTAGTTATTTGCATTTAAAGATATTAAATATATTTAAATATATTCCCTCTTTCTTTTTGTAAATGTATAAGACCCAGCCTCAGACATGCTGACACCTTCAATTTAATTTATCCTGTAGGATTAGACCCAATGATGATCTCTTTCTTCTAGTTTTGTCTCCTCTCTTCTCTATCTGTCACTAATGGAGCAGAAATTAAAGTGGCTAGGATGGTGTCTGCTCACTCTTAGCCTGTGCCCTGATGTGTTCTTCATTATTCACGTCTCCATTAGTTTGGTCCAACAGACCTGGGAATGATGTCTGCTCTTTATTTTCTTTGCCACGGCTCTGTAAGAACTACACCCTTTTTATTTTGCAAATTGTTCTTGCAGTTTTTCAGGCTGGTTCAAATTTGACTAGCAGCACCTTGTTTACAAAGATACTGCAAGAAATTTTGTGCATCCTCTTCTATCCATGTCATATCAAGGCTCACATGAGCCCTGCGTACTTCCAATCACCTCAGGTCGCATCACTTTGCATTGAATCAAGTCATGTCGCATCAGTGATACCACTATCAGCACTTATTTCTGATAGAAAATTCAGCACAGATTTAGACAGCAAATAGCTCAACCACAATAATGCATATAATGAGCAGACTAAGTATCTGTGAGAACCAGATATTTTAAGTGTCTCTGTCAAGTCGGTGCTTTCAGATATTTCAATATCCTTGTCTCTACACGGTATGCTGCACATAAATTTCTGATACATGTGCATATACTAAAATGTCTGTCTAAGCAGCCTATTTGAAAATCTTACCATCTACAACCGTTTTTGAAATAAGCAGACATTGTTGGATGGCTCTGGATATAATAACTACATTGTACACTTTGTAGGTTGATCATATCACAACAGTGTACAAGAACTAAATGTTGACAGATGTTTTTTCATAATTTGGGATTTGCCTGCTGGACATGCTTTCAAATAGTTATGCATGATTAGGCTCTATGACAGCCATGTTATTAGACATTTTATGCTGATGTTCATTTACAAAAGTTAAATGTTGTAATTATCCTATTATGTAAACAAAGAAGGAGGGGGGAAGGGAGGAAAGGAGGGAGGGAGGGATAGAATGGAAGATCAACCTTAAAAGGAAAAACCTAACTGATAAGTACAAAACCAGACAAAGTTTCCAAAATGTTTGCTCATAGCACCTCTTTGGATGCAATTGAAAACATCTTCTGGTTTATGTTACCTGTGTATTCTCTCTTGACTTTCTTGGGATTGGCATGTTCATAGGGTTTTTCAAAATTTGACTTAATTTTACTTAAAATCATAAAAATAAATTAAATTGACAGAGCTCAGTCACCCACACTTCTATATAAGTGCTAAGTGGTGATCTTGTTGATTATTATGATTGTTTGTTTGGTACTTATTGCTGCAGTATGGTACTTATTGCTGCAGTATCTAGGTGCTTTCCCAGGATTCAATTGAAGTAGTATTTCCAGTGTCTTTTTTTTAATTTCTTCAGGGACCATGAGATTTTATGTAAGTTCAGGGAGGTATGAACTGATTCTAGGTGTATATATATGTATTGAAAACAATTAGGAAGATAAGCATTAACACTATATAAAGAATTTGCCAGAAGAGCTAATGGGGACTTTTGGGGAAACTGCACTTTTGTCTCAATTTGCTCATGTTTAGAAACCAAGCATATGAGTATCTAGGTTGGAATGCTCTGCTTCTATGTCATCAAGGTATTGAAAACACTTGAGTATTGTTGTTTCTAGATACAGTTTCCAGTTACTGTCATGCAGTGGTGTGGAGGGTTAGCAATGCCCACCTAGCCACTCACTCATTGCCTCAGTGGGATGGGGAAGGAAGCAGGGTGAGAAATCTCATAGGTCAAGATGGACTGTTTACCAATCAGTGTTGAGGGCAAAACAGATTCAACCTGGGTGTAATTAACTTTAATATAGTGCCAGTTAAGTGAGAAACAAAGACAAGTATTAAAACAACTTTTCTCCCCACTCTCCCCAACTTCACTTCTTCACTCCTGACTTCTCTACCCACTCTCAGTGGGGAGCTACAATCAGTCCTTACTAGTGCCCCTCTCTTGTTCCTTTCTCTTCACACTTTTCCCCTGCTCCTGCAAGGATGCTCCACAGATCACAGTTCTCATTAGGAAATATCCATTTGCCTACTCTAGGATCCTCCAAAGACTACTGTGGGGACACTTTCACTGCTGTGGGACATCTCCTTTCTCTGACCTTGCTGCTCCCTCTGTTTTGTTGCTCCGTGTTTTTATCATTCTCCTCTGCAGCTGCTCCACTACCAAAACCTTTCCATACACCCCATATATACGATAATGCTAGTCACTGTAACAAAGAAGGTACAAGAATATCCTCAGGAGCCTGTGTTCAGTATGAAACAGCCTTTTTCCTTAAGGTCCAGTGACTAATACCCAGAATCCATCTCACAAGCCATTGAGAAAAAAATGGGAATAAATCCCACTATATTTTAACCTGTAATTCTCTCATCAGCTAAACACAATAAAATTCAGATACATTCTTGTCTAAAAATTCCTACAAAAGCCATGCTGATAAAAATTTCATTTCTGTGAATAGAATTTTCACTCATTATGGGAAGAAAAGAAAAATATCACATGTTTTTGACTGAGAGCCATTGCTGAATTCTCCTCAACTGTTAGAGATATTTGTTTTCCCTTGAAAAGCATTGGTTTAAGCAAATAATCTTGGCAGCTAATCTAGTAGTGTGATGCTCCCTACAGAAGAGTTTGTCAGAGAACATAAGAGACTGAGGATCTCTTGGTCCCTAATCAAATGTAATACTTTTCTACACTAATTCCATCTCTAGGAGATATCCAGAAATGTGATTTTTAACAGTCTTCCTGAAAAACACTAATACTATTTTGTAAAATGAACTTATGCCTGAAGTTACTCTGCAATATGTCCTTCATATACTCCATTGCTGCATTCAGATAGCAACATGTCTTTACTCAGCCTCTTCCATAAGTGCTTTAGAAAACACATGAGATCTATATATATATATATACTGGCATTGCATAAAGTGACTTTACCTTTCAGGTTACATGCCCATTTCTTCATGTGATGCTCTGACATCCTGAAATGTCTTGACTTTTCACTAGTAAAACTTGTTTTTTCTTTGTATTTGTTGACTGAATGAGATTATAATGAGTAAAACTGGCTCTTTGATTTCCAGACCAGGAGACTGAAAGTTCAGTAGGACATGCCTTTTACAAAGAAGAGTAAAATTACTGTGTAGGTTATCAAATCCGATTTTGTATTCAACAACAGATGAATGCTTGATCAGTTTCTCATGAGCAAGTTCAATTAAATACTAAGTTAGTTTTCAAAATGAAGAGGAAGATGTTATTATTCCAAAAGAAAAAAGTATTTGTGGCTCTCAAGAAAGCTGCTTTGAAGACTGTCTCTTAACCATAGAAACTCTCGCTTTGCATGGCACTGTTTTAGGATCTTGTAAGTAGTGCCTCTTTCATCCACCAGAATTTCTCAGATTAGTTTTATTTGTATGAATTCTGTTTGCTGCACGGGAATGTCTTCTGCTTTTATTGACTTAAAGTAGACATGCTTTACCTTTAAAAGTTCAGCTTTGGAAATTCAGAAAAATATTATAGTACTGAACCTACTCAGTTATTGAAAATTCTTCCTCATAAAAAGAGGAAGTTTGCTTCTTCATATAATCATGATATTAGCAGAGGTGTCATTGAGAGGGCTGGCCTGTCACTTTAAACAAAGATTACTATTACCTGCTGTTATGGCTGGTGTTTTGAGTTGGAGAAGAGATATGGGCACTGGAATTGACAGCTCCAAATATCTCAGCCTTCCAAATTAAATCATTATTTAAATAAAGAAACAAAATGGGAAGAGCACTTTGTGAGATTTTCACAATATATTTCCAAAATTTCCAACATATATTCTTAGTGATGCAGCTTTCACTGAGAAATTGCATAAACCTCTCAAGTTAGAGATCTTATTTTTTAAAATAAAAGGAAGATTCAATGTGTTATCTTGGTATCCAGACATAATGAAATGAGATGTATTTCTTCATCCCCAGTTTGCACACAATATAAAAGGGGTCAATTGAATGGAGCGCAACTTGCAGTCAACAGCTCCCCAGCACACTCAAAGAAAAATGCATCCTCTCCTTTTTAATCAGACTTATGAATAGATAGGGATGGTTTCATATGCACTTTGAAGTCTTTTACCCTGCGATTTGGCCGTTCCCTGTATTTTTTCCTGGAACAAGGTACTATGCAGGGTACATATGCATATCACAGCCTCTGCTGTCATTTTTAATAAGTAGCTTATCTCTGTGATGCAACTAAAAGCAATCCTGAGTGTCTCCAGGGTTTGTTGTAATTAAATTTTATTGTTGTATTTGAAAATGTACATTTTTTGAAAACTGGTGCCAGAAAAATGGAAAAGAGATTCTAGAAGGTGATAGTCTGATTTTTAGAAGGTTTTAACCCTTTGTAGTTTCCAGATGCACAAGCTTATTTGTGTTTCCCAAGCAGCTGTTCTTACACTCCTCTGAAGCCCTGAATATAGCAGCTAGTGTAGTTTATTAGCTGATATTGGGTAACTGTCCAAAGATTATCATTTATACCTGCAGTCAGATGCTGTAGGATCAGAGGTTCAGTAATTTGTGGGTTGCTAATAAGATTGTAGGAGGGCTTTTCTGAAAGTCTTACACTCTTGCTGCTGCCTCTTTCTTCTCCAAGTATTTACAGCTATAAGGGAATTTCTTCAAGTCCCAGTACTGCCAATGAAGTGAAAAAAAGCATGGTTTGCCAACTTCTGATTGGGACAATTAAAAAATGTCACTGTTTTGAGCAGAAAACCAGCCAGTTTATTTATATTGTTCTCTGGCATTACACTGCTGTGCTCAGGCACCACCACCCAAATCACTGAAGAGTACATCAGCTACCTTTGCAGTCACACCGTTGTGCAGTCAGTGGAATTTCTTGCAGGCTGCATTCAGGGACTTTGGTCATTGTACTGGTCTCAGTTCTCTTCACAGCTCAGCTCATCAGGACTGCTAATCAAGCACGCATTGCAGTTTTCCCCTTTTGTGTTTTATTCCTTGAGTTTCTTGCCATGGGGTGCTGTGAACTGCTTTTAGAAATTCATATAATAATTTTTTCCAAGTCGAAATATTTCTTCCAAACAATGTCATCTTTTCTGTCTAGCCTGGCTACTAATCTTTATTTAGTTATTTACTTTACAATTTCTAGAGGGATGGGATATGCTCAAGGCATCCCTTTAAGCAACACTTTATATCAAGGTTGCATTTATAAATAGTTCATGAAAGGCTAATGAATGATTAATAGATGTTTTAATGTATGACCAATCAATTGCAGATTTTGCAATGTCCAACAGACAAGTAGGTTTCTTATAAGCATAGATTATAACCATATCTGACATCTTCTATTGATGGGCTTCTAAACGTCTATAACATACACACTACTCATATCTGTAACATGCTTAAAACATCTACTAATCACTGATTAATTTTTTATTACCTATTTTGAAGCAGAGCCTGTCTATGGAGTATATCCCTTACTGCTGCTTGTGACTCTCCATTTCTAAAAGATTGATAATTTACTCGTCATCTAAGGATTTAGAACTCCTACTAATTTCAGCTCAAACATAAAGTTTTTCTGAGTTAGCTCTAGCATTTTCATCTCAGTCTAAAAAAAAAATGTCCCTAGACTGTTTTGTCCCTTAGACTTCTGGCTGCTCTACCCTGCTAATGTGTATTTTATGTATAGCAAGTTCTGCTATAATGCAATGATTCTTAGGAGCCAAAGCCACTCTAAAATGTGTTTTCAGCTTCTTGAACTCTACTCTCAAGACAGCTGTCCAAGTGATGATGGTTTCCAACGTTTTTGGTTTACTGTCATCCCTGTGTGCTTGGTTCAAAGTTTGTCCTTTCTCAGAAAAGGATGAGAAAATAGAAACTTCACAATGATCCAGTGGAAAAGCCATGTCCAAGACAGCTTTGAAATCTGACATAAGAACACACATTTTGTATGCTTGATAAGCACAGGAGTAGATAGGAGTGTTCCTCTGTGGGATTCCCCATGTCTCTTAAGGTGAAAGCCATGACCATGCTCTATGCTTTCTATGTAGCATTCAGGTAGAATTGACTAAAGCAGGCAATGTGAATTATTTCCTGAAAATTTATGAGTCCTGGAACTAATCATTCACATTTGAAAAGAAGCATGTTGCTTAGTATTGAATTTTGCAAATGAATTTTTAATTTTTAGTTTACATCTACTGACCTCACTTGCAAGGTTGAGTCTTCTATTGTGATTTATCTAGATTTTGAAACCAATTATTTAATGATAAAAATTAAAAGGATTTGTAGATTTTTCTTGGGTTTGGGGTCATCAGTAAAATAGTTTCTGTTCTGAATATTCCCAAATAAACATTCCACTCCCAGTCAAATCAAGTATTAATCTTTCACTGATGGCTCTATACAGCAGTACTAAGCTGCTACACCTGTGGCATTAGCAACTTGAGCCTAAAGAAACACGTCAAGCATAACTCAATTTAAAAAATCAAAAGGGAGAGAGAATATAGGGTTAAAAGGGGGAATTTTATTCTTCAACATCAACATCGAATTTCCTCTTCCTTTTTAAAAACTATTCATTTTCACAGCCCCAGAAGTAAGAACCTCTCAAACTTGAGCTTTTTGAGCAGAATTTTTTTTACGCACAAAAAGTGGGTAAAAAACATTAAAAGAACGTAAACATTACTGTGCTATCACTTCTACATTATCCAGTTAGCATTATATGTTTATCATGGGTTTTATCATGATATTTTATTTCCTTTTTTTTTTTCAGCTGGTTAATAATCCACTAGCAAGTCAAGCAGCAGCAGCTGCAGCAGCAGCAGCCATGGGCTCAATAGCAAACTCCCAGGCCTTTGGAAACGCCCTCTCCAGTCTTCAGGGGGTCACAGGCCAACTCGTCACTAATGCACAAGGACAGGTGAGTAGAAGATGGAGCAAACAGTGAATTCTGATGGCAGGCTGATCTTGGGACAAAAATGAGTTCCGCTTGTATGACAGCAATTTAAAAGTGCACATGTTGAAGATAAATAAATATTGATTTGGCAGACAAGGTAAGAAATGGAAAGTCTGAGAAACAGGGGGAAGTTAGGCACTCTTAAAGAGTGTTTTCAAGCTATAAAAGGCTAAGGGTTTGTTTTATTTTGTTTCAGCCCTTTAAAAATATTGCAGTAGTGCAATACCATGGTATTTTGAAAGTCCAGCAACCCTGTGATTTTAACAAATATACCATCTGTCTTCTTCCACTTACATATGCCTAATAACAGACACCTTTACTGAGCAGTACTGTGCTTCACTTTTTTGCATTTTTGTGGCATTTTTGTATTACATCATTTCTTAAAAGACATTAAATATTTCTAGTAAAGGAAAATAAATGAAGTATCAGGAATGGAGTTATCTGAATGGCTTATGCATTTTTTATTAACTATGTTAAGCAATTTGCATTTAATATGCCTGTAAGTGCAAATTTGGAAGATTATTTTGGTTTAAAGAAAATTTTCCAAACAGGAACTTGAACATTGTTTAAAAGTTATTGTGTCTAATAGAGAGATGTACATTACCTACATTTTAGAGCTGTTTATTTGTTCAAACTATTTCAGTTTCAGTCTTAGAATGATGCAGAAAGATATGCATCTGAATCCATATATACAAAAAGTAATTCCTTTGATACAGCATATTTAAGTAGCTTTCAGATTGTGACCACTTTCATTATTGCATTTATTAGGACTAAAATTAACACAATGCCTTGCTTCTCTGGAACAAATCTGTCAATATAACTGGTAACTGAGTAATTTTAATGTCATTATTCTAAATTCGACAAATTGGGCATACAGTGGTACTCACAGTGTTTATGTGGATATTAGGCCCTGAAGAATTTTTATTGAAATGATGCAGCTTGGATGATACATAAATCTAAAGTTTAGTTTCTACTCTTAACTGTTTACTAGTGAGGAGAAAAAAAAGGAAGAGCAGCTTTTCTTCTGGTAATTTTCTGCTAGTTAATTGGAACAAGAGTGAGGTTTTTTATTTTGGCCTATTAAGAAATAAAATTCAACACTTTATAGGAATCCTTCCCATGTTTTTTTTTTTTAAACACGACACATGAACAAAGATGCTTCCTGAGCTTCACTATCACCATCCAAGTCCCAGGAAAAAAAAATGCTGACCTTGTTATATTTACTGGGTGGGTGCAGAATTGTTCCATCACTACCCCCAGGGTTGAACGATGGAGCTTGTCAAAGTGAGGCCTTATCTAATGAATCATCTTATCGCAGGTGCACACCACACATATTAAAGGAGGATTGTATGAACAATGTGCCCTCTACAATAACCTTTCAATGTCTACTTTAACCCTTGTTTCAATCCCTTTTCATCAAAGGATCATATTATGCAGCCAGCTTTAAATGGAAGCTCTCAAAAGCCTATTAAGATTTCTGGAGGAATGGGGTATTGGTTTGGGAGAAAAGTTGGTTATAATACCTATAACTCATAGTCAGATCAGCTCCAACCTAGAAGCCTGCTTGTTTCTATCTCCTCTGTGCTCCAGAAATGGTTCAGAGTCGCCACTCACATATGAGGCACTTGACACCAAAGATGTTCATCGTAAGAGCTGAAGCTATGAATGTTGACTAATTTTTTTATAGCTTTTCCTTTACATGTTCTCCACAGAAAACATAATCTATGTCATTTTATCCTTAAAAAAATACTACCAAGAAGGTAACACTGAAAGAAAGTTTCACTCAGGCTGAGTCATGTTTATTCCAGACATAAAGTCCAATAATTCCACAGGTTGCAGAGAAAGAGAAGGGAAAGGAAGAACCTCCCCAATTGTTGGAATAAAATTACAGCATCTAACTATCTGCATAGGTCTTTTAAATAAGGGTTGTTTTTTTATTACTTGTTTTTGCAAATGTTCCTTGGTTTATAATCAGTACTGCAGACCTTGCTACAATATAGATAAATATTGATAGTAAGTGTGTGATATAACACACAGTTTTATAATATTCAGTATAAACTCATATTACTCAGAGACCACTTCTCAGGCTGCCTTAAAACAGGACTATTCAGTATAATTATTTACATTCTGGAAATTAAATTAGATTCCCTTCAAATTAATAGAATTATAGCATCTAACCAAGAACTGAAAGGTGTTTCTTCAGACTGGGAGCATAAACGAATAGTAATTTGAAACACTCCATTTCTGGATAATCTGCTCAGAGTCACTAAATAGCCAGATTTACACCATGTTAAGAATCTGCCCTTTAAAAACTTTCCCTTTCAGGGAATCACAAGCATTATACCCTGTGGGCCTGGTTTTTCTGGGTCTGAGATATTTTAGCCTGCTAGCAGCTGCTAACTTTTTCCCAAGGAAAAAATTCTCAAGAAAGTTTCTTCTCAAAGCATTCCTGGCAAACAACTGTCCTTTCTCAAAACCATCTTTCTCCAGGTGGTGTTTTGCTGTTTCTCTAGTTTACCCAATGGGATTAGAGAGGTGTTGTTCCTATTCACCAATCATGTTAAGTCTGTATCAGAACACCTTATAAAAGTGGTAAGAATTAGACAATAAAGCTTTTTTCTATGCTCTTTGCCTTCTGAAATATTTGGAGTCTCTCATCTTTCTTTCATGTCCTACAGCAACAATACCCAAAACTCACTCCTGCAAATATAAAGCTGGAGGAATTACTAGAATATTGGTACGTGCAATCTTTGTAATTACACGTTGTTTCTGTCACAGAAATTCAGGGCTTGTAAATGTCCATCTGTCTAGCTAAATATATGGTGATCAGTAATCCCTGGAGACATTAAGCTCTAGGTCAAATCCAAGATCCCATGGCAAATTTAAGGGAAATGATCCTTTAAATGACATATGGCATGGCCCTAATTCCCAATAGTCTAGGAATTCTTAAAATTACAGTAACAAAATCATGCATATTAACAATAATTTATATAATATAATTGTTATTTATTTAATTATTGAATTCACAGTTATGGCATGTTTATATTTTTTTTTTCTTTTGCTGTGGATGGCAATATGAACTGTAATACCAGAGCTTCCCAAGACCAAGCCAAGCCATCTAATCCATTGAAACAATATGATTAGATCACCTGATTAATTTGATATAGTACAGGTAGAGGACTCTAAATCAAATTTTCATTTTCAGAGGCATATTATGAAGAGCTATTGGCCCATGTAACATTGCTTACATTCTGTTTGCCCTCAGCACTTTCCAGGAAGTGTTTGCAGCACTGGACTTTCATAGCTTAAATTTAAAGGCCAGGGTAGCAGGTTTGCCAGATTGCACCCTGTCAGTTGATTTCAAAGAGAGACTGTCTACCTATTCAGCTTCAGCCTGCTCGTACAGTAGGACCCTAGCACCATTGCTGCCCTTGGATTCTTCAGAGGTTTAATAACCCAATTAATCTCTTTTTTATGCTGGTTTTGCAAATGAAAAAAAAATCAGGAGTTTTGTCTTGGTTTTACTATGTTTATTAAGTATGTGAAATGTTTGCTTTGGCTGTTGTCATAATATTTGTAAGGAAATGAGCCACAGAAATATGAAAGCAAGGTTGATGAATATAATTTCTTAATTATCATCAGTTTCATTCATATATGTCTCTTGACTTCAGCAGGATCAAATACATTTTAACTGTGGGTACTGAGTAAGTTTAGCTTCTCTTTTGGAAAGATAGGAGTTGTCTAACAGGAGAAAAATAGCACTAAATTCAGCAGTTGCAAAATAACATTTTGCCAGAAAAGAAAAGAGTAGCATGATAAGAGTTGGCATGATGAACTGCCTTATGGATAAAGAGGGCAATAGTTTCTTTCCTGGAAGATTAAAAGGAAAATCTAAGTATGTATGGTGTAATTGTATTGTCCACACTTTATGTGAACAGTGAATTAATTGGGATTGTTTCATCATAATGTAAGAATACCCCTGAAGGAACTCAGGCTTCATTGTGCCCATGCCTTGCTCTTTATAAATGAAAACCTTCTGTATAAGAAAAATCTTAAGCACAGGTCCACCCTGGTACTTAACAAAAAAATAACTAATTTTTGAGTGTTGTAGTCCACAAGTAGCTCAGAAAACTAAATAGAGAGGCATTGTTGATCCAATTAGATAATAGGAGTACTTTGGTTCTCATTATTCTGATGAGAGGGTACACATTTGCTCTTTGAGCTTCTTGATGGTAAACGGTGCTAATGAGGCCTGATGGATTCCCTGCTCCTAACAAGCCTCTCAGCAGTGCAAGTGATTACAATGGAGATAGATTTGATGGGATGCGCTCCCTTTTGTAGTGTCTCAGCTGCTGACACTCTGCGACATAATCAGGTCACAGAGCCGGTCACAGCCATCAGCAAAAGCCATAGCTCTAGTCCTCATTATTAAAGTGCATTATTCAGTTCCAGGCCTTCACAATACTGCCAAGGGCCTTTTTTTCTTCCCCTTTTTTTGTTAAGCATCAGTTCTCAAATACAAGAGTTAATAAAATCATCAGCTAAAGAACTAGTAAATTAAAGAAATGGAAATAAAATGCTCCCTTTCAAATTCATTGAAGGATCACAATTAAATAAGCAGGGAATTTCTCATCACCACACACTGTACAGTACAATGTAATATGTCATGTGCAATAACAACAGGAATAGGATTTTTTTAAAAATAACATTGTCCTCATTGTGGACTGGCTTGGAAAGTGCTAAAGTATCTTTTATGGTAAAGGAAATTTCTGTCTTTCCAAGTATTACATGTCTACATGTAGGACCATCATTTTCACTGTTTTTTGTAACTACTTTTTTCTGAAGTGTGAACAGTTATTTGCAAACTAAGTTTATGATTCTAAGCGGGGCAGCTGTCTTAGTTTAAGTGGCTAAGGCCACATCTGGAAAATATGGAATAGGCCACATTACTAGGACCTCTTTGTTCCCATAGACAAGGCTATTACCTCCTTTTGGGGAGTGAGGAAATTATAAAATGGTGTAGGAAAAGGTGTTTGTAACATTTTCTTTCTATTCTGATGATGTTCAGTTGGGGCTATCCCCATTCCAAAAGAAAATACTCTTTTAAAATCTAAGTGATATTTTAATGCAGTTTAGTTAAACAGGTGAGGAAAAAAACAGTGGAAAGCCTGAATTAGTCAGTTAGTTAGTTATTAAGTTTTTGTTTCAGTTTTGTTTAAGCTAAATAGAAATAAGATATTCCAACACTGAAATGTATACCTTTACAGGGATTTAAACCATTTCTGTCAAATCTTTGTAGTGTATATTAAGTGACAATAGTATACCTTTGTTCATAGATAAAACCAAAGGGACTAATATATTGGGTGGAGTTATTTCCTGGGTTTGGGTTTGTTGTTTTTATTTTTTTGGTTGGTTTGGTTTTTGGGGGTGGAGTTTGCCTTTTTTTTCCTCCTGTTCTTGTTCAACTCCACATTTTTTCCTCCTTTTTCTTTCTGGTAGAGTATGCTATGATGAGCAAATGAGTGTATATACACAAAGATGCTTTTAAGACTTCCAGTTCTCTAGAACCACAGATATAAGAACTTTTCAATGTCCACAGTTTAAAGTTCAGAGTTAGTGCTGTGGGATTAACAGTCATCTCCAAGAAATGTGTAGAGACTGCTATGTGACCTAGTTTTCTTTTCAACACTAGTCAAAAAAATTGCCAGCTACTACTGGGACAGCAAGCTGTGACTCCTCATACACTTTAAAGGAGAATGTTGATTGTTTGCTGGGGTTTTTTTGTTGTTTGGAATTTTTAAATTCTTCCAGAAGTTCTAGGAGGCTCAAAGTTCTGTAATGTGTAAGACTCTTTGAGTCCTCCTGCATATGTGCAATTCATACTGTTCAGGTGTTCAGTGTCTCTTAGTGTGGTCTCTTAATCTTCTTTTCTCTTTCTTGTTATCACTTTTCTATCTCTTTCAGCTATGCAGCTTTAATACATGGTAACTACTCACATTTTAGCCCTCACAACATGCAGATGTTCATAAAATTCTTAACAACAATTGTTTAAGTAGTGACTGCTAACAGTATCTTCCCAGGGCTAGGACCTACAGAAATCTGAGTTGGTGGTATCAGAATGGCACATATTAAGGATATTTCATTAGAAGCCTGAGAAATTAAAAGAGACAATTTTGAGGGAGATGCTAGAGGGAGGGATTGTAACAGTCTAATAATACTAGCATTTAAGAACATTCCTTGGAAAACCCTGTACTAGGAGAACTTGTTTTGACAGACCTTCATACTAATGTATTGAATTTCTGCCGGGTGGACTCTCTATTTTTCCCCTCAAAGTTTCACTGTGCTAAATACATGCTGTTTTGCCATTTGCAGGAAGAAAAGTGAAAAGAGAAAAGGTCAGTTGAAAGGGAAGATTTTTTTTTTCATTGGTTTCCCTCCCCACAGCTATACATGGAGGAGGGTGTTTGTTTAATTACCTCCCATGTGAATTTGAATCAAAAGACAAATAATTCTTCTAACGTATTTTTGCTGACTGTGTTTTTATTTTGCTGTACTATTCCTCTAATATCAGTTGTATCCACAGTGGCATAAACGTAAAAATGCATGGACTAAGCTCTCCAGTCATGCAAATTGGTAGTTTCATGAAGTGGAAATGGACTGAGGCAAAGGGAGTCTAACTTAAACCAAGAGCTGACTAGCCTTTTTTGTCTATTTTAGGCAGTGATCACTGAAAAAAAGAAAGGATAATTATGTAATGAAACTTCTGTCAGGCTTGGAAATGATCCACATCTATCCAAAAGAGTCACTGAAATTTCTTTTATCTAACTTGCAACAAATCTTACTTTTGGTACTAAATTTCACACTTCAGATTGTAACCTCTTGCCTGGATTTCTGCCTAAGGTGCTGTGTCTTGGACATAGATCTTTTCAGAGGTGTCCAAGTCTTATTTTCAAAAGCACCTTTCATACCTGTAAAATCCTGAGTTTCCCTCAATCAGAGTTACGAGTATGAGTGCTTGAAGGCATGTCTATGCACTGTAACAGAGTATTGCAAGCAAATTGCCAGAGACAGTTCATTTATATGTGCATGTCTCAGTGCTGTACTAGCACAGACTGATGGAGCCAAAACTCTCGCTAGTATGTTGTTATGCCTGGACTTGTTAATTCTGCTTCTCAACAAGGTGACACAAGATCTAGTTCATTAGTTATTAGCTCTGGGGTTTTGCTAACACACTGTATTATGTACAGTAAATATACTTTGAAGAGACCCTTAGAGGCCTGAAGCATTTAGGCACTTTTGAAAATGTTACTATTCTACATCAATTATTTCAAGTTAGAAGTACTGGACATAACTGTCCTTTTGTCATTGCCTTCTTAATTACTTTTGCATGGAGGAGAAAACCAAACTTACTACTAGTTCAACCATTTTCATGAAAGCTAACCAATAAAAAAAGAACCTACCATTCCTATAATCTGTTCATCTTAGCAACATGAGGTGGTTATAAGCATGAAAAATTTTCGTTGTTATCACCAGTGACATACATCACAGTCAATGAAATCTTTCTGCTCTACAGAGGTTCTTACACTGCTCTCCTTATCATCATGTCTTATCACCTTCCAGTAAAGCATTAAGAAACATGACTAGTGATAGTCACAAATTGGTCTTCCTCTCAGCAGAAACTTGTAGAATAGTGCATTGCATGTTTGATAAGGACATTTGGCTTTGTCTTTGTTAGGAATTCTTTTTGTTTGACTTTTAAAGTTTTTGTTTTGTTTAGATTTTATAATCTTTATGAAGGGATTTCTTGGAGATGCATGTTGCCTATATTTGCATCAGAGAAAAGCAGACAAGAAGAAATGTATTAGCTTTTGCAGCAGAATGTGGTGAAGCCAAAGATAATAACACAGGAATGTTCCTCAGTTGCTGTTGGAATTAATTCCAAGTCCTTGATCTTCCCCTTGGAGCAAACTTTGAGGGAAGATGAGAAGGTTTGACTCCAACAAGTTTGACTTGTTAACCTGGAGGACTGAATTTGGTAATTATAGACTTCATCCACAAGCGTTAGCCAGCCATTTAGATTCCTGGGAAGCAGACCACAGAAGAACTTGAAGGCAAAGACTGAAGTTTTTCCTAAGTACATTAAAAACTCTTTAAGATGACATAAGCAAAGCAGTAGACAGAGTTGATGCATGTAGGTGGTACCAAGAAAAGGGCTTTCTATGTTACTGATGTTTCCCAAACAGTGGAAATGCTTGGGAATAATGCATCACTTCAGAAGCTGACAAAGTTGAGAAGAATTCAAGGCTACATCATTGTCTGAACAGAGATAATGGAAATCCTCCCATATGAGGGTTTCATCAGAGTGGAATCTAAGACTATTCTTAATTTTGGACCTCTTCTTATGCAGGGTGGATTATAGAGAGGCTGTAGGAAAGCAGAGGCAATAGTGGACCAAATCTGAGAATTTGAGTTATCTTTCTAAATGTGCCTCATCATATTTGAAAAAATAGGTCTTAGTTCTTTGTGTAACATGGTGCTTAGTCTTCGCTATTTAGGTTTCATCTAACTTGTCCTATATGTAGTAAATGCTTTATCCTTGTGTCAGAATTTTACAATCTGCTCAATTGGCATTGATAATCAGAGTAAACAAACCAAAAGTGCTTGTTTTGGGCAAAGGGGAAAAGAAGCCTGATCACTCTGTCAAGAGTGCAATTTAATGCAAAATGTTCAATATTTTTTATCCTTGATTCACTGGTAGAGCATTCCTGCCATTTTGGTGAGGTTTGGAATTGCTTAAAAGTTACAAGTCTTCATGCATAAGGCCATTGTCTTTCTTATTGTGCTGCAGTCTTGACATTTGTATGTGTATGTCTTAGAGATACAATTAAGGAAAGATTTGGTACTGCCATGTTTGCTGTGCAATCAATATTTGTTTGAAATCTGAAAAGATGAGGAATACAGGTATTTTACCAATATCTCCTGAAGAATTTGAAAATGAAGAAATATGTCTACCCAAGTAATGTTCACATAATGAAGAGAATATTGCAGAAATCCTTGATTGCCTCATTTGATAGTAAGCCAACCACTGAAATATAATCATGCAGCATTCATTGTAATAACCAGTCAGATGCAGACCCATAACTTCTGCATGCAGATCCACAAGCTTCCAAACAGCACAGTGAACTGGGATTGTTCTGGAAGAGGAAGTATTCTCTGTCTTCTGATTTGCATCTAGATTATTGCAAATAATTGTGTTATGCCTTCTTCTATGTGTGGAACTGTAATCAGGGAAAGTTTAAGCAGAAAAAAAATCACCTAACCATGCATGGACACTTGATCTATTTTTCCTGAAGTATATTTCAGTTTGTCATTTTTTTCCAGATGCTGACAGTGGTAGGCTTCAGTGTGTATGTATGCAAATGGCCCAGATATCAAAAGGAAAAAAAAAGGACTTTGAAATATCTATGCCAATGTATTAAATATATATGATTTTGAAAGTACTTTTTTCACTTAAACTTCCTTCTTTGCACATTAATTAAATATTATCTCTAGGATAAGTATCTCTCATAGAAGACTAATGTATTATTGTCACATAATAATGGAAGAGAATGACAGAATCTCTTTTCTTAAGCTGAAAGAAGGATTTATTAATATAAGGAAAACACTCATAGCCCTTGAGCAAGTCTATTTCTGCTTCATAGAGAACCTTTGCTAGACTCCCCTCATGTCTAGCTTCATGCTAGAGATTCAAGGAAGCAATACATATATCCTGCCAGTTTAAAAATCAATCCTGTTTTCAGGGGATAATTTAATATCAAGACATGATGTACCCAATATCCAAATATACATTCATTTTCATGTTTGACGCATCAAATGCTCTGACATAGCCAAGTTTCAAAATAAATGGTTTGTTTTAGAGGTTGGATATGTCATATTAGCATTCACCCAGCAGATAGAGAGATAGATCAGAGAGTGATCAGGACATCAGGGAGACAGTTTAGAGCGAGATGAGAGAGGCCAGGTACACCTTGTAATGTTAAAAAAAGCTAGCTAGCTAGCAAGAAAGAAATTGTATAAATAGGTCACTGCAGCCCAACTGAAAAGAGGTTTAATTTTAACTTGTTAGTCATCATCTCCAGAGGCCTAATCCACTCCCTTCTTTGAGGGCTGTTCATTTAGCTATGTCTTATTTGATAGCACAAATAGACAGACTCAAAGAAAAAACATGATGTCGGATTCATGCAGTGTACTAGTTTTAAGGAGGAATCAGCACCACTTGCCATGCTAAAATTTCCTTCTTGCCTTCTCAGTTCCTCTTATTAGCCTTAATTTGTTCTCATTTTTCTGGTTTTGCTCTTCTGGTTTCTTCCATAAGTGGAAGCATAAACCCATGTGGAAACAAGAGTACGGATGAACAGGTGTCTGGGGCCAATGTCAGTGACACATCCTCAGACACCCCAATGTATTCAACTCTCTAGTTTCTGTTCTGATTCTCCTGTTTCTACCATTTTCTTTTCCTGATGACAGCTCTTTGCCTTGCTGTATCTGGGATTCAGTTAATTAAACATTGGTCTTTAGTCCCATTTCAGACATGGCACAGTACTCCTTTAGGCATCCCATGGCCAATCCAGAGAAATGTTCTTCCCTCTGTGTCTTATTGCCATATTCTGACAAAATCCTAAAACATTTCAAATAGAGCAGACATCAACATTCTTTTCAACTGAACTGCTTCCCACTTATGTGAACACAAGTATGTGTGTGCGTATACACACACTCAGGTGAATGTATTATTACCTGGAAATTCATGCTCATCTCTTCAGAAGAGTACAAGGACCCATAGGGAAATGAGATTATAAATATTTGAATTACCTCTTGAGTCATGCTTCTGTCTTTGGGGTCATTTGACTCTTTATTCTGGTGACAAAAGAAAACCAAAAACTTCTCATCTTGGTATGGAAGACTATGTGCTCCTCTGTTTTAGCTCAGATCTGTCTCAAGCGTAATTTTAGGTGTATGTAATCATGAGTGTACATAGGCCATTGTCTGCATTCTATTCATTTAATCCCCGTATTAATATATGAGGAATAAAACTAGGCCTGTATTTTTCCAGGCATTCAATTTGCCACAAAAACAATAAGTACTCTTGAATGATGGCAAAGTGAGAGTTAAAAGATATTGGATGTTAACACTACCCTTTCACTGTAAGCAGGTACTATGTAGACTGGTACTATTGATAGCTCTGCACAAGAGATCAGAGTAAAGTAATTAGCAGTTCAAGAAAATTGACGTTTGTAAGTAGAATTGCAGGAAAAATATTTCCCAACATATGCCCACAGGATGGCATCGTCTGCATGTTTCCTGATGTCTAACATATTGATGAACATTGCCTCTGCAGACCCCTCCAAAGTACTGGGAGGTGGCTTCCATTTTAGGTATTTAAATCACATCTTCTAAGATCTGCCCTATAGATCTCAGTTTTAAATGTACAGATACTGATGCATGGGTTTTGTATTTACAGTATCTTAAAATTATTATTAGCAACTACAGTGCACCACTCTGTATGTTTAAATCGGTATGTTGCTCTCCTGGCTAGTTTATTTATACCCAGGAGAATGTGCCCGATGCAGGAAAATGTCCCACCTGTCACATCTATTGTTCAAGTACAGACACCTGTAGGAGACAGTCGCCTATCTTTGATGTCAAGTAGACACATGAAATTGAAAACAGTTGTTGTTTATGTTCATTATTGAAACATACTCCTTTACTCCTTTAGGTAAAGCAGAAAGTTTAAGAACCAATGCACACAGGTTAGATAAACCCTAAGGTCATCATCTTTGAAAAGGATTAGCATGTAATTGATATCAGCAAAAAGCACCACATTCTTCTCTACCACATCTGAGGGTTTTTGCCACAACAACCAAGACAAAAATCTGCCTGGAGACTGAGATTAAATATTTAATGACTGCTTGGAAAAAATAAGATTTTGAATTTAAATTTTTCTTCACAAAGGTCCAAAGATAACAAAACTAACTGTTTCTCAGTTCACCAGATACAGAAAGGCATAGGAAACCCTGATTCTCATCTGTGAAGTCTAAGAGCTGACTGAGTATGTTCTGAAATTGCATTCACAAACTATGTTTTTGTAAGAGTGTAAGAGGGAAATTGGTACAAAACAAAATCTTGACAAGCTTTTTGCCAACTTCTCAGGTGTGGGAAGACAGATAGAGATAGTGCAAAAGGCAATCCTGCCTCCAATACATTGCAGCTGTATTAATTACCAAAGAGTGGGAACAGCCTTGCCCTCACAGCTATGGGTGTGATAAAGAGTGAGTTAGTTGGTTGAGAGTCAGTTGGAGTCTGCTGGCCATGCTGTGAGGAGGATGGGACAGGAGGTTGTGTGAGGAACAGACAGGGTTAGGTGGCCGTGCTAGGGACAGGAAGCAGCGAGCTGGGACTGCAGAAGGAAGAGAGAAGAAGGAGGCAAAGAGCCAGAGCTGTGGGGAGCTGCCCATAGGATTACTACATAGAAAAGGTATAAAAGACATCTAGATAACAAGGTGCTGATACTTGAAGCCTTCTGAAGTTTTTATTAAAGCACTTTGAATACATGGCCATCTCAACTCTTACACCCAGGGTAATTATTTAAAATCTTAATATTAGACTACTGACCTAAAAATACTGTTAGTAATATACAGATGCAGTTGTCTCTTCAGATAGATTCATGCTTCTGTATATACAATGATGGATACTTCGAGCTTAACCAACAATGTATTACAACCTGTATGTTCATAAGAAAACATCACAGGTAAATATGTTAAAACAAAAGACTTCTTTCTGAATACAAATAAAAATGTATATGTTAAATATTTTCAAGTCAAGCTCAAATTCTCACAGCCTGATCCATCAATGGGGAGGGCCCCTCCTAAGGAGCACTTAATGCAGCAAGTTGTACCCTTGGCTCCCTCTTGCCTTTTATTTCTCCTTAAAATCATATGCAGTGAAAAGAGGGAACAAACATGAATGATGCATTCCTGATTCACTAAATCACTGTGGTCTCTGGCAAGAGCACAAATGTAAAAATGTTTAAATCGGCCTCATACTACCAAACAATTGATGCAAAAGGAGACCTCAAAGAACACCAAGTGAGGGGAGATAAATGAGTACCATGTCAAGAAAGCAATTTCTCACTGAGTTTGCACAGAATGGAAATTTTACTTCCAAGAGATGGTTAGGGAATCTTTCTAATAAATCTTCAGTCCACAGTCATTGCTGTGTCTTTTTTTTAAACTTACTTTTTAAGAGCTGTGTAAGTTATACCCTCCCTAGTGAAATGTGTCAAGATATTACCAGTCAAGTTGAAGGAATTTAAATGAATTACCTCTATCTCTGTGTTTATATTTGTAATAGACAAGGATGGTCAAACAGATTTCATTTTGTGCATGTGTTGCAGTGAGGTCTTCTCAAAGCCTTGTCTTATTTTAATAGTAACTCACGAAAGAAAAAATAAAGAAGAGTCTCATTCCCAAGAAAAGTCTCTATGGTTTTATTTTCATTTTAGGGATTTTTTAAAAAAATATTTTCCTTTCTTTTATGTACAGCTGAAATTTAGATGGTCAGTAAAAAGGCAACTTGCTTTCCAAATGACCTAGAGACTAGGTCAATTTTAGAATTGACTGCTCAGCAGAATCCTATGTCTCTTTAGACTTCTGATTTGAATTCCTTTTCCCTAATTTTAATCACATGAAACACAATTTAGGCTGCATCCAATCTTAGCTAGTTGTTCAATGTTTTCTGTCATCACTGAAACAAATAGACACACAAAAAATAAAACGTAGGGTCAATCTAAGGCAGCTATTTTAAGCTTGTATTAATTATCTTGCAGGAATTTTTCACTATATTGAATAAAGAGAGTCATGAATGACAGTCTACAACTGGATTTCTAATGCTATGTGTCTAACATTACATTAATTCCATACTTACAATGTCACACAGTTGTAATTTTTAATGATACTTGAGTCCTTTTGGTAATGTTATCCTTAAGCTCGCTGTCACAGTAGTTTTAACTAAGATCCTGGTAGCAGCTGAGGATGGACATGCAGAACTTAGTGCTGGCTGACCTGCCTTATATTTTGAATGACTCTAGAGGAATTCATCATTTTTTTGTGTGAAAACTGCGTTCCTGTTTTGTTTGCCTGCTTCTTTGTTTCCCAAATAAATAGAGACCAAAGTAATGGTATCTATCTGAATTATTTAAAGCGTACTTAACTTTACTGATACTTCAGCTAAGTGATGGTTTGCAATGTGGAGGGAAGGATCTTTTTGTTGAGCATCTTTTCTTTCAAGATCAAGTATTCCATCTGCAGGATAATGTTATTTAAAAATCAGTTGTGCATAAATGAAGATTTTACATCTCTGAGGTTCTCCTGGTTTAAGAAACCCCTTTGAATCTGTAGAAATGGGGAAGATCTCTCCTTTTGACAGATTGTTTTTTACATTTCTCTGGCCATCCACCCTGCTGTTTTGGTTAGAACAGAAAAGGGATACACTAAATCTTCAGACCACAGACCAACATAAATGTATTTCCAGCACAGCTCCAACCATCAGATGTCACAAATGCCATGAAAGAGTCTTATCACATAAGAATTTCTAAAAAGTAATCTAAACTACACCATCATAATTATTGCCAGTTTTACCAAACATTTGTTTTTACTCCTAGACATTATGTATGCTTAGAAGGGGAGGCATATCTTCTAATTTGATTTCAAATGTTCTGCATTTGTTTAGAAATGCAACTTGAATGTTGTTCATGGAATTCTCCTGATTTGTTACCATCAAAGGGTGAGCCTTATTTTATATTGTGGATGGGGTCATTACTACCAAAGAAACCCCATAAGAAACAAGTGTCCTTTCTACCCAGGGCTTGACCCACTGTGCTTCAACATCTCTCCTAGGACTTGCACTGAGCCTATGGGATACAATACAAGTTTTTTCACTGCCATGTCACTTTAGTAGCAACTCAGAGAAAGAAGTTTCCATCTCTCCAGCCACTGCTTTGCATGACAGCTGTAGCATCTTGTCAATTAACTCTCTTAATTGGTTTCTGTTTCTTCTCTAACTATGAGCTTTTGGCCTTGCCTGCTGCACAGAACTTTTTATTCAAAGCACTGGATTTACATGAACCGTCTATCAAAAGCATTCCCTTGGAAGGGAAGATACGTGATAAGGAGTTTCAATACTTGCGCTTTTTTTTTCTTTGTTATCTCTTGTAGCTCACAGTAAAGCTTGAATCATCATAAAATTGCACTGTAAGTTTGTGGTTTGTATGATGAACTTCTTTAAAATAGAAAAAAAAAAAAGACCAGACGACTCTCTATCTGACTGTGTCTAAAAAAAATAAAGGAAAACAAACAAACAAAACAAATCCAACAGCCCAAATCCCATGGCTATCACGGAAAAGAATAAACTGTTCATCTCTTAAAAAAAAAAAAAAAAGTGGTGGTGCAACATTTTAGGTATAAACTCATCAACATAATTCTAAAGCATTATGGTCTTTGTTGTGAGAAATGAGAAATCCTGTGGTCTCCCCCTAAAGAACATTAAAAAAACATTACTGACAGGAAATTGAAAAAGTAATATATGTCTGAATGAATATGACAACTTTTTTCTGATAGAGCAGATAGATAAATGTCACATACAAGTTTCAAAATACATTTAATTTTGCCACCACAATGGGTATTCTCTTCATAAAATATATATGAATAAGGTTTGAATCATGAAACTTGACTGTGATAAACAAATGCATATTTGATAACTTTCTTTTTTTTTTTTTTTTTGAGATGCTAATTCTTTTTTTGAGGTTATTTTTTGTTTACACATCTATACATTTTCATTTCTGAGTGAAGCAGCTTGGTTGACAAATCTTGTACATGTTTAGCTTGGATAAACTTCCTTTTTAGTCTGAGAAATGGATGTTGGATTTGGGTTTTTTTGTTTTGGTTTGGTTTTTTTGGGAGGATATGGGATTTATTTGTTTGGGCTTGAGTTTACTGGTGTGGGATGGGTTTTTCTGTTTTTTGGTTGTTGTGGTTTGGCTTTTTGTGAGGTGATGGCAGGGAGGGGGAAATGAGGGAAGAAGGAGAAGGTAGGAGACACGTCAACTCAACTATCACCACAGAATCAGAAAATATGCTGAGTTGGACGGGACCCCAAATATTGTTTCAAGAGCAATTAATATATTCAGTTCTGTCTCAAAAATGAGCACAATTCCTTGACTTATTAATTTGAAAATCTGCAATTACCTGCAATTAAAATATTCCATATAGGAATTATATATAGGCATTTTCACTTCACTCATCTCTTAATTCTTCTGCTGTAATTCCTATGCCAGGAATATGCCAGGAAATCGTCTTCACTATTGCTCCAAGATTAATAAGAAGTTATTTTGGAAGTTCCGTATTACTGAGACTGAGTTGGTTTTTTAAAAAATGTACTACAATAACATTTTTACCTACCAAATGCATTTTGACAATATTTAAAAGTAAGTTTCATTTTGCTGTTGCTTTTTTCTCTTGTTCTGCTTTGTTCTTCTAATAGAAAATTCCACCATTTTTAGTTCTGTTTAATATCTTGCTCTTGGGATTGTTAACAGGGAGGCTACTTAAATTAAGGTAAAGCCTGAATGAAGGAAGCAACAGCTGATGATCCTTACACTTTCATGTGCTAAATGTATCTGTGGTTAGATTCTCTGGTTCTTTAAAGCACTGAGTATAGTACATCACTCCATGAGGAACCTTCTTGTTTTCTTTCAATCTTATCCATATTAAGGCATTACATACCAGGAGAGAGAGGCTTAATTAGACTGGTGGATTTGGCAGCATTAGGTTTATGGCTGGATTTGATGATCTCAAAGGTCTTTTCCAACCAGCATGATTCTGTGACTTAAAGTGTGGATTGGCAAAGCTGAGCTGTGTAAGTGCTCTGAATGATCCTGTGGAGAAACAGCTGAGGCTACAAGAGAGCTGCAGCTGTAACTGTGAAAGATGTCTTCTTAACTTGCTAAGGATCTCTTTATTAAGTGCAAGTCATTGAGGTCCACTGATACCCCAGCTGCCACATCTGCAAGAGAATAATGTGGAAAACAATAGCTCTAGGGAAAAAATTAAAATAAATTGTAAGCATAAAGGTCAGGTTTAGATTATCACTGCATTTTTCCCCAGCTTTTGATTATGATTTTCAACATTTTTCACCATATTTAAAATGGCATTAATGTATTTTCCTTTTGTAAAGGAAGCATTTTAGTACTGATGAAATTAAAGTAGCACCTCCTTTGTTCTTCTCTCAGGAACATGTAATCCAGTAAAAATTGTCAGAAAGTGCAGAGCATCCCACTTGAAAGTCTTGATAGTGTGCATCACAGTCTTCAGTCATCTTAATGGTGGAAATGTGAGACTATTTGTAATATAACAATTTAATTCTTTGATGGCAATAGAATTGTTGTTATTTGTTGTCTACGGCATTGCCATAATCATGAATGAAATACATAATCACATGGGAACACTCTGCTAAGGTCTTATTCTAACATATCAAAAAAACCATGCCCAAAATAACTGAAAATGTAATTATAAGACATGTGACAACTACACAGATGGAGAAAGGATTCTGGAAACAGCTGATTTTCTGTCCTTGCCCTTCCCTTTCTCCAGAGTCAAAAAATTAAAGGAGCCCCTCACCTTTGGTGCCCTGAAAATCATGGTTGAAAAGGAAATCCTTTAGGACTGCTACAGAGGCAACATGCAAGAAAAGAAAATTGTCTGTGATCTACCTTCCACAGAACAGGCCTCAGGGATATGGGCTTTGCCGACAGCAGAAGAGAAATATAAAGCAGTTTGAATTCATATAAAAATACATAAACAAATTTCAATTTCCCTATCTGTACACATGTTGCTTTCCACACTGTAGCAATGTAGGTACTGAAGATGGGATTACCTCAGAGCCACTGCTATTTTTAATAAGAAAATTATAGTTATTTAACTCTTCCTTAAGTAGACCTATGGACAAGGTCTGAATGAAACTGGTAATTTAGCTGCATATCTTCTCACAGCTGCATAAATGCAGTCTCTTGCTATGTCTTCCCTAAATCTGAGAATCATTTAGTTAGATTTAACTGTAATTTTAAAGTATTTTTTCAGTAGGAACACCTTGAATGTACAAAAATTAATTGGTAACCCTGAGAAGGGCTCAAATGGCCAGTGGAAAGGGAGCAATGACTGAATTCTGGATATTTATCTCCAGTCTCACAGGCACCCACCCTCCTGAGTTAAGTGCCATTGCATCAGGAGAATGTTTTATTCTGAGAAAGATGTTAAAACTAGTCATTGTGGTAGATACTAAGTATCTGTATTACAGAATTTACAACAATAATACCTATAGCGTGGTGTTCAAAGTGTACAAATTTAAGCCAGGCTGTAAGATGTGAGCAGAGCACCTTTCTTTCCCTTCCTTCTGTCAGGTCAGGTGAAATACATTAATGATGCATTTGATAATATGCCATAATGTAGTCACTATGCTTTCGAGCACTGAAGCACATGTTCCCACTACTAATATTCAAGACAAACAGATGAGGGTATTTTCATCTTCAACATAAAAATACCCTAGTTTTTGTGATAGCTTTTCTTCATAGCTCTTAGGTAGCCTTACAAAAATTACTTAAGACTTATAGGAATACTGATGGGGAGGTAAATAGTATTTATGCAAACATATTACAGGTGACTGAATGGAGGCCTGGAATTTAACAAACTTTTCAAAGGTGAACTGATTAGCAGAGCAGTGGGTTGAACCAGGGGCCAGAACAAATTTTGCAAGATAAGAAGTAATGCCTTGCTTACATTTGGTTGGTAAATTTTCATTGGTACTAAAAAGAGCTCTAAATCAACTCTTTGACGAATGTGTGACAAAAGAAAGTTATATTTGATCTCAAGAAGGATTTTTATGCCTAGACATTCAGATCTAGAAACTTGGAGTCACGACTATTTTCCATTCAAGAATTTACATGCAATCTATCTAAGTTTTCCCACCTTCTTTCAGTGAAATTAATTTTTCCTCCATGTCTTCAACTCCCACAAAATTGTGGTGCGTTATAGCAAAATTCTACTTTATAGCTGGAATATCGGTTTCCACAGTGATATCCACTATAGCAGAGAGATAATCCAAGAAGGTTTGTTCCATCATAGTCATGCTGTGATAAGCATTGTGCCTTGTTCTCAGTAGTCAGAAACTTGCTTGTGGAAGAAATGCATGTCCTGCAAAACTGGAAAGTATTTCAGCAGTATATTTGTGTACTACTTCACAGTTACTCATCTCATCCTTCCCCTGAGGTTTCATACACTATCACAATAAAAGTTACAACTCTTAATTAATGAGATCAACAGTTTTATGTATTATTTAGCTGAAGTCTTGATGATCTAAAATTGTAGAAACATCACCTAAGTAGGGCACGACTTTGTATTTAGACAATGTCATCTTGTACAGGTGCTATGTTGAAATTATGGATTGAGAGACAATCACCGTATCATCCACAGTAATAGCGTATTTGCAGCAAGCTCAAGATTTATAACAGTATTTGAAGAAATGTGATTGTCCAACAATGCTGAGTATCACTGCTACTGATTGATTACAATATATATCAACCTTCTTGCAATGAATTTTGGCTAAATCTGAAATGATTGAATGAATCAGCATGTGCAATTAATTTCACCTTTAAGAGTTACAGACTGAGAAATCTGGTGATCTTTGATAAATATTTTATATAGTGTAGGTAATTTGATAGTCAGAAGATGTGAGAGGATTATTCGAGAATATATTGATGGCCTAGAAATTCTTTGACCTGTAATCTAATTAAAGAACTCTGGTCTTAAAGATTGCATCTGAAGATTGTTTGATGGTTAGTGATTTCAATCCAGTTTCTCATGGAGTACCTAAGAAAACATCCATTGGTATTCTAAACAGACAAGTCAAGGACAGAATGAAACATCATTAAGCTTTCAAAGTCATTTTCCCAAAATATACTTTTGTTTCCTCAGAAGATATCATCAGTGAAAGTTAAAAAGAAATCTAAGTCTTCACCATAGTGGAATAACTTTTCAGGAATGGCATCCAAGATAAACCAGTGACAGTGATGACCATCTGCTGAAGTCAGTGAAGAGCACACCATCTGCTTAACTGTCTATACAAAATAAGCTGAAAGGAACAATAAAGGGAAAGAAATAAAAAGTATAATACCAGAAATAATCCTGCTTATCCAGACACATTGCCAGTACTGTGCCACATCCCTTTTAAAAAAGAGTAAGATTACAATTTGAAAAAGTAAACCCACGCTACTTCAGTGAGAACTGTTTGGCAGTGGAGGATGTTATAGTGTTCATATCTGTGCAAGGCCATGTCTCAATAGCAGTTCTTATTTAAAAACCACAGGATCATAGAGCAATTACTAAACCCTGCCTCATTCTGGATCCTCACCTTTTGATAGCATCTCTGTAGTAGGCCAGTACAGTGCAATACAGCACCAAGTAGCCAAGGTAGTTCCAAACATGCTGATAATGTCACCATAGCATGGAAGCAACATAATCACATTGGCACACATTGTGCTGGGCCTAGTTAGGCTTGATGAGAAATGGGAATTTGTTTCCTGAGCTATCCTTGAATGGCTCAACATGGCACATATTACAAAGTGCGGGGATGCCTACAATTTCTTGTGCTGTGTGTCCAGAATGTTAGATTCTGATGTGGCTGGAAGCAAGTCCACTCTTTATGCTCTGAGAGGGAAGTAGCAGAAAATAACGTTATTGCTCAAAAGAGACAATCTTTTTTCTAAAGGGATCTAAATCCAGTTTGTAATCGAAAACACAAATTGATGTTTGGGTTAGCAGCTGCAGCCCAGATACAAAGCTTGAAAACTTTGAGAAATTTTATTTCAGAGCAGGGATTTCTTGTCTCTGAGATCTTTGATACTTAGTTGATATTGAAATCTTCAGAGAAGTGAAACAACAGTGATACTTCTGTAGGCAAATATGAAAATTGCTGCCGGCATGAAAAGAAAGTAAAGGTGAATGAATAATTAAGAAAATATTTTCATTGTTATCAATTCTAGAAATTCGCACTTCTGTCCCAGTTGCTCTGTATTTAATTCCTGAGAAAATGAATACCATTACTTTTGGTTATCAAGAGAATGTACCAAAAAAACCCCAAACTACACATACAGAAGTGTGTTTACTTGTACACATCCTACAAGGATCTGCACAGCAATCAGGAAAGCTATTTTTGGCTTGGGACACAAGCAGTAAAGTGCTAAAAACCTTTAGTTGTGAGTTCTTTTAGTGATCATCAAATGTTATTAAAAATTCTGTCTGTTTTTCATAACAAATATGATACTATTGGCAGTCCTGTCATAACATATCGTGGATCTGTTGTCATAACAAACAAAAATATTGCTAAAATATTTTACACTAGACATATGTTAAATAATTTTAAATTACAAGTATTTTCATAAGAATCTCACTAGCTGATTTTCAGAAATGCTTAGGACCTGCAAATCTAATTAAAATCAACAGCTGCTTTGCTCAACTCAGAGAACTATAACCTCTAAGGGTTCTGATGCCTGATTTGATTCTTGTTTTTAAAAGGAAGTTAATTATTATAAGCAGATTGCTTAAAAGGGACAATTCAGCAGACACGCAACATAATTTTTAGTCTTTAATTTGATAATTACATATATTTAGATTTTTATAATGAGAAAATGTTGTGCTATGTAGAATATTTGATAAAAAAGACATTCTTTTTTATGACAGTACACATGCTCCTACTACCAGAATGTAACAGTATTTGCTTAAGAAAAATTTCACCACATAATTCCTACAGTGATAGCAAATAAATTCCTGTATAGTTTGATGTTAATATACAAACATTATTTTATTTAAAAAAAAGCATTGAGAAAATCAGGCAGAATGTTGGACTCAATGTTCCATTATGGTGCTTACAAACAATAACCTATCCAATATGTTGAATGATATATGAACAATACTTAGCCTTGAAAATTACAATTCCTTACATAAAATGTCACTCCTAGTGACCCAGGAGTACAGTTTCATAAGTGCCTGTTTCCAGTATCACTATTTGATGCCTTTTTTTCAAAGTAGCATTTTTTGTGCAAACCTTTTGGGTTGTCATTAGGAAATACAATGCAGGAAAGGAAATTTGCAAGCTTTGCATAAATTAATACCACTTCTAATTTGAAAGACACAGGCAGCCTTAGTTTCATCCTGTATGAGGTTCAAGAATCACATTGTCCTAGGTCCAAAGAATGAGATGGAATAGCATTACTTTCAAAAGACGTCTGCAAATTGTATTCCTGGTATGTGTTCATGATTCCAGTTTTTCAGTGTGTAGATTGGCAGCAGATTGTATATATGCATTTAAATATAATACATTGCATTTAAATAGCTGGGTTTATTGATATTGTAGATAATAAATTATATGTATTTTTTTAATCCCTGTGTCTATGTGATTATAATTTGTATAGATACTGTATATATATATACATATACATGTATGTGATTAAGAAATGGGCAGCTGCACAGAGGCTAAAAAATCCTGTGCAGATTCACATTAGTATATCTTTTCCTCAGTCATTTTCTCCTTAGATTTTCTTGTTAAATAACTCATGCTGATAAAGTGACCATGCAACATATCTCTGAACAGAAACAGCTTCTGAATATAGTTTGCAAAACTGTACAAAATCATAGAATCATAGAGTGGTTTGGATTGGAAGGGACCTTAAAGATGACCTATTTCCAACCCCCTGTCATGGGCAAAGAGAGAGAGCTCACACTAGACCAGGTTGCTCAAAGCCCTATCCAGCCTGGCCTTGAACACTTCCTGGGATGGGGCATCCACAGCTTCCCTGGGCAACTTGTTCTCACCACCCTCACAGTAAAAAATTTCTTCCTAACATCTCCTCTAAACCTCCCCTCCCTTGAAGCCTTGAAGTTTGAAGCCATTACCTCTTGTCTGATCATGGATCCCTAGTCCTACATGCCCTTGTAATACAGTTTCTATCCAGTGTTTAGGCCCCCTTTATGTACTGGGAGGCTGCTGTAAATTCTCCCCAGAACATTCTCTTCTCCAGACTGAACCTCCTCAACTCTCTCAGCCTGCCTTCATAGGAGAGATGCTCCAGCCCTCTGATCATCTTTCTGGCTTCCTCTGGATCTGCGAGGTCCCTGTCTTTCTTGTGCTGAACACTGCAAAGCTGGAGGCAGCACTCCATGTGGGCTTGATTAGGGCACAGTAGAGGGAGACAAACACTTTCCCCGAAATCCTCTGATACAGCTCAGGGTGCAGTTGACCTTCAGGGCTGCAAGAACACGTTGCCAGGTCTCATCCACCAACGCCCTCATGTATCTATGAGTATATGGTGGTTTGCCTTATTTTGCTGAACAACTTTTCCGTTGCTTCTTTCACTTTTCCCGTTTTTCTGTTTTCTTTTTGTATTGTTCTTCTGTTGTTCAAAACTGATTAACTTTCAAATTTAAAGAGTTGTAACATTGATCAAATTGAAGAGATTTTTATTTTGATGATACTACTAAAAATACTTAATATTTCCTTTTTATAGTTAAAGACATTTTTCAGATGAAATGTCACCATTTGCTTTATGTCAGCCCTGGCTGATAGCAGAAACAAACTAGTGTAATTGGTCTTTGATTTTACTTACACTTCAGAGAAGAAACAAAGGCAGCTGTTGAACCATCCATTTGACTACAGTTTGTAATGTTCCTTTGGTTGTGCTAGGAAAACAATGAAGCAGGGCACCATCCCTACTAATGAGAGGAGAAGAAGAAAAACTTAATAAAAAAACAGTTGTATGCTTCTTTTTAGAGTATCATGGTAACTCCACCTAATGTCAAGGCACAATGGATTTATTAGGAGCCACACGCGAAGATTCACTACTGGGGAGTCATCTATTAGTCTGTCACAGAGTTATGCAAAATCTTGTTTTGTAGCTGCAATGCTGCAATTAGACATTTATCCCCAGAAGTTATAAGCAATCACTCAGCTTCTGTCCACGGTTTCAGCCTGTGTGTTACATAACAAAGTAAAGCACAAAGGCAATTAAATATGAGGGAAAGATAAGAATGGATTTTTTAAAATGTTATTCTTCCTTTCTTCCTTAAGAACTGCGTGTTCAAAGGAGCAGATTTTTAGGACATCCTATGTTTCTATGATGTCCTAAAAATGAAGAAACCTTTACTGAGCAAGTCTGAAATCTGTTTAAAGGTACAATACTGACTAAATTTCAGTTAATCAGTGTTAGGACATTACCCTGCCGTTTGGGATAATATTCACAGAAATTATTGATATACTGATGATTAGAGATTTTTTCCCCCTCTATGGTCAGCTCCATTACTTGGGATTTTACCTTCACTTTAACTGTGTGCTATTGTTGTGGTCTGGTCCAGTGGTGAAGGTGCCGTGACCTTCCTCTCTAGAAGCGTCTTTAAAAAGACACCTAGATTGACAGAGGCACAGGCACTCTCGGGCAGAGAGTGAGTCAGCTCGTTGTGCACCCTTAGGTGCAAAATGATCAGCCTTTAGGTGCACTATCAAGTGCAGAGTGATTTGCTCTTTGTGAGGCTGCCTGAGCAGCAGAGCCACATTTGCCACCCTGGGTGACGCAGCAGTAAAAGTGAGACGGGATCTTTCCAAGCTCCAGGAAAGCTTTATTCCACCAAGTCCACAGGAAAAGAATCCCCTGGTCCCAGGGGAGAGGGAGTATATAGGGTGGCCCGGGGTGGGGTTTCACAGCTTGGCCAGTGGGGAGAGGATTTAGGAAAGAGACCAATCAGAGGAAGGATCCAAAACAGACCAATTGGCTGGGGTAAAAATAAACCAATGGGGTAGAACTGACACACACATTTCTTCATCATAACATCGAGAGCTGTTTGCCAGGCTTTCTCCTTTAGGGGATTGTGTTTATGTTCTATGTGGCCTAACTTCTCTCTTTCTGGGGGGGCATGTTTATATTATTGTCTGGTTTCTCTTTAGGGGAGTGTGTTTATATTAACACTGTCTGGCTTAACAGCCTCCACATGCTATTCTTTCATTGCAGATAAATTTGCAGTTAGCAGGATTCCGTAGGCAAAGACCACTGGGTCCACACCTGGTATGAATGTGTAGGTTGACAAATTAATTTCATGTGCAAGCCAAGCCTTACAATTTTATTGCAGAAGTCATCTTGGCAATGGTAGATTCAAGTTGTAAGATCTGAGAGATCTGATTTATCTTGAAATCATAGGGTGCTAAAATCACACTAATAGATTAATCAGTAGAAAAGATTTAGATGCTCTTAAAATCACTCCAAATTTCTTTCTAAGTTAGAAACAAGCAACTGACTTTTAAAATTTAGTTAATATTGAGAAGAAGAAAAATACTAAATTAATTTCTGTTAAAAATGCTCTCTAAGCAGCTTGATGCAATTGATGTATCTATTAATCCATGAACAAAAAGGAAAGAAACATAATGCATACTTAAGGTGATAATCTGATTCCACTAAGGATTCTGGCAACACCCTGTCACTTGATGAGGGCCAGAATTGCAGTCTTTGTGGTTAGTAGAGGAGGACGAAAACCCTGGCACTATAAAAAAGTTGAAGTCTGAATTTACATTAAATATCTTGGTACAGTTTCCACCTGCACTGCATTTTGTACCAATATGAGAAACTTGTACATCAGAAAGATACAAACTAGTGTAATTTATTTTCACCAACAGTTCTATGCAGATTACTATGCCTGACTCCACTAGAGAAGCATTGACAAGGGGATCCCTTGAATTTACCCTTGGGCTTTCAAAACCGTCTTATTGTTGTTTTGCATATGATACCTGTTTTGCAGCCCTTTTGTGAACAGTACTTGCTTTCAGTTGTATGGTGTATAAAAGGAATTGTGAAAGACACAGTAAAAGCTCTCCAAACTTTTAAAGTTATATTTTTGTAGCATGAGAACTTTTAGGGATGTGGGTTGTTTTTTTTTTCAAGAACATCTTTGACAATCAGTATTGTTTATGAATTTGAATCCAAACACTCACAGAGTAAGAAGCTTATTCTGCTTTGTCTCAGAGGAGACACAGCACTGTGGATGTCTCACTGTGGAAGTGTTCAAGGCCAAGTTGGATGGGGCTTTAAGCAACGTGGTCTAGTGACCATGGCTGGGGAATTGGACTAGATGGTATTTAAGAGGCCCTTTCCAACTCAGACCATTCTGTGTGACTCCGTAAGTATCTTGTGGGATGAGTCCCTGTCACATATTATTCCTGAACCATCTTTGAATATAATCTGAAGTAGCAGCATTTCCTAGAAAGGAGCAATGCTTCCCGACTCGGGAAATCACTGGCAATTAAATAGTCTGTACTGTGGCATGCCAGTGCCTCAAGCCTGTGGCATGGCCTTGTTTTATTTCTTGACAAAATTCAAATGTATCAAAACCATAAATTGTCTTCAACTTTTACGATAATTTAAGAGGACAGATTAGCAAGGCCCAGGGTGAAATTTCATACCAAAATTAGAAGGAAGAGGGATCTGGCTCACCATCACATCAGTCACAAAAGGTTTAACAAAGGGATCCAGTTGTAGTACTTCTTACATGTGAATCAGTGTGCAATTAGGATATTTAGGAGAGGGTACTTGGACAAGGGGGAACTTGAAAGGAGAAACCTGAAGCCAATTTTAGCCATCTCAAAGCTTCATGCAATAATGGGTAGCCCTGTTGTTGTAGTAGAGACTAGTGGATATCGTTTTCTTAACCAGACAAGAATTTACTTTGGTAAAAATCTTTTGAAACCTCAGAGTTTCTGTTTCCCATTAAGATTTGCCCTTGGGTCCTAGGGTAACACCCCTGAGGGCGTTTGCTCATTTGTTTTTCTGGAACACTTCTCCCATCTGTGTTTTTCCTGCTCCATTTCTGTCTCTGCATGTACAGCATGCCATGTACAGTATGGCGTGTGACACACATTAATACATATAGATAGCCTTCTGCTCCTGACCTTACAAACTGTCCACTTCAGCACTGTCATTCTATGAAATGTCCAACTGTAGTCCAAGAAATGCATTTTAAATGTGAATGCAAACATTTCTATTACCGATAACACCAACGCAGCATTTTTTTCTTTGCTGGGATTAGGACCTTGATAGTTAGAGTTACATTGGAGTAATGACAGTCCAAGGTTGCATCCTTTACAGACATGGCAAAGGAAGGAGAGACCTTTAATATGTCTCTGCTGATAAAATTAAGAAGTATTGTTTCTTGTGTTTGGTGCGATTATATTAAAAGGGTTTTGTTACCCACAAACGTGTTAGGTCACAGAAACTGGGAGATATTTACATGTTGCACTGCATTGTAGTTGTATTTCATCCATGCTGAAAGTCTGACTTTAGAAAACAATCTGAAATCTGATAATGATGTAAATAAATGTCTCTCTCTTCAGTGAACAGTCATCTTCCCACTTGAACAGGAAAGCAGTTGCCATTCAGCTAGGGACACCTTAAATAAAATAAAATAAAAGCATTGTGATCTGCAAAGAGAAACTCTCAGGAAATTTCAGCTTAGAAGGCTAGCTGTGCATATGCTTCACCGTGCTTCCCTTTCATGCTCCGTAAAATGGGGGTAATAATCTTTATCGATCTGTCTACCTTTTAGCAATGCATTAAGAACTTAAATTGTATCTTTACAGTCTTTTGAACAGACTTGATATATGCAACTCTTAGTAGCTGGGCTTGCCGTTTTGTCAGGTTCTCCCACAGGAGAGCTGTCCTGCTTTGCTTTATGGTTCTCTGGTCTTCCCATGCTAAGGCCTTCTAACTGGGCAAGTTTGGTAAATTGATGATGACTTCAGCACCCACCGCTTGTTTCCTGAGCTGCCATAGCCAACAAAGTGCACTCCTCTTGCTCTGGGAGTCAGTTTAGGTTGTCACCCAGTACTTCATGGTTGAGCCTACCTAGAAGCACATCACTGGGTGTGACTGCTGAAGGAGCAGTCACTCATTAGGACCCCGTCACTCAATGGAGTAAAATCTTAGCCAAAAATGGAAGAGGGTGATGAGAGCCACCTGCCCTTCCAGCTATCCCTGAATTATTTGGATTTCTTTGCATAATGCTTTTTTAAGAATTGATTTTTGGGGGTTGTTATATGTCACTTCTGGTGATTTCAGTAGGTAGATGTCTTCACATATCTCCGTTACTCTTCACCATGCATTTCACACCTGTATTTATTTTATATCTGTAGCAAGAGATTCAGTGTTGTTCTACTTTTGCACTCACACAAAGCAACTTAGTGGTCTGCCCAAAAAGCTAACTGATGTTTTCACTAAACAGTTATTTTAGAGCTAATTTTACCCTATATTGGATGGTTCCATTGATATAATATAAATTAATTGTTGAAATCAATAGGAATGTTGTATATTTTGTTTTATATATTTGTTTGGGGAACAAACTTGCTTTTGAATTTCATTAGGAACACTTCAGCCCATTTTCATGAGGAAACTATTCTGTGTCTAGTGCTATGTATACTTTTATTTTTCCATCCATTCAGCTCTGCATACCTACTTAATCAGCTTTGAATCAGCTGATTAATTTCTATAAAATTTGTCAGAAACAAAGGGATCTAAAAAGATGACTAAGCTCCCACATGGAAGGAGAACCAGCAGACACACTCTGGAAAACTACCCAGTTTCTATCTCCACTGAGGAAAAAGAAGGAAAATGCAGTCATAATCCACCCTCCTTCTCAGCAGCCCAGTAGGTCAATATGTGGTCAGGTACACAGAACAGTTGGGGTCATACTAGTGGGAGTCAAAATGGACAACGCAGTGGGGTGATTGCTGAGGATAAAGAGGAAGAAGCAAGGTTTCTGGAAAGGGCAGACTGGAAGTCTTACAATGGGGTAGATGTTTCCAGGGAAGCTATGATAAAGAGAGAGGAGGTGAAGGAAATAGAGATGAGCTATGCTTTTTTTTATTTTATTTTTTTCCTGTTGCAACAATCCTTTGTCTCCAGCATCATTTGTTGCTGTTTGAAAAAAAAAAATAAAAGAAAAAGTTTGGGTTTAGGCCCAAGTTTCATCAGAAGTTTATTCCAGATTCTCTAATACTTGTAAAAAGAATTTTGCAACAGCATAACTTTCTCCAGCCTAGCAGCTTATTGACTGACAAGCTTTTTTTCGACATCTGTTTGACATCTCATCCTAATATTAGTTTTACAGGCACATTCACATTTTAGGAAATCACTGTATTCTCAAGTCTGACATGTCACAAGTGTCTTTTTCTGCAACTGTTTGCCCCAGAAATGTTAGCTAATATATTTTATCTGACATCAACCCTCCTGTTGTGTTGTACTTCATAGTTGTCATCCAAAACCAGCTGCATTTTTATGAACGTATCTTAATAAGGCATGCCCTGAAAGGTACCAGCATCTCTTTGTATCTTCCTGAGATCACATGGGAGTAATAGGTGGTCATCTAGAGTACCAGAAAATCAAGTAAAATTACATAAGCCCCATTAGTAACCTTATATGGATGATTTAGAAAGCAAGACAAAAGGACTGATACTTTTATCTATTTCACTCTGTGTTAAGATGAATAGTGAAAACAAACCATGATCCAGGGCTCAGAGTGTGGCCCAGCATTTGTTTTATACACTCTTAAGCCACAGCAGATTTGCTGCAGATGACAGTGGACAGTGGTAAATTGTACAGGTGTTATGTGACATAGCAAATTAATTGGAAAGTCCGCATCACCCCAGTAAGGGAATGACTGCTTCCCATCCTCAACCTGTCTTACCAATCTCTCTGTGCTTTTATCACCTAAGTTTGATTCAACATGCAGAATATAAGGAATTACGCGTGGCAAGGATATGTGGCATGCATGCATTCTCCCTGTGTTGTTTCTTCCAGATTATTGGAACAATCCCACTGATGCCTAATCCAGTCCCGTCCAGCCAGGCGGCAGGTGGAGCTCAGGGACTTCAGGTGCAGCCGATAACTCCACAGTTATTGACCAATGCCCAGGGTCAGATCATCGCCACTGTCATCGGCAACCAGATACTCCCAGTGATCAATACCCAGGGAATAACACTATCGCCGCTCAAACCAGGCCAGCAGGTAAATTGTCTGTAGCCTGAATGATTATAGAAACAGACACACAGAAATTTTCTGCTCCTCACAGGCACTCTCATGGACTCTCTAAAAACCCCCACTCCTTTAACATTTTTAGTAACAAAAATTGACTCTGTCCTGCATAGTGTATTACTGCATACTACATATGTAGTAATTAATAATGTCATATAATATAATTTTTTTATATATACACTCAAGGATTATCCATTTATTCTTTTCTTTTCAAGGTCAGTGTAGGACCAACTGAGATGTTTTCTGCAGTGAAAATGTGATAGGAATATGAGCCAGAGAAGGCCCATCTGGCCTGTAAAGTTCAGCTCCTTAGTGGTCACCTAGTAGACTGGGGCTTGAAATGATTCGGAACATGCAAGGAAAACAAGGAAAAATATAAAGTAATATTGTATTTCCTCACTGGAAAATCAGCTATGATTGTGTATAATTGCATAGACAGAAAGTATTCTGTGGAAATTGTTATTCAATGTAAGGTTGCAGGTAGCTGACAGACTTAAGGATGGATCCAGTGACCACACTGAGGTCCAAAAATATTTCTGTAGCTCTTCTTAAAACACTCAAGTCAAATTCATTAGATTTACCTAGAGCTGTAGGGCATGGAATTGTAGTCCAACCTCTTTTCTCTGAAACAGGGGAAACTGAGGACAGAAAATACATCAAATGTGATTACCAAAGAAGTACTTACAAAAATGTCCCTCACTTAAATATTCAGCTTAGCATTCCTACTGCTGGTAGCGCTTGTTTGCCATCCCTGCTGACACCTCCAGGCACTGGGAGAAGCTTCTTTTATGCTGCTGAGTATCCCAGGCCACCTGAACTCCAAACTGATTATTTTATTTTCTCTTTTCTTTTTTTCTTTTCTTTTCTTTTTCAAATTTAGAAGAGAACCAATGGATCTTTAACATCACTTTTTCGTTTGTTCTGACAATATTTCACATCCCATTGGTTACCTGCTTTTTTTTTCACATTCTATCCTCTGTAGTATCTAGCATGGGCATTTTCCAAAGCACTTGTCCTTTATCTACTCTGTTTTCTTTAATGGGACTGTACTTGCACTATTGCCAAATGCTTTTGCAATGGTTGTATACACACAGTTTCAAACAAAGCTGAATGGATCTGAGGGCAGGCTCCATGTTCTCCACCACAGGAAAGCCTGACAATGACATATGAAACTCAGCAGTTCACATTTGGTCCCCTGAGGATGTGTGGGATGGGGGGGTGGGGTTGAGCCAGTCCCCTGAAGGGATTAGATCTTTTCCTCCATTGTGGGGGAAGCACTCAAAAATCATAGCAATCCTGAGATCCCACTTGAAACTCATGAAATTTAGACATAAACAGGAAGATAAAGGACCTGTATTATTGCCTGAGACATTCTCACATGCAGAGCAATTCACCTTCTGAGTCCTGCATCAAAGCAACCTCTTTCAGGCAATGTCTGCCAGTAGTGTCAGTGGACAAGGAGGGCACAGAAGTGTAACATTTTCTGCAGAACTCGTGGCACTGGGCTTACATAAAGGGACAAACTCTGAAAGCTGCAGTTTGCTGAATGAGCAGGGGTGCAAGGTAGAAAGCACTGTTTAACAATATCATGCTGTACTGTACTTGTTCACCCAACCTGTGTGCTCGTGTGCAGACATCAGCTGGCAGAAATATCAGTCTGCAGAGAACTGAGTATGTCCAAGAGCCAAAGATGCTCCCCATTAAGCTGTTCTGCCCAGCAGTGCTATGGAGGTAGAAAACGTTGTTTTGCCAATACTATTTTCACAGGGTTCAGGCTCTGCCTCTTTCTTTCATGGAGTCCTGAGGTCTCAGGGGTTGCAAGAAGGGCTACCAAACAACACAGTCTCCTTGCCTCGAATCAGCCTTTCTTGAAGTTTAATCAACACAGTATTTTTGATCAGGGAGGGGAAAAAATGTAGTGCAAATACTATATGAAAAAATAGTACAGGTTATAATTTTTTATAGAAACCACAGAGAATTATTTCTATGTACTTGTGCTCCCTCTACTGGCTGTTCTGCTTTTACTGACCGAAGTCAGAGAAAATTTTGCCATGAATTTCAGTGGGAGCAAAAAAGATGTATGACAGCTAGATTCCTCATAGGAATAATGCTGATGGACAGTGAAAAACAATTGAGCTAGTACTGTACAAACTGTTCTATCATCTTGAAAGTGAATAGATTTGTTCAAAGTTTAAGGAGATCCTGGATTTATTTTATTGCCTGGGTAGAGACTTAGACTAACTGTAGCATTTGGCTAATAATGGCATCTTAAGTCATAAGGTTTAAAATATAATTTTCAAAATAACCGAGTGAGTGCTTAAAAGCAGAGGGTTCAGCAGGAATTCAAAATGTTTTTGAAAATGGTGTCACAGCATTTGGTGTCTTCTAACTTGATGAAAGAAGCTTCAGCATGGGGAAAGATTACAACACAAGTTTGGGGAAAGTTTTTAGCATGCTTTGAAGAAATAAATGCAGGAAATAAATAATGTAGTAAAAATGTTCCAGTTACAGATAATCCCAGTTTAACTTTCAACTTGTCACTTCCTTGGAAACTAAGTACTACAGAAGAAAAAGAGCAGTGATAGTGAGCTGCTGCCTGTTAGCTGAGTCACAATAATTGAACCTTTGTAAATTGTTCCAGTTTCTTAGTAATGCATGCTAGTGCTTACTTTTCCCCTGATGACTGAAGACTTAAATGCCTCAGATATTGTTGTTAGTCAGCTTTACTTAGGTAGACTATATGCGTTATTTATTCATACAACTTTTTCAGACTTGACAGATTAAAACCTCAATGTCTTTTAATGGAAATGAGTTCATAGGATACTTTACACTGCAGTGTAAAGCAGTGTTTCTTTTTCTGCACTGTAAATGGGTTGCTTTTCAATGTACACAAGCAAGTATGGTGTAGTCCTATTCTTCCTGTATTTAAGTATAGATAGGTGGTTTTGATTTGTGTTCTTTAAACTACCCACAGTAGATTTTGTTCCTCTTCTAATTACACCAAATAGATAAAACTACAGATATTTTACTATTTTCCAAGATTTTGCTAATATAAGGAGCATTTGTGCACACACCAAGAATTCTCCTATAGAAATTTCAATGGCTTTCTAAAGCAGGCAGCTGTTTGCAGTCCTGTTTTATTCTGTACCCTTTTTAATCTCTGTTTCTGTTCATAAACATGTTTTTCTTTGCCTTTAATAATTTTTGCTGTTCATCTCCCAGCCATTTCCACACTAATCTCTTCAAGATTTTTTGATCAGAGCTGAATACCGCGGTCACAGGGAGGATGCATCCCTGTTTTACATAACACAATATTATTTTCAGCATTAGTTTCTTCCATTATCTCAATACAGCCCAACATACTGCTTTTTTCTATCTCTGATCATGGAACAGTTTTACTTAATAAGCAGATGTATCCACCATAATAGATCTTTGCTTCCCTGATTATTATCGTGTGTTTCACTAAAATGGTTCCTTTTGATGTGAATCACTTTGCACTGATCCACTACCTGTCAAAATACTCCCCTGGCATGCTTTAAACAGGATTTTTAAGTTTTTCATGGTATTCTATACTAACTAAAGAAATTCATGCGTTCTTCCTGCTGATTCCACTTTATCGTTATTCACCATATTCCCTTGATGGTTGCTAAAATCATTCAGAAATTTGGTATAAATCCTTTGTTCTCTACTTGTAGTCTTCTTTCTTGAAAAAGAAATAATAAAATAATTTTCTGAGTTTATGTTTCTTGTTTTATAAGCTCTTCGTGTCCCATAATAGAAGACTACCTTGTAACTTTAACTTCTGCACTTCCTCCATGGCTCTAAAGAGGAATTTTGTCAAAATGTAGGTTTTATGTCTATAGGCACATTGTTTTGGAGAACGGATGAATTTGTTGTAAAAACTTATTTGCATTGTCATTTATTATCAGATTTGAAAATTTTGTTTCAAGGTGTTCTTTCATATCACTAGCAACACAACCTTAAGGCCAGAAAGGCTGAACTTGAACCAGGAACTGCAGTCTTATAAAATTTAGGAAAGTATTCCCTTTGCTTAACTTAGTAATAGAGGAGTTAGGTATCTGGTGTAAGTTATTTCCTGTATAGACATTGACAAGGAGACATATGCATGTCCAGTGCAAAACTCAAGATGTCAAAATAGAAAAATTTTGGATAGGTTGAATCTCTAATAGGTATCTTAACATATCACTGTTTCCATTGACATGAGAGAGGGCTAGGGTAGCTATTTTAGGATTTTCAATTAATTCTAAGGTGAGCAAAATTGACTGAGAAGAATCCAACTGCCAATAATTACTGGGGTTCAAACATACTCTTCTTTATTAATTTCCTAGTCAGCTTTCCTAATAATTGGTGTTTTCATAACTATTTTCTTGCCCATACAGAAGCAGCCTCTGGACATTCTGTTGTTTCCTGGTGTACTACATAAAGCAGGTTCCCATCTCACTTTTCCCTGGTTCTTTCTACATCCTAGATTCATTAAATCAGGTCTGTAGTCCCACTTGTCCTCAGTCTTGTTTTATCTACAATGCCTGACAGAACTTTTCGTACTTCATTGTGTCTTAGAGCACAACCAGCTTTGGGCTTCTTCCAATTCTAACACAGTAAAATGAGCTACTAAGCAGCATTTTCCTACATTTTCAGTTCCCCATCTTTGTTGTCATTGGCTGTCCTGCTCCAAATTAACTGTTGAAAAGACATAGATGCCTCTCAAATGTGTCTGTGGTGATTCTTGTACATCTGCTTGCCAAATTTCACGTTAGATGTTCTCTTTCTGCAGTCTCAACCTGCCACAAACAGCCTACCATCTTGTTATCACAACTCCATGCAATTGGTTGTTTTTCTCTCCCATGAAAATCTAACCAGCTCTCAATCATTTCCTCTCTGCAATGCTCCTATACCTTTGATTCTGTCTTGTTTTATGAGAAACGCACTCTTTTTTCTCTGTTTCAATATAGTCACTAAACTGTGTTGTCTCAATCCGACTTTGTTTTTCTTTTGCTTTTTATATGACTTTCAGTGATGAGGGTGACAATTTTTCTCACTTCTTTCTTTTTTCCTTTACCATCATCATTGCATTATTCTATTTCATCTATGGATAAATTGCTAGAATTTTGAAAGTCAAGATTACTAGACTATATACTACTACAAGGGACTACATCAGACTTTCCATGCCACAGTGTGATACTTGACTTGTAATCTTTCCTTGACCAGTTTTCTTTGTGGCATCAGCACCTGTAGGAGAAGGATATCTCAAAAATAGTGAAATATAACTTCACCAAACCATTGGGAGTAGGAAGATGTCACTGAATTGCCTGTCATTCCAAGCAGCTGATGCACAGAAAACATAAAATGCTGTTCACTGTAGGAATATGAGGGTTACCTTTGAATTATGCACTTACACATTTAAAACTGTTATTATTGTACTATTGTAATATTTAGATTACTAAATAACATTATTAAGTGATAAATAATTTATAATTAGAGATTAATCTATTGCCAATAATATTGTTGTTTATATTGACATTATATCCTTCCTGATAGGGGTGAAAAATTACTTATGCACCTGATTTGCACATAAAATTCAATCTTCCACAGAAGTCCAGCTATATTCCCAACCTCATTTAGCAAGTTGAAATACATACAGTGTGCTTTGAAAGTTGTTGTGATTCAATAAAAAGGCTTTGAAAGAACTTCAACAGATGCAGTCAAAATCATGCCGCCAGTCATGTCCACAGCACAGTCTTCATTTTGGGTGGAGTATGTACACAGTCAGTGTGAACCTAAGGACTTTTTCTATATTAGTTTCCAAATGTAGCTATTCTGTCAGTCTAAGCAGTGTGTACAGACACCTTTTATACTGTATGCACTATACTATATTGTACTCTACTGGGAGAGAGGATGCTTATTAAATATCAAATACCTTTATATTCAGATTCATATATGCAGTTACTTGAATTTACTTGAGTAACCTAAATTAGGGTGATGGGGTACAGTATTTGTGAAATACTCTGTCAAAGTTGACTGTGAAAGGGATTTGGCATGAAGGATGGGGATATGTGTATTGACTTGTTCTTTCCATTTGCTAGAAGATTTAAGGAAACATCTTTGAAGCCCATACCTGCTCCTGCAGTATGAGTAGGTTTGAAAACAGACTTCATCTGCCATGGTGCTCTTGAATCATGCAGTGTCCTCAACATGCCGTTACTCTTTCTCAAAATAAAATGTATTTTAGGAAATGTATACAGAGCAGAGGACTCCATTTGCAAGAAAAATAGAAGCATGAAACACTTAAACTGCTATTACTGTAAGGCATTATGGAATTTCAAAGTGTTTGGGAATGGCTTTTTATATCAAGATACTTATTTTTCAGACCTTCCATGGACTTAAGTCTTTACAAGAGCTAATGTCCATATTTCCCAAGAAGAACTAGTTGGCATCAGAAAAAGTTGAAAATCTGTATTCACAGCATAAAGAGGATTGCTGAAGATGTATTTCTTGCTCTTTGTACCACTCTTCTTAGTTTCATCTCTTCTGCCCTTTTTGTTATACTTGTCTTTTTCACCTCTGTCTCCTCTAATTTGTTGTGTTTCCTCATCTCTTGTATTTCCTTTTCACTGAATCATTGAAAAATAGGACTGGAAAGGACCTGAAGAGGTCATGTAGTCTGTCTCCTCCCCCTAGGCAGGATCAGCTGTCCCTATATCATTCTTGACAGATGTTTGTTTAGCTTGTTCTTAAAAATCTTCAGTGATGGAGGTTCCCTGACATCCCTAGGCAACCTAGGCCCTTCTCCTTAGCATTCAAAATGTCTTCCTGATGCCTGACCCTAGCTTGCCTTACCGCAATTTAAGCTCATTATTTTCTTCTCCTTTCCATTAAGTCCATATTTTGCCCTTTCTATTTGTCCAGACTCTCTGTAAAACCAAGTAGGAGCTCTGTTATGACACAGGATAATATTCTGTCAAAAGTTTTCTAGATTTCCACTTAGTTTCTTTCTCTTTCCTTATTTTATGCTAAATACCTTGTTACCCTGTCAGTTATATGGAGCTTTCTGGATGCAGAGAACAAGATCCCTGATCTCATAAACCCTTTAGCACAGAACTCCAGTCAACCCTCCCAGGTATAGGAATACCCTACATACATAATTTCAGAACAAAATCCAGTCTTACAGACCTACTTAATTTTTTCCTCTGCGTTTATCAGTAAATACTACCTTCAGTGTTGCCAGCAACATGTAAAGCTCATACAAAAGAAATACAAATAAGGCCCTTTTCAGTTTTCAATTTATTCTTATAAAGTGTTATGAGACACTTTTCATCTCTCATATTCATCCCTCTAGCTGTAGTGTGCATACACATATTCCTGCCAGATACTGATCACTGTTGCATACAGTCATCACTCTGGCATGTCTACTATATCTACTTACACAGAATGACACAGCAACAGTTGCTGTAATTTCTGTGCCTCCTTGTGTCTTTGGATGGAAAATGCACAACAGCCATAAATATAATTCATATCATATATACATGTCCAAAATTGGGAAAAGTCAGCTATTGCAAGTTCACAGTGATTCTGTCATCTAAAATCTAATTCATAATCTAATCATTGCCTCTCCTTAAGGCTATTTCTGGAGTGGAAATTATAGTGGATGAAAAGAAGAGAGTATTTTAATGCAATTTCATGCCATAGATAACTATCATTGTTTTTTAAGCAGGACATTTACAGCTTAACCATCATGTCTGTGAAGCAGAGGGTGTGCTGGAAATTATGTAGGGAGTTAAAGATTAAATCCTCCCTCAGGTTTGGTCAGGTCTTAAGGTGACTCTTCAGCCTCTTCAACCCATTGCTCACTTCTCCCTCACAAGCACTGGGTTAGGAACCAACCTGTATATATCCCCTATATATTGCTGTTACACCTAAGGTTCCTGTGAATCCAAACTTCACTAGCCAGATTCCTTTATGCCCAGCTAAATTTTGAGAATTTCTTATATTTGTTTTTAGTATATCTGGACCTTCAACAAGAAAGTTGCCATGCTTCTGGGCATTCTACTTACTTTAAAAATACATGCATAGTACAAAACAGGTGCAGAGACTCAAATACTTTCTAGACTCAACCATCATTTAAGCATATGCTGTGTAGTGACTCTGTGTGCATGCCTTGCATGCAGAGCTGAAAAATGCAGAGTGCCCTCTCATTCTGGAGCTTCCTGGAGACTTCATTTTTATTGTGCATATGCTCAGTAGTTGAACTGTTCAGTGGCTGTATGTTGTTGTAACATCGGTGGAAAATGTTGGATTTGCTATCTCCCTGAGAAATACTGATGGGAAATGGTGTAGAATCATTTAAAAAAAATGGGTGCAAGGTCAAGGTTCAAGAGATCATTCAGTACTGTTATTCTCAGGTGGAGTAGCTATTCCAGTTTTTAGTTAATTTGGTCCTAACCACTGTCATTGAAACCCAGATTCCACCAGTAATCTATGCCAGTGATTCACTGCCACATTAGATAGCTTTTCCCAACATCTAATTTGAACTTTCCAGATAACTGGGCCTCATTCTCTGCATTATAAAATGTAAAACAGAATAATTATCTCCTCTTTTCATTAGCTACACCTGTATTCAAAGCAGACATCACATCCTGCTTGGTCTTCCCTCCTTTAGATGAAACATGACCAGTTCATTACAGGTGTCTTCATAAGCCTCAGTTAACTCCCAGACCTTCAACCATTCTAATTACTTAACTCTAGTTGGTCCAGATTTTAATGAAGGCTGGCACCTAGCTGTGAGCATGGAATCCCCCTCTGCAGAGGTCCTTCTGGGGCTCAATGGAAAAGAAGATGCACTTCTCATGCACTGCAGACATCACTCCCACTCACATGGCTTGGTATGGGAACTGCCTTTACTTCACTTTTGCAATGCCACAGGTTTGCAGCCAGCATGTTCATAGCACAGAAACGTTTTGATTCCTAATCCTGTAATCCAGCCTTTGGGAATTTCCTCCATCAGCATGTAAATTTATTAAAGATATTCTCTACTCCATCATCCACGCCATTAAGAAAATACTGAGTAGTGCAGAATGAGGACAGATTTCTGTGAAGCACCATGCATGCACACTTCTGTTTCCACAGATACCTCAGCCTCAGTTTTGCTTTCCAAATTGCCATTCATTCTGCAGCAATTTCACCTAAACTATGCTTCCTTAGGTTATAAAGAATGTCACATGAGGGAGTGTCAAGACACTTGTAAAGTCAAACCACCTACTGCTTTTTCCCTGTCCACAAGGCCAATTACCCTGTCTTACAGGGAGATCAGATTGGTTTGACACAGTTTGTTTCTAACAATCCATGTTGTTTGTCGCTACCTTGTTTTCTTGCAGGTGCTTACAAATTGTTTGATTATTTTCTTCAGTACTTTTCCATGGTTGAAGTTCAGTTGACTGGACTGTAATTTTGCAGATCTTTCTCTTTAAAGATAGCTGCTGCATTTGTTCCTCCATCCTCACAGATAAGCACTAACGTCTTTTAGACTGTTCCACATAGTGAGAAAGCACCTAACTCATGTAAATACAGTATTTATCTTCCCTTGCCTGGGCTGAAATCTTTAGTTTTGCCAGAGATTCCCTCAGACAACAGACCCAGATCCCAGACACCTGCCTGTTTCATAAAGCTGCAGTCTGGATGTGATGTGGATAGAATGCATGGGCAGGCATGCATGGGCACTTCTGCAGCGTTCAGAAGAGGCCAGCCCTTATAGTGGGATGTTTCCCTAAGAGAAGATATTATAAAATAGGCATTCTGGTTTGGGAATTCTCTGTAGATAAAATCCGGCCACTGGAGAATTTTTTTAAAGATGCTCACTCCTTGCATGAGTCTGAAAACTGGGAGCCTCTTAATCAGCTTCTCAACTGTTATCCCCTTGATAAGGTGCCAGTTATATTTTTTTAAATTAATTTCATTTAAAAAAAAAAATCCTAGATATAAAAAATGCCTTTTTTATTAATTCACAAGGAAGGCAGAGTACGCTAAAACTGGCCAGATGAATAACTATCATTATTATTAAAGGTTAAATCAAAGTTTCTTCCTTCATTTTCTGTTATATTATTCCATATAGAAGGTAGAAAAAGAAGCTGAATTTTTTTCCATTCTTAACAGACCCTAACAGGAATATCATAGTTAAAATAGTTCATATATATTCCACAGAAAGTGCCATCTTGAATGTGAACAGACACCCTTATCTACAGTTTTATACAATTTGTTGTCTACTTAGCATCAGACATTTCTCTGTATGCTGGGAGGATAATACATGTAATTTGTGTTACTAATGAATGTAGCTCCTTCTCTACAGTAATTTTTTTTCAGTTAGATATCAAAAGAGAAAACCTCATACTCTTTAGCATTCAAGAAATAGATTTTCATTACTGACATCAAACAAGGCCAAATAGGCCTTTATCTCTTTCCTTGTAGAAAATACAGATAACAGATGCAGTGAAGCCTTTTTAGAATATTTTTACAATCTTTTTTGATCAATATCAAGAATCAACATAAAATAAAGGTATAATAAGAAGCAGTCACCAGAGTGTATCAGACCTGTATTACTGTATTCTCATGCTCTGAAAAGACTGTACTGGATTACTAGAACCTAATTCAAAACTGTGAAGTCCACTCTGTGCCATTTTGTAGAGAGACTGTCCTTCGCATTTTCTCAGAGTTTTATGTGAAAATCAGTACCAGAGAATGTTCTTAGATTTCAACCCCACAAGAAAGCATATTATAGGCTGAATGGATTGATGGTTCTTTCCATTCCCCTAGTAAACTAACAAAGACTACAGTCTTGTAATATTTGTTTTAAAAAATTAGAAAGTCGATTCATGTATCACAGTGTATCATTTGCATCTACTGTACTCCCGAGACTTTTTAGGTATGTCTTACTGGATACAATCTGAGTGGTTGAGACTCAGAAATTTCCGTGTTTGTTTTAGTCAAAGACAACTTACCCATTTCCATGATTTTTGTTTGTTTGCCAGGTTTGATGTCATAAAACCAATCATTGATTCCTGTAGGAAAGGGATTTTGGCTTGGTTTCTGTCCTTTTCCCTATCCCCACTCTTCTTGGCCCTGGTCCTGCAGTATGAAAGGACCTCTGTGAAAAAAATCCTGATATCTATGAGAATTCGTGTAGGGAATAAAAATCTGGTTTCATGTGTCAGAAAACAGGTAAGTATATGTATTTAAAAAATCAGAATCCTGCTGTAATTGTCATAGGTCTCCTATCACCCATTTCAAAAAAAGTATTTACCTTCTAATTAGATTAAGTATCCAGTTAAACTGAGTAAAACTGAATAGAAAGACAATATTTGAAACAGCTCAGATTGCTCCTGCTCTAACGCTGTCACTTGAACAAAGCCCATAGTGTTTAATGCTCCTATGTGATTTGTTACCCAGAAGCAGATGAGCGAGATGGTGCATTGCAAGTTTCCTATTACTGCTTCACTTTCTAAATACTATTTTTACATTTTAACATATAGCTCCATCAGCCCTCCCAGACGCAAGTGGGACAAGCAGCCTCACAATCCAATCTCCTGCATTTGGCTCACAGTCAAGCATCTATGTCTCAAAGCCCAGTGCGTCAGGCTTCCTCTTCTTCTTCCTCATCCTCCTCCTCTTCAGCTTTGAGTGTTGGCCAGTTAGTCAGCAGTAAGTATTGCTCCCTGGCTCTCCTTAATTCTCCTTCTGTTTGTTCTCCTCGCTGCTGAGTTTTCCAATCTGCTTTCCCTCCTTTTGGTTTTTTTTTAAATATAGTAGATTATATGTTGCTAAGTAGCTGACTCTCACTAGTGAGAATTACTAAGTGTTATCATTGATGGGGCTTAAGGTAAACATGCCTTGAGAAATTTAATCAATGCCGGAAATTGTCATTAAAATGGTAGTAGCCATTAATTGACTCATGAGGGCAATTGTTATAACTGAAATGTAGTTTATGTTTTTTCAAAGTTAGAAGGTTTTGAATCAGTCACTATAATGAATTACATTTCTCAGAATTAGGTGGGCAAACAGGTACTCCTACTTTTGTTAATCTGTTTGTTTGTTTGCTTGGTTGATATAGCAAACAATTTTACAAGCCCTAATACTACACAAATCCAGAGTGAGAGACTTTTCTTGCCAGGAAAAGCTTACAGCATTTAAACAAGGATGAACTGGAACATGTTGGGGAGAAGCACACTGCAGTGAAAAAAGTGAGTTCCAGTGTTAGGATTATAACAGCTGACCTGAATAACACTTTCTTCCAGATAGCACTGTTCAGAGTCTTTTCTGTTACCTTATCAGCATTATGTTGGTCTTTACATAGCAAAATCTACAGGCTGACAGTACACACAAAGAGGTATTGACAGTTTTTGCACATCTGCAAAAATCCAAGTGCTTTGGATGATCTTGTTCTATGATACTCCATGTACATATTCTAAGTAAGCAAACACTGTAACTTATGCCATATTGGTAACATAAAATATGTGAGTGATATGAGCTTATGAAGGGCTTGGAGAAACTGTCATGCAAGGAAAGATGTGAAAAAATCTTGGTTAGATTATTTCAGAGATCGTTTACATGGGGAAATTACTAGTAGAGCTATAGTGGTAAAATTATGCTGGTATTACTCCCAGTGGGAATACTTTTGTTCTGGAATGAAAATATCTGCATATAGATACAGACATAATTATAGTGATATAAATATACTGCTATTTTTCTGTCAGTAGTAAATTTTCTTATGTAGACGTGCTTGTAGGAGGAAGACAAAAAAGAGGTTTTACATTACAACTACATAAAATGTACCTCTAGTCCATGTGGGCAAATTGAGTAAAATAGCTGGTACAGAGTAAGTTATTTTTCATAGCTAGTCTAGAATAGCTCCTCTTTTGGACATTCTTACTTAAAATAAATGCAATATGGAAGAGGCCCTTTTAAGTTTACAGGATAAATCCATCAAAAGTTAGGAAATGCTTGAAAAATAGCTTTTTGCTCAACTGTATGCAGTACCTCTTAGAACATGTATTTCATTATAACAATATATTGTTGTGATTAAAATCATGCAATCACGATTTTTATTTTTTTTTTCTCATCCTTCTTTCAGTGCATTCCCAGTGGAATTGTCTTAGGGGTGTATCAAAATTACTAACACAACAGATGGGCTGTTGTCCTATGGTTTATCTGATTCACTAATCTGTTCCCCAGTTTGCATAACATTCCTACATACAGTAGGAAGCCGTAGAGGAGTGAAGGATGGTCTTGCCTAAGGCAATAGAGGACTGAGGAGCTGAAGCCTTCTGTCTGCTATGTAATTCCAGTGCAAGGCAGGCAAATCACTTAAAAGAGATTTTTCACAAGTGGTCCCTCAATATCCAGCTTGAGACTCTGGACTTTAATTTACAGAAGAATCTGCTGCAATTTTAAGTGCACTTTCATTGTGGAACTGTATCAAGAACCATTTAAAGACAGTCTAAAAACTAATTTCCTACTTGACCTAGACTGGGTACCCAAAAATGCTTCTTCCCTTAATATCTGTCCATTTCTATCTGAATGAGAAGGGGAAGACCCTTATCTTGTAGAAACACAAGAAAATAAATTAAGATTTTAAAGAAACCAGAAGAGCTCAAGAGATGTCTTTAGTGAAGAGCTTTAATAGAGGTCTGGGGCCACACACTGAACAAGTAAAAAGGCAATACATCAATCAGTTCATCTGTAATGAAGGACAGTTCATTCTGTGCACTGAACAAGGCACATGAAAAAGAACTGATAATCCAGGGCTCAAAGACTATGATACACTGTGTTGTGGGCTGCTGTAACTCCAGCATTTTGTAGCTTCTGAGTGTTAATTTGTGCAGCTCTGAGGATGTTCTTTTAGGTTCATTTTTTGCAAAAATAAATTTCAAGGTTGTTCAAAAGCAGAGTAGTAAAATAAATCAGTCATATGGTGAGATAATCTTTATGTTTGTAGTTGGAAATAGGAGATGTGTTGAATGGATGGAAAAGCTGATAGTTCTTGCTGGTTCTGGTTTAAAATAAGCATGTTGTGCTTATGGATTTGGCTGAGAGTAGAGGAGTATGAGGTACAGGAATATCAATCTGGGCTCAACTGGGAGATACATTAATGGACATGGAACTTTTACTTGATCCTCTCAGGCTTGACTCCATCCACTACTTTTCTTGTTCTAGTCCCATTAATTCTTCACACTGTTCTCCACACAATCCACTCTCCCTTTGCCTCCATGCTTTCGTTCCTCTAGTTTTCTCCCTGCAGTCCTTTCCTCACAGTCCATAATTAGCCAACTTCTTTTCCCATCTCATTTCCCACTCAGTCACTGTCTCCAGACCATATCTGTACCCTTTTGCCAGCCTTTTTGTTAGGTAGTTTCTGTCCTCCTTTGTACTTTTTTATCACTAGTGCCACCTCTTTTTCCTCTTTTTCTTTCCGCTATCACAGTGGGTGGTACTACTCTGCACAGTCAGGCCCTCTCTCCCTCCACTCCAAGCTCTAATCCCTGCTCTTTAATAATCTTCAAATTGGGTTTTTTTCTTCTATTGTATCTTTTTCTTTAGATACTCAAGGTTAATTTTTGCCCCCTCTGCATCTAAATCCTTCTGATTCTACTCCCACCCTCCCTAGAAGCCATCAGAGGAGTGTGAAAACTGATCACAAAGAAGAGCATCAAGTCAGCCTTCCTGTCTTTATTGCGGCCCTATCAGAAAGAGCTACAGGCATAGGAAACTTTTCTTACAATCAGACTGATCAAGAAGTTGCACTTGGAAGCTAACTCACTGGAATTCAGATCTTAAGAGCATTCCAAAAGAAAATGTTACTGATAGGGGTCTACTGAAAAGAAATCCACATTAACATAAATAAAAAGCTTGTGGAGCTGTTTTGAGTTTGTGCTTTCAGCTTCATCCAGTCTCTGCTATTCAAGACTAACAGAATGAATAGCTTGAGGGGCAGATCAACTCACTTCTGCCATTTATATAGTAACCTTACACAGATAGAAGCAAACCAGTCATCTCAATGATCCCCAAAGGCTGTCCAGCATACTCCTGAGAGCATGTAGTCACCACAAACTGGTGGTGGCTACACAGTGCATGCCTAAGCCTGCTTGAGCTGCCACATCAGGGACAGCACAAGAGAGCTACCTACTGTTTTCTAGTAACGCAGAAAGAGCCTACAAGAAAGAGGAAAATATGGTCAGTTCAGTAAGGAAAGATCAAACCACCTGTGTAATGAAACATGAAAAAGCAGATGGGAACTTTTATAGCTTTTCCTTCACAGTGATAAACCAGTGATACTGTTTGGACAAATAGTATTAAATGACCTTCATGAGTTTGAAAATTGTTTCATGTGACTGAAAATCCATTCGCACAAAACTGTGGCTGCACATGAGGATGTAGACAGAAAGTCATCCTTATTTCACTTCTTTAAGGAATTTGCTCAGTTCCTAGATGCAGATCCCTGAAGGGCAGGAGAACCTTTTTGTCAAGCCTGTGGCCTTCTTAGCATCCCAGCTCCTACACTGGCTGCAGAGCTTTGTATGAAAGGCCTACAATTGAAATCCAGTGTCTGAAAGTCCATTTAAAGTCCTTTAGTGGGATGAGACAGGCAATGGGTCAGTGATTTTGAGAGAAGTCCTTAGGCATGAGAGCAGCAAGAAACAACTTGTGGCCACCTGAATCTATCTTTGATTTCTTTATTCCTCCTGAGGTAGGAATATTTTTTCCTTTTCCTAATTCCTTATGAAATTTTAGTCTAGACCTCTGGCAGAGGTCCTGAAGCTGAGTACCTTGGCAGAGATTTGCTATATTCCAGAAATAGTTGCTAAATATAGCAAAGTTCATGTAAAATTAGTCACATTTAGCCACTCCTTCAGTTAATAAAATTGCATACAGCATCCTAACTTCAGCAAATAATTATTTGGGAGAAGATTCTGCACACTGACTACAAAGAGAGTAATGCTTTTACAAGATGTTTCTTCACATCAGAAAAATTATTAAAGTACAATGAGAAAGTGATAAGAATTCTATGAACTGTAGTGTTGCATATTCCTTGGGTTTATTACTTTTACTTTTCATTCTAGTAATATTTTCTGTATGATTTTGCTGCTTTTTTTTAACATGTTTCTTAATTTCAAAGAAGGTTCCTTACTTTTTGTTTTTAATTTCTCTTTCTTTTATTTTCTGTCCTTTTTTCCCTTATGTTGTTGTCTTCTTTATATCTTTTTGCTTTTCTCTCATTATCACCCTTTCATTCCTAACCATCAACAAGTGCTAATTATTTTGGAGACAAAACATAAACAGTTATTTCCAAATAAAAAATGTTTTAAAATAAGTTCTGTCTAAGCAAGGACTGCAAGATTCATCTCTACTCTTCCTGTCCCTTCTGTACAATTTCTTTGTACTGTCTAATCCTATTTGTATTCTCTTTTGTCTTCTTTGTTTTCTCTTCATTCAATTCTACACCTTTATTCCTCCCTTCTTTCCATTTCATTTTCCTCTTCTGAAATGCATCCCTCTGCTCATATCTTTAACTTTTCCACCATATGTTCTCTTTGTGGAAATCACTGGTTTCCCCTTGTGCTCTGAGACTTGTGTCTCTATGAAGTTCCTTTCTTCCTCCCAAATTCATTTTAGTGTCATCTGTTACTATGAAATTAAAATCCCTCCCATAAACAAATTATTCCTCTTTTTTTTCCCCTGAGCTCCACTCCATTTTCCATTATCAATATTTTGTCCTGCCTTTCTTATCCAATTTACTTTCTATTGGACCTCCTCAGCCAGCTATTTCTCCTTCTGTCTGACTGGGGGAATCATCCCCCTGTAATCACTCCCATGGCAGGACTCTGTGCAACACAAATTTGGTTTCTCCTTCAGGGTGCACTGATTTCTCTGTAGCAGCTCTTTCCCCTAACTATTAAAATCACAGCATATTTTCAATCAACAAAAAACTCACACAGGATTTTCAGAAGAATTCAAAAGTGGGAGAAGTATTCCCTGCAATAGGGGAAAAAATATTTCAATACAGGAGAGCCCATGGGTGTAATTTCTTCTACACTGTTGGTTTATCTTCACCATCCACCAGGACAGCTGGTGGAATTTTAGCTGTCTTCCTTTTTGTTATATGTACCCATATCCCAGACCACCTTCTGACCCTTCTCCAGCACCCACTAATTTCATAGGCAGCCACTGTTTTCACATACAGTAGTGTAAACTTAGAGTCTTGAAATCCATTACTATAAATCCCCAACACTCAATGGGTTTGGTATTCTCTGTTTTCCTGTTGGCACTAGGCAGCCTTCCCTGGAATATCCACTTAATTGAAAAAGAACCAGCTTATTTACTGTTTTCAATAAACTACTCTTCCTAAAAATGTGAAGTGCACTATATGTTCAACTGTTCTGAAAGCTCAGAACTTGTTAAAACAAAATCCATAATCTCTTTGAATATGTTCATGTATGTGCATATTTAGATCACAGAGTCTAAGACTGCATTGATGGCATTTTAATGCAATATAGTAAAACAGACCAATGACAATGTCAATAGAGTTGTCTTCACAGCACTATTTGTGTTTTAGGGCAGTGACAGAAGACAAGATTTGTGGATTTCAAAGGGCTTTGAATCACACCCAAAGTAGAAGTGGTTCCAATTTCACACAAATGCTATTCTCTCTAGAGTTCAAGATAAAACATTTAAGTGTTTCAGTCCATCTGTTAGTACTTTCATGTTGCCAAAGATTCTATGAAAGAATGAAACTTTTTTCTCAACAGATAGTCCACTGTATACTACATTCCGCTCCCATTTTACTGAAGGGCATCACAGGTTTTTTCTCATCTCAAGGAGAGCTCAGCCTAATAATTCCCTCATCCAAGTGCTGCAGGAAGGAATGGTCTTTCCATGATGCTCACTGTTACAACAGTGCCAGATCATTCTAGATCCAGCAGAACTTGGCAGAATTTCTCTACAATTTCTCTACAGTTAGTTTTCTCACTTCCCTTTTTATTCCTAGCAGGAGTCGGGTAGGATTACAGGTGCCAGGTGCCAGGTGCCATAGTTCACTACTTCGAAAGTTCTCTGGGAACACCTGAATTGTCCTTTGTTACATTCCTAACAGCCTTAGTCAGAGGCCTTAAAGTAACAGAAGGAAAGAGGTGAGGAAGTCGCCATTTTAGTGTCTTTTACTCAGGGGAGTTTTTGAGGCCAGTATCATTTATGATATTTAGTGCAGAGACCTAAAGGGCAGATAAGTCTGCAGCTCCATTCTGTGTCTCTGAAATTCAGAACTGGTATGGTGGATAGACTATATGGTGTAAGCAGGAAAATTTCATGCTTCTAAAAGCAATTACTTTATAAACCTCGGTGGCCATTGTCACAGCACTTACTCCTAAAGCAAACAATATGCACCCTAGCTCTGAACTGAATGAGTACATGTGTGTGCGGGTGGCCACAAGTACAGCAGTGAGAACAGCAGAGATGATTCTGAGTGTGGAGTATTGTTGAAACAAGGTTCAGCCTATGCACGTTTATTTGTATGCATAGTTCATGTGGTCCCTGGTTGCATACACAAGAATGTTAAAAATATTATTGCCATTTGTGCTTCTTACACTCTAGCAACAGAGTAAATTTATATATCAGAAAACCCTTTTCCCTCTATTATTGGATAAAAAGATTTTTTCATGGGATGTTTCCATCATGAGGAAATTTTGCACCAGGCTTATAAACCCCTGAAAATAAAAGCTTTGCTGCTCTAATGCTGATAAGCCCTCACTAGAGCCAAACTAGCAGAAGCCATTCTCATACAGGGTTCAGAAAGGTAATGTAGTCTAGCACTGTCCTTGGACAACTGCTTGCATTTACAGAAATTCAGGGGTTATTGTGCTGCAGATTTTTCACCTCTGAGTCTGATGAATGAGGTGAAGAACAATAGAGATGTCTCACTGGGAGAATGGCTTCACTACATGCAGGATTGCACAACACTTTGAAATCTTCTACCATCCCAGTCCCATGCTGTCTCTGAGTTGGCAAACACTTTCATTTAGTCAGGGATCAGTAGCTTGGGGGGGTGGGGGGGTTCGGTGGGGGGGGAGACTTCCATTCTCCAGCTGTTGTGTCATTTCCCTTGATAAGTCCTAAATTGACCGAGTTATCCAGCTCCAAAGGAGCTTTTCTGTGGTAGACATGCTTTATTATGTGCCCTTTCAGGGACAAAGGCTTCTGTGTCAGTAAACTGCTATAGAGAGGAAGGACAGATTTATTCTCACAGCATCGTAAGCATTATCTTCTGAGGGGCTAATGTAAAAGTAAAAAAACTGTGCAGCATTACCATCCAAAACCAGTGTTGCTACTCCTTGATTATCGACCTGATGGGAGGCAGAATAAAAACCTTGAAAGGCTGCTTCTCAGAAGGGGGTATTTTAAAAGACAATCTTTAAATTAAGAAGGTTTTAAAGGCAGAATTTTTTTAGGCCTATTTATTTGCTGGGTTATTTTGGGCATTCATGTGGCAGTTTAGGTTGTGTATTGTGTAAAAGGCAAGAAATAGTTGTGAATCTCCTCATTTGGCATTAACTTTAGATAAAGCACAAAGACTTGATTTTAGGTTAAAAATCCAAGCAGCTCCTACATGTATATATAGACCTCCCCACAGACTGGAAATAAATATATTAACACCAACCATCGCATTATGTGATTAAAAGGGAAAGCAGGGAACATGACTCCTCAATGCAGAGAAGACTTTGCAAGGCAAAAATGGCAGTGAGGAGCACAGGCACACCCTCCCTCCGAGGTGAGCTGGCATTTGTCAGGAGTTCAGCAAAGGCATATCTTTGAAAATCTTCCACCTGCAGACACCTGCAGCCCAGTCAGCATCTTAGCAATCTGAACACACCTGACAAGGCAAATCTGTTTCTGTTTGGGGAAGAAGAGAAAGGGGTCAGTATTAAAAAAGTTGAACTTGAAAGTCTTCACAATGAAAGTGGCTGTAAACCTATCCCACTGATACGTGATGCAAAGAACTGACACGATTAAAAAATATCTCAACAGATCCTCAGACAGCCACTGGAGAGGTGGATGGGGTAAATCTGGAAGAAATACGAGAATTTGCCAAAGCTTTTAAAATCCGGCGCCTGTCCCTTGGCCTGACACAGACTCAAGTGGGCCAAGCCCTAAGCGCCACCGAAGGCCCAGCCTATAGCCAGTCTGCCATCTGCAGGTAACAATTTACATCATAACCTCCTCTTCTCTCTTTGTCCTTAATAATGATCCAGCTTATTGTGAGGAACGTGCTTGTGTTTGAGTCTCATAACTTTATAGTGTGTTATTAAACCTGATATTTAAATTAGCCTATGATGTTGTTATCTGACATATAAATTGTTCTTATTGTGTATCTTTAGAGTGATTTTGGTCTCCTTTTTTTCCCCTCCTTTTCTAAACAAGTGAGAAACAATGTTCCTGGCATAGAGACTTAATTCTGTAGATGAGATGGAGATCCTGCTGATGCTGGATAAGCACCAGCTGACCCTCTTCATACTGTGCCATTTTCTACAGATAGGGTTACTGAACAAATATTTCATGGCTGCATCCCTGCTAAGTTAAAACCTGTATTACTGTGGTTAGCACTTCACATAGAGGATGTTAATGATGATTTACCTAGGCAACACAGAAGGGAAAAAATAGCCTTCCTGCTATCTTGCAAATCAGCAGCTATTCATCTTTTATCACTCAAATATTTACTGAAAAAAAACAGACAAACCCATGTATGCAAAGCAGAAGCAGAAATCTGTCCTAATCATAAGAATTAATAATACAGTCTTGACAGAGTAAAAGTAGAAGAAAACACCTTATATGCATGTATGTGTGTTACAGTAATCCCATGTTTATGCATGAGGTAACAAACACACTTAGGTAACAGCTTTTTCCTCTTGGGCAATGCCGTATAGTCCTTCTCCATCAGTGAAAGCCAAGAAACCAACTCTAAGCTTATTTAAGTGGATTTTGTTCTTGGTGATCCATGAAATGCTCTGTCTTTTTATCTGCTCTTTATACTTTTAATGTATTCCCCATAGAATGGAAGTGTACTTTTCCTGCAGTTAAAGACTAAGGTTATAAATAACATCAGTATGGGGTAGTGTGCTTGCAGCTCACATTTTGCTCAATGATTTTCCATAAAACCCATTGATTGTTGTTAAATACAAAAAGCTCCATAGGATCCTCTCACTTCTATGGTCTCCCCTACTGTTTTTTCTTATAAGATACCTCCCTGTAGAAAATAACCTTTATTCAGTCTATACAAGGATACTACTGCTGGGAAATTTGTTTCAAGACTTGTATGTCGTTACACCTAACATGTCCTGCAGTAACAACACTAACAAACAATGCCAATTATATGAATACTATTGCTCCCTATTGCTAAGGATTAATTTAGATTTTGGGGTTGTTTATTTTTAATTTCTCTGTGGTCAGTTGGTAAAGAATGCCTAAAATGGGTGGAGTTTTTAGCAACTGACAATTTTTTGTGGCATTGAGTTGCTGTTTATCATGCTCTACCTTAAAGGGACACATGGTTTCCTTTACTTTTTGCCTAGTTTACTGTCTTCTCATAACTGCCATCTACTTCACACTTAGATAATATTCTGGGGATGGTGACACCTTTTACGGAGGGCTCCTTGGAGGGGCAAGTTGCTCAGAATGTGAGATTGGGTGCAAGAGCTTGTCCTAAATACTTGCAAGGTTACAGTTGGTTGTTTTTTTTATTTCATTTGCCCCCCTCATATGGACACCATTTTGGGGTGTAATTGCATGCTATGACTGTGCATTTTTTGTTAAGCTGCTTCAGTGTCAGCATGTGTTCCTCAGAAATAGTAGATTTAGCTTTTTTTTCAAATGTGGCAAAGGAGCTTCAGTATGAACTCCAGGTTAATGGAAGGGGCAGTAAGGCTACTCAAAAAGAAAAGTAGAATCTCCTGGTGGCCTATGCAGGAGCAATATACCACCCTGATACAGGCTGCATGCAAAGAGCAGCATTTTCTTTAACTTGAGACAATACATTCTAAAATACATCCTTCAGCCTGAAATATCACTGGACACCAAGGAATGCCACCTTGCAGTCAATACCACATTAAGATGTCAGGCACCAGTTGGAAATTCTTTGGCGTATTATTATCTGAAATTATTCTTTGTCTTATTCTTTGTGAGAAGTGCTTTGTTTCTTGCTGGAATATTTTTTGTTGCCTCCACATGCTGAATGGAGACACTAAAAATGGCCAGCTCCAGCTACCAAGTTTCTTTGCATAAAGGGATTGGTTCAGTTCCTCTCATCTCCAGAGCACTCTGTGACTGGTGATGGTGGTACTTCAGCACCACCGAGGCTGGAGAGCACAGCAGCTACATCCAGTAATTGTTGCCTTTCTGCTGCATTAAATACCACAACATACAGAGTGGACAGAGCAAAGTGGGAAAACCCAAATGGATGGCAGCAGAGGACTTGGGTTAAGACTTTTTTAATGTGTAGCAAAAGACAATAAACTCAGTAAATGAAAGAAACAAATACTTATAAGACTTGAAACGTGAACTCTGCTCTTCTGCTTGTTTTTGAAAGGATTAAAGTTTTGTGTGGCTGCTTTTCCAGATGTTTTATAATACTTGTAAAATCTGGTTTGGCAAAAGATTTTTGATGGCAAAATTATATATAGAAGACCTCATTTACAGGAAATGATATCATTCTGGTACAGTTTGCAGAAATCCCACAATAAACTCAGCTTGGTGCCACAGCGTATTAGCAGATTCTTATGCTGGGTTTCATCTGGAAAACATGAGTCTGTCTTTGCACATTGTGGGGACAGCAAGATAATTGCAAAGTGTCCAGCTGTTTCAGCTGAACACCACTGTGGCTATGGGAATATTTTTCCAACCCAGAAAAGGGATATAGCATTAACTTACAAACAGTGAAAATTGCTGAAAAATTGAAAGGAAACCTGATATTTGGAGGCTAGTATTTGCCACTGGTTTTTATTATTAAAGCTGTGGTGTTTGGATAACATGGGATGGGAGGGATAACAAAAGGATTAAGCACAAAGACAAGATGATAAAAGCAATGTCTTTGATATCATTTCCTGTAATTAGACTTAGTCTTAAGGGTTTTGAAGATCATCAGATACATGAAAATGTGATTCTTAACCTGTGTTATTTAGTGTACCTAGAATTTTGTTGTAGTGCTTATTTTGTGTTAGCTTAAATCTCCAGCTATCTATATCTATATTATCTATATCTAATCTATATCTAATCTATGTATAGATATACCTATCTGACAGTTTTCATAATCTACTGTAAATTACCTCTGCCAGTCAATTAGTCAGGCAGGCAGGAAGTCCCACCCTGGCAGAGCATCAGTGTAAGACTCTTCTTTCTCAATTTTCCCTCAGACACACCATCCTGAGAAGCCACTTTTTCCTACCACAGGAAGCCCAAGAGAACACTATAGCTAGCAGTCTGACAGCCAAACTGAACCCTGGCCTTTTGTATCCTGCCAGGTTTGAAAAGCTGGACATCACCCCTAAAAGCGCCCAGAAGATAAAGCCGGTGCTTGAGCGGTGGATGGCTGAGGCTGAGGCCCGCCATCGAGCAGGGATGCAGAACCTTACCGAGTTTATCGGGAGCGAACCATCCAAAAAGCGCAAGAGGCGTACCTCATTCACGCCACAAGCCCTTGAAATCTTGAATGCCCACTTTGAGAAGAACACGCATCCCTCTGGGCAAGAAATGACAGAGATTGCAGAGAAACTGAACTATGACCGGGAAGTAGTTAGAGTTTGGTTCTGCAATAAGAGGCAAGCACTGAAGAACACAATTAAACGTTTGAAACAACACGAGCCCGCGATGGCAGTTCCTATGGAGCCTTTAACAGACTCTCTGGAAGAAAACTCCTAAAAGCAAAACAAAACAAAGCCAAATCACACAGAAAAAACCCCCACACCAACTGAAACGTGTCCATTTGAACTCTGTGAAAATACCTATTCATCACCCTTGTAAGTAAAAGACTGAGAAAACGACAAGAAGGACAGAACAGTTTATAAATGTCCGTGGGTTTTCCTATTAAAAAAAAGAAAAAAAAAAACAAACCAAAACAGAACAAAAAAAATACACAACACTTAGAGTGTGTGTGGTAGAATTAGTTCCCAAAAAAAGAAAAAGCCAGTTTTTTTAAACGGACTTAAAGTAAACCAAATAACTGCTTAATTTTTTCTGTATATTATGAAAATACGAACACATTTTAAGGAAAAACAAAACAAACAACAACAACAACCACCAAAAAAAAAAAAAAAAAAAAAAAAAAAAAAAAAAAAAGAAAGAAAAAAAGAAAAACTTTTATCTGTTTAACAGAGAATACAAGCCTGCCACCTGGAGGAGTGATTGTAGCCTTTCAGGTATCAAGTGCTGATTCACTATGAAAACTATTAACCAAAGTCAGAAACATGGCATTGCAAACTAGATTGTTAGTTTACTCTTTTATGAGTGTAAAATTGTGTTACAAATTTTTACATTTGTATTTTGCAAAGAGGAATACAGGATTAATTTATCTCATCCTTGTTTGTACCCCCTGCAGGTGTGTACAAAGCCATTCCATAGTAGTCACCTCATTTTCTTTTATTTTAGTCAACAGTTTTGCAATCTCCTAATGTTTGCGTGCCAAAAATAATTACTTTTTATTGTGATTTGTGGGGTTTGGTATCTCTCTTCTAAGGATGTATGTCTTGGTTTGCATTTCTTTTTCTGGTTTTTTTTTTTCCTGATTCTATTTGCTGCCTCCTCCCTTCCAGTTCATCCTCCACTCCTCCAAGCCCTCCAAACCCAGTACTGTTTGAAGAATTTTAAAAAGAAAAATGAGATCTGAACACTTTTATATGCTGAAATGCAATGAGGACAAAGAAGGATTAGGACTATGTCTGATAGACTGTCAAGCCCACACTGAACATTGTGCTTTTTGTTGAATGTGTAGCTTGAGATTTCTCTGTCCTTTGGCCATGAACCTGGGGAGGTTATCAAAACTCATTTTGTAGTATAAATATAAACTGCACACTTGGTACAGTACTGTGTCTATATTATGGTTCCATTTGAAGCAATTTCTCTCCAAAGCCTGCTAGCCAAAAAATTTCTTGAGGTTCTGATGAAAACAAATGGACAGGCTGAGAAGTGAGGAGGATGTTTTGATCATTACATCACTATAGACAATTTCGATGGTAGTGCTTTGTTCTTCTGCTTTTTTTTTAATGTCATATTGATGCTTGCCCTGTTGACTTCTTTAGTAGGAAGATGTGCTTCTGCAGGTATTTGCTGTGGCCACTGGCTAGATTAAGCAATTGGGACATAGGGAAAATTACTGAATGTCCCTTGATAATATAAGGTGGGTCACCTGCAATATGACTCAGGTGAACTGATTTTTTTTTTTTAATAATAGTTTATCTCTGTGGCTTCCTTTCTGATTGGACAAGCATCTGCTAAAATACTGTGAGCATTGAACCTACAAGCATACCATGGCTCAAATGCAGAGAAAGGCATTGCAGGTTCTTGATGGGGTGTCGTCTGACCTGTGAAGGTCATGTGCAATCTTCATCCTCTGCTCAGTTATGCTCAGGCCTTTGGGATCCAGCCCACCGTTAGGGTAGATCTTGGTCAGGTCTTCCCAAAAGATAACATCATATAATTGGTTCAGCACACTGTAGAGATGGTGAAATTCTGCTGGTATAACTCCTGATTGCATTCCTTGACCTCAGAATGGTTGTGCTGGATTTTTGGTGGTCTACCTAGGATGTGGAAAGAAGTTCCTGAAGTTCTGGAGTCTTCAAATAACACATCTCTTACTAAAGAGTTTTCAAAAACTCCAGGTTATATCCAAAACTTAGTGAAAGAAATAGACATTCGTTGATTTCACTGGGCTTTGAATCTGGCCCTCAGTCTTTTATTAATGGGATTTACCTTGTAAAGTGGAGTATTTATTGCATGGTTGGTGGAGCTTTAAGATTTCAGAGACCTTCCCCTAGGCCAGAAGCTGCTTCCAAGTGTGAGCACTCTCAAAGGTCAATGTTGGAGCATGCCGAGGATCCAGTACTCCAGGATGGCCTAATGCCCAGCAAATGCATTTTAGACATTAAGGATGTTTTCAGTCTTGCTTTTACAAGGAGAGTGACAATTGTTATTGACTCTGTTTCAACTGTTGATATATAAATAACTGCTGGGAGAAAAAAACACCTCAGTAACCACAGGCAAATTGTGAGGGACAAAGCAGATGCTTTATCCAAGCTGAGCACATAAATTAGAGAGTCTCACAGAAACATCTGCCCCTCTGGGTTTTCTTTTACCCTCTCTCTCCATAGATACCTATATCCTCAGAAATATCTATACCAAACAGCCCTAAAGTTGTCCCCACTGTTCAATCTGCATAAAAATCAGATTACCATCCAGAAGCTAGCAGGAAAGCAAGGATGAACAAATCATATTTGGAAGCAGTCACTCCTGAAATCCTACCCGTGTATCCAGAACACTCCTAATTGCCCAGTTATTAATGCCACATACACAATTATATGTCCAGTCATCCTTAAGGCCATACCCTCCCCCATTCCATCCCCACCATCAACACCCTGGGAACAAAACCATCAACCATTCTTTGCCTCAAAACTAAATTTCCAGTTCTCCCAGGGACTGCTCTAAATTCTGTGAAGAAAAATCCCCCAAGAAAAAAGTTAACTAAACACTGTATGAAAGATACTAAATGTTTAAAAATATGCTGGCAGCAGTTATATAAGCTCTTTTCTGTTCCAAAGTACATATTGGAAGGATATAACTAGGACAGTGAAAATGTAAAATAAATATAAATTGCCAGCATGGAAGAAAAAATAATGTTCATCCCACAGTCTTAAAATCATTCATGTGCAGTGATTTTTTTTACGGTTTTCTAATTTTGTATTATGTTTTGTAAATTATTTATAAAGTGTTGTAATGCTTCTCATATTAATTTTTTTATACGCAAATTTTTGCTATGAGGCATAAATGGTGCCTGAACAGATTCTTAGGAAGATAAATTGTGTGTGAGTCTTACATCTTTGGGAGGGCCATAAATATTTTGTTTTGTTTTGTTACTGGCAACATTCCTGGTTCCCATTTGTAAACAATTTTCATGTATTGATAACATTTGAATACCTTTTAATTTTGCATGTGACTAAAAGATAGATTGCTACCAGCAAATGAAACAAAAGTCTCTTCGGTCATATGTGAAGGTTTAATGGTTTTCCACTTTGTCAATAATTGATTTTTTTTAATATATATATATATATAAAATATATATTATTTGAATAATGAACCAAGGGTTCACTTACTCTTCTGATTTTGTCTTTTTATGTTTTTCACTAAAAAGCTATTTTGGACAGTTGAAGAAATAAAATGCATTCAAATGGTTCCAATTTCTTTACATTATTGCTGAAAAAAAAACCAAAAAAAGAAAAAAAAGAAAAAAAAGAGAAAAAAAAAAAAGAAAAAAGAGAGAGAACAAGGAAGCCAAAAGGAGCTAGGAAGGAACAAGTAGAGGCGTATCAAAGAACTCAAGCTATAACCAAAAAGAAATATGTAAAATGCCTTTGCTCGTCTTCTCAATGCTGGACCAAAGCTCAATGTATGTAGGTATATGCACATTGTATAGATATGGCTAAATGTTGCTGACAATCTCGCAATACTAAACTGTTACTATTTAAGAAAAAATACAAAAATAAAACTGTTCATCAGTGTTTTACCTCAGCACTCTACTTGTACCCAGTTATTGACCAACATTCAAATAAGAAGATAAGAGAGGAAGTTGATTTCCATGTCAATGTTTGACTGTAAAATCTGTTTGGAAAACATTTTGTAATGAGCTTTTTGTCACGTGGTTTGCTTGTTTCCAACTTGAGACTATGTGGGGCACATTTGTTTATTTATTGTTAAAAAGTGATATTATTACTATTATTATTATTATTAATTATTATTATTACTATTATTATATTTTTTTTGTCCTATGTGCTATAATCTACAGAATGGTCACCAGGGTCACTTATGAAGCACTGCGAAGAGATCTGTTTTTCCATGCATGGAGCATGCAGGGGGAAAGATGGCAGTACAAAACGGACTGTATTGTGTTGTTAAAAAGTATGAATTAATAAAAAAGGAGTGGATATGGTGGACTTGTGACCAAGAAAACAAACTGGATATTTAAAAGCTCCTTACTACTCTGACTTTGAAACCAAAGCTGATTTTTCTGCACAGGTTGCTTAACATGAAAAAAAACAAACAAAACTGACAAAAACTGTACTTAATCTAGAGCAATATCTGTATGGTCAGTAAAGCTGCACTTTGTGTACTTCTAAACAGCTTCAGATCTGTCACTTTTAATTTGTACCATAAAAAATAAAGAATTGTTTGACATGAAAAATAAGTTCCTTTCATGTGTTTGTCTTAAATCTCATGCATTATTCACATTATCCAAGCTCATGTAATTTCACATCAGTTCAATACAAAAATAGTTAAATGCTTGAAAAAAGGAAGAGAGAAAATCCACTTGCACTGTGGAGTGTAACTTTGTCTGCAAAACCAAGCACTGTTTCTGTACCCGGAGTGGGTGCATGCATTGGCGATGTCTTATTTTCTCTACAGGTACTGCAGAGGAGAGGATCTCCCTCAGAAGTACTCTGGAACCCCCCAGGTGAGTGCGTGTTGTCCCCTAGGCCAAATGGAGCAAAGTACAGATGGACATGAAGGCCAGTGTATCCCCCCATGCTTCCATCCACAGTGCCATAACAAAGCCCTGGTAAGTGACAGGAGTGTGTTAGAGAGGCTGGGTCAGCCATTTAAATGATTTCTCTTGCATTTTTGCAGAGCTCATGGAGTTCATTACTCAATTCTTTCAGCAATTATGATAATAAGTCACAGAAATGCCTGTTTTTCAGGCCACTTCTCTTGAGTCATATTGAGCTCTGTCAAAATACAGGATTCTCAAATACCAGCATATTTGAGAAATTAATTAGTTGTATTATAAGGGCTTTTTTGGTAAAAGCCTTAAAAATAATAAAAACAAAGCTCTGACAATGAAATAAAAAGTCCCACAATCTTAGAATGTTGTGTTTGAGTCTTGGGAACAAATTTTTTACAAAGATTCTTTTCTTTGATTTTGTTCAATATTGTTTCACTTTTCCAATATCACGTGTTAAATAATCAAAACTAAAACAAAATATTTATTTGCATAGAAAAACAGAGAGCATTTGGAATATTTATTTATTATGAATTTTTTCCAGATGAGAATTTGCCTTTTACATGCAATTTTTCTCTATTTTATGAGGTACATAGAGAGCAAAAAAGGTAGCTTTTTTTGTAGACATAATGATAGAAGCTTTATAAACAAGACAAAGATTGCATCAGGTCCTCTAGGCATCTTGTCTCCGTACTATGGTCTAACAGCCACTTCAAGCACATGTCATTCATCTATTTATACAATACAATAGAGTGGAGAATGACCCTTTGTGCTTTCATTCCATTGTGATAAAGTAGCAAGCAAACACTGATTAAAGTTTTTCCTCCAAGTCTATTTAAAAATGCAAAACTTCCTCTTTTCATCATGCTATAGTTATTTTAGTTGCCTCATAGACTCTACCTAGCCATTACAACCCAAATAAACTGGATCTATCAAGTTGGAAGAAATGGTGACTTTACAAATTTAATCAAGTAAGTTCCTATTGATCGCTGAAATCTCAAAATAGATCCAACCTTAAAGCTACTGAATACTGACTGTAAGACTTCACACTACTTACTGACTGCTTAAAAATCAAATTTCTAGAAATTGACTATGACAGGACTTCAAAGCTCCTTAAGTGCATCATAAAGGACAAGGAGATTTAGAGGCACATTGCTTTCCATGCCTCTCTTTTGTACTTCCAGAAAACAAACAAACAAACAACCAACCCTGAAACACAAAACCCTCAACATACTTGTGATACTCTTAATCAACTCAGTCTGTGTCTGTCCTTTAAGACAGACATGATGGGAGGAAAGCTGGCAATAAGGTCAGAGAACTATACAGAAGTTGTACAATACATGTTTTTATAAGGTCTCTTCCCTCCTGTAGCTGCTTCAGGACTGATCACAGCCTAAACCTATATCTGTTAAACGACTTCTTAGGAGATTTTTGATAAGCAAAGATTCTCTTCTTCTGGCTTAAATTTCAATCAAACAAACACTGAGGAAGCAAAAGAGACTTATCAAAAGGGAAGGTTCCAATAGAGTTTTTTAATCTGAGAATCCAGATTAATGTTAGTCAGTCCCATATAAGATCATGACATTCTTGAAAATCCTTGATAACTAAAGACTTGAAAGATTTTTATTTTTTTCCCTTCTCTCTCTGTCTGCTCTACAGACCTGGATGCTTGGTTTTTCTCTCACTCACAGTTCTCTACTGTTGCATTTTGCTGCACTGTGGACAGACAACAGCAGCCAGGACTGAGAAAAGTCACCGGTGGCCCACCAGCCATTACTGTGGTTTTCAAACCAGACCCCAAGAGCCCTGGTTTCTCTAAAATGCCTGCAACATCCTTGTATCATCTACCACAGCAGTGGCAGGGAGGGCACGTGGCAGCTCAAGTAATAGCAAGTCTTTCATTTTATTGGACCCTGGGCTTCTTGTATGATCAGTAGCCTCATGTCAAAACATTTCTCAGACCAAGAGCTCTGTGTGTGGTCACAGGCACACTCAGGGTGGCTGGGTCTTGGATCAGACCACAAACTCATACACAAATCAAGAGTCAGCAAAAAATGGCTTTAGCAGTAATAAAACTGTGGTAGAGACTACATGAGTGGGCCAGTCCCAGAGACCACAAGATTCTGGTTTTATGCTGTGGCTTAAAATCCAGCCTCCACCACCACAGCATCAATCAGCTTGTCAGGGATGGAGTCACTCCCTTCTTTTCAGGCATCACATAATGTTTGTGTTCAGCTAATGAGATCCTGGCTTTCAATAAAGAAAAATCCATGCTCCATCCAATTTATCCATCGGTACCACCACCAGGAAAATATCCAACCCTGTATGTTCTCTGTCACTGATGGCCCCAGAAAAGTTCGTCAAATGGTCCCAGAATACTGAAGGTCTTAGAAAACCTGATGGTGACACTGCACAAACCTGAATTCTGTGGCAATTTGCAATCAGTCCTGGCAGAACCAGAATTGTCCCACAAGTATGGATTTCCTGGAGGCAGTAACCTCTGCCTGACTTATTTTTAAAATTCACTGAAGAACTTGTGCTTATATTCAAGCATTTTGGTTAGTTTTTAGTTATAGAATCATAGAATGGTTTTGGTTGGAAGAGACCTTAAAGTTCATCTAGTTCTAACTCCTTGCCATGGGAAAGGATACCTTTCGCTGACCAGATTTCTCAGAGCTTTATCCAGTCTCAGTGTTGTACACTTCCAGAGATGTGGTATCTACAACTTCTCTGAGCTCTTTGTTCCAGTACCTTACTACACTCACAGGAAAGAGTTTCTTCCTAATGTCTAATTTTCCAATTTAAATCCATTCTCCCTTATCCTGTCACCACATGCTCTTGTAAAAAGTCTCTCTCCACCTCTTTTAGGCTCCCTTCAAGTACTGGAAGGGAGCAATGAAGTCACCCAATAGCTTTCTCTTCTCCAGGCTGAACAACCCCAGTTCTCTCAGCCTTTCCTCATAGGAGGGGAAAACCCTCTGTTCCAGCCCTCTGATCATCTTGGCCTGTTGGCCTCCTCTGGACAACAGGTTTGATGTCCTTTCTGTGCTGGTGACCCCAGAGCTGGATGCAGCACCCCAAGAGGGGTCTCACCAGAGCAGAGAGAGCAGAGCAACCCCCTTAACCTCCTGGCCACACTGCCTTTTATGGTTGGTTCCCTGGGCTGTGAATGCACATGGCTGGGTCATGTCCAGCCTCTCATCCACTAGCAGCCCCAGGTCCTTCTCCCCAAAGCTGCTCTCAATCTGGTCATCCCCAGCTTGTGTCGGTACTGGGGGTTGCCCCAACCCAGGTGCAGCATCTTGCCCTTGGTCTTATTAAACCTCATGAGATTTCCATGGGTCCACTTGAGCTTGCCCAGGTCCCTTTGGATGGCATCCATCTCTCAGGTATAGGAGCTGCACCACTCATTTTAATTTCATTGGAAAATTTGTTGAGGGTTCACTTGATCCCTTTGTCCATGTCATTAATGAAGATATCAAATAACACAGATCTCAATACCCCCTGAAGGACACCACTTGTCACTGATGTCCACTGGGACTCTGAGCCATTGGCCACTACTCTCTGGATGCGACCATCCAAGCAATTTCTTATCCATATAACAGCCCATTCATCAAACCCAACTCTCTCCAATTTAGGGAGAAGGATGTTGAGACAGTGTCAAAGGCTTTATAGAAGTCCAAATAGATGACATCTGTAACCCTTCCCTTGAGTACCAATGTAGTCACTCCATCCTAGAAGGTCACTAGGTTGGTCAGGCAGGACTTGTCCTTGGTGAAGCTGTGCTGGCTGTCCTGAATCACCTCCCTGTCCTCCATGTGCCTTAACACAGCTTCCAGGAGGATCTGTTCCATGATCTTCCCAGAAACAGAGGTTAGACTGTCAGGTCAGTAATTCCTCCTTTCTACCCTTTCTAATGATGGGTACAGTATTTCCCCTTTTCCAGTTATCTGGGAGTTCACCGACTGCCATGGCTTTTCAAATATCATGGAGAATGGCTTGGGAACTGCATCAGCCAATTCCAAGTAATGCTATTAACTTTTAACACTTTGTGAACTGTTGATACTTTTTTAAAAAGCATATTAACTTGTCTTTTAACTATTAACTGAGATAAAAGAACACAAAACTCTGAAGATTCTTTAATTTCTTTTTGCAAAGAAGGCACTATGGTGGTTTTTTTACCATTTTGCCTCTGTCCTTTTGACATTTTTAGCTCAATTATATGTTCTTAAACAGAGGAGTATGAAACTTTCTCCAAAATTACCCTTCAATTCATTCAGACTGAAAGCAGCTGAAGAGAAGTGGCTATCTCTTGAAAAGCAGCAGCTATTTTCAGTTACTAGTTGTGGAATCTAAAGAGACTGATCTTGCAAGTTCATAATGTGCATAACTTTGTTTGCCCAGCTAGTGTTAGTGATGCTTCGATGCTACCTTCATAGATATATTTAGTGACATGTGTAAGTCTTCACAGGATTGGACCTACTCTCAGCAGTTGTGAATCAATACTCTCATTTATCACTTTTTCTGGCTCATTCATCAGTAAATCTTGGTGAGCCCTTTATTATTTTTAGAACACAAACAACTCAGAAGGGACTGTATCTCAACAGGAAAGGTATGAGCTTGTCTCTTCTAAAATTAATACAGCTCTTTATAGCTCATCAGTTGACTGCCAAAAACAATGCTGAAGGTAATCTGGAGGGAAACATGAGGGAAATATTGAGGGGAATAAATGCAAGAGCATGAGTCATTAGTTATTTTAAAAATACTCTCTATTGTTTCACTTCATTTAAAATCCTTCCTTCTGAAGGTACCCTAACAAATTTCCATAATGACCACTAATAAGGAGAGCTTACAGCAACACCATTTTGTGTCTGTATAATTAATCCCAAGCACGTGCACCAGCAACCTAAGACTTACCAGCTCATCTGAGGAATCAAAATTCTATACATCCAGAGTGAGGAACATAAAGAACCCAAAATCCACATTGGTATAAGCGCTTTACAGGTCATCATACATTCAAGGAAATTATTCACTAGGCAATATGTAATAAAGACCACATCTGAAAAGGAAAAAAAAACACAAATTCATTTGTAAAAAAAAAAAAAAAAAAGAAAAAGAAAAAGGAAAGAAGAAAAGGCAGAACTGACAGACCATGTAGCTTCCTAAGATGTGTTGGAACAGCCATACACTCTAGTAAAAGCCTATCAATCGCATGGTATCAGCTGAGCATACACCCACTGTACATCAACGTTCTGAGAAGTCTGTATTATTTACAATGTACTTTCCTCTGCTGTGGCTAAAGGTGTGATATCAAAAGCAGTCATGTGGCCCCAGATATCAGCTGAAGACGAAAATCTGACAAGTTACTTTTATGTCTGGAAATGGGTTGAATTTCACACTTAAATTGAAACCTGACTGTCCTAAACAAGTTACATTTTTTAAAAGATAAATATTGAGCCTAAGATTATTTTACTAGAGTGATAGGAATAATTTCCTTAAAGCTAATTTTAAATATTCTTTGATATGCAATCATTCCTAATTTTTAGAGGGTGGGAAGGTAATGTCCATTTTCAAAGAATCACATAGTGTAGTTATTTACTCTTTATGCACAGATTTGGGTTTTCTATTTTAATTATATTATTTAATTAATTTAATATATAATTATTTACTATGTAAAAATGAATGCGCCTATATGCAAAGCCAGCATCTCCTGTTTAGTACAATCATGTCTCAGCAACCCAGATGTATTTAAATGTTTAGATATCCATGTTATCTTGGTATCATAAAGAAACAACTCATTGCATGCTTCTTTCTTTACCTACTTAGATTTCATACAATTTTAACCTTGATGCTTTAAAAGATTGGCCAGATTCAAACAAATCTAACATAAGGGAGATAGATAACTACAGGTTTAATAAAAATAGCCTAGAGAAAAAAGAGGTAGATCAGTCACCCAGGTGAGAAAAAGGCTGCAGTAAGAACTTGTAAGTAAGCCCCCCTCCAAATTACCTTCAGCACTGTTTTTGGCAGTCAACTGCCAAGCCAGAAATAGATGTATTAATTTTAGAAGAAACATGCACATGCCTTTCCTGTTGAGATACATTCCCTTCTGAGCTTGTGTTTCTAAAATAATAAAGGGCACATCAAGATTTACTGATGAATGAGCCAGAAAAAGTGATAAATGAGAGTATTGATTCACAACTGCTGAGAGTAGGTCCAATCCTGTGAAGACTTACACATGTCACTAAATATATCTATGAAGGTAGCATCGAAGCATCACTAACACTAGCTGGGCAAACAAAGTTATGCACATTATGAACTTGAGTAAGTAAACCTTAATGAACACCAGAGAGAATTAGCAATAGCACTGAGCTCACAAGCCACCAGGAGATGCATATCCTGGGAAACCAGATTGCATTTGTCTTGGTGCTTGCAGTTCATCATAATTTTCATGTGATTCACAAGACCAGCCACTGATGTCTTGGAACACACAGACCAGAAAGGACCAGTGTTGGTCTCACATCCTTCCTTTGAAAAAGCACTCTTGTTGGAGAAGATGAAAGTTTAACAGGAAAGTTTTACAGATATGAATGCTTAGCAGAAGGCTCTCTGCAGGTAAAACCTGTATGTGAAAGAGAAATGAAAGCAAGTTTTGATATAGAAGAATAAAAGATGTCTAAAGTTAGAATTGCTGGGCCAGTTGCTACTGGACAACTAAGAAAGCAAAGGGTAAGTCGTGTTGGAAAGAGGTTTTGTGGCTAGAGCAAAAGACATGTTGACCACAAACAAAGATGTTTTTAAGTAAGTAGAAATAAGTCTTAGGAAAAGCAAAAGATACCATAGGCAAACAAAAACATGTTTTTACCAAGTAGAAAAAAGGTCTAAGAATTTTCCACTGTAAGAAAAAAAAAAAAACAAACAAAAACAACTTTCAGCTTAAACAGTGACATACTAACTAGATGTGATTGGGTAGCAATAACCATAACATGGTAATGGTAATAGCTATGATAGGCTACAAGTTATGGTAAAGGTATTGCGTATTATGTTAATTGGTTTTTGTGTATTAAGATGCTCAGCAAAGAAAACTACATAATGCATTGTAAGCAGAGCTAACATGGCTTCAGGAATGCCTACAAGCTGTAGCTGGCAGTTTTAGGCCTGGCTCTCTTACCCAGGACCCATGACTGCTGAAACACTTTGATACAACAAACAGCTTTTTGAAGAGCCGCCTGTTCTCTCAACACTCTTTGGCAACACACCTTCTACCCCCTCTCTTAAATTTTTCGGAGAAGTTAACTTTGCAAGGGTGCATTGAAATTACAATAAACAGGTACAAAACTTTTCCCAGCACAACACCTATATAGGCCTTGACTTCCTGTAAAACTGTTCCTTACTGTGGAGGCAAACTGTCTTTTAAAGAAAGCAGTCTGTCACTTCAATTTCCAATACAGCAGATTATTATAATTTAGAATGAAGAAGATCTCTAGCTGAATGTACCACTCTGTTCCTCTTGCACTGGGAAGGTGATTAAAAGGAAGGGGGAGAGGAAAATAGCATCCCTGTAGATACTGGTTATGAGGTAATGTATCAGAAATTCTGTTCTCGTGGTTCAGGGTATAACACAATAAAATAGGCTACTTTTGAACACAAGAGAGAAATAAACACAAGTTTTCACTCATTAGTCTAACAAAATCTGTAGCAGGTTTAAGGCTATTTGTGTTTGCTATTATTATCAAACAGCCTATTTAAACTGGGGGGAGATGTGCAAATGTACAAGTGTCTAGGTTTACCTTAAGTGTCTTTGTTACTTACCTGCTGGAGTGTTGATTCCAGAAGTGTAAAGGATTTAGACTTCTTTTTCAAAGCTTTCCTCTTTGCCAAATGCTTATCTGCTTTCAGTGAAGCTCTGAGGCTTGTTGCAGCACCTGTTCCATAAAATGCATTAGAGGAGTCCAGAAAAGTCTATACCCAGTTCAGTTTGTTGGAATGAAGTTTGTTCAGGCTTGGCAATGAGGCTTACTTCCCTCAGAAAACACCCTTCCACAGAGAAAAATACACATCCTACTACAAAGCACTGTGCAAGCCAGAAGTTCTGCAAGGCTAAACCACACCAAACCTAGAGCCATTTCTGCACTGGGGTTGTGTAGGAAAAGGGAATACAGGTGGTATTGACAGTAATAATATAACAGGTGGTACTGATAAGTAAGAGCCTCACCCATGAAAAGTCACAGCTATAGCCAATAAAAAGATAAGTGTGAGGAAAGAGAGTGTGTTAGCCAGTGATGGGGAAATTATGAAGGAGGAGGAAGCTTGAGGGAGCAAGAGGATCATGAAGAGGAAGGATCCTGGGGAGAGAGAATCACTGCTGTGAGGTCAGTCAGGGTCTGCAGTCAGAGCCTGTTGTTGGAACCTGCAGCCATAGTCTAGCTGGGCAAAACCCTGCATTCAGAGTCTGCAAACCAATACCTGCAGTCATAGTTTAGCAGGACATAACCAGCAGTCAGGGGCTGCAAGGGAAGCCTACAGGAGAAGCTGGCTGTAGCCAGAGTCAGTGAATAGTTGGAGTCAGGATGGCTGAGCTGTAAAGAGGAATAAACCAGGACCCTTTTCATGCTGTGATAAACAAGAAGTCTGTGCCTCAGCTCATTTCTACCCTCTAATAAGAGGGCTGCTGCAACAGGGTTGCATCTTCAGGGGCTGTCTGGTGATAAATCCTGTGGGTGGGTAGGGAACCCTGCAATGCAAGCCCCCAAAGCATGTAGTGCCTGGCTCCTGAGGCCTAAGGACACTTCAGTGTGCCACCATGGGACATGTGAACAAGGAAGCAAAATCATTGCTCAGCCACTGAGGAGCTGGAAAGTGTAGCATAGTTGACCTGCCAGTCTCCAAAATAGAAAAGCTGATGAAATAGAGAGCTAATACAGCTAATTGGGCAAAAATGTAATCCTGAAGACCTTTTCTTACATAAAGCAATTTTTAAGTATAGTCCAGATAATCAACACGTATTTATTTTCCCCTTCTTTGGTTAGTCCTAGTAAATTTCCTTCAGGCTTTCCAGTGTTTCGACCATTGCTTTCCTTTGCCTTTGATGTTTACAGCACAATCTGAACAGAGTTAAAAGGTATAAATATAGCTGTCAGGTGGAATTTACAGTCTTCCCCAAAATCCTCATGTCCAGATCCACTGGGCAGCAAATTTTAGAAGATGATCATCCAGAATTTTCTCTCGGTATAGGCAAATGGGCTCTGCAAACAGCAGGATTGTCTGCTATGCCCCTTTCTCATCCTTACCCCCAAGGGCTGAAAACTGTCTCTTCGTATCTTCCAGCAGATAATCTCTTCTTATAATTTATTATCTCATTTTAGTTGGGACAACCTCAAGAAACACTTAGTTTTTAAGCTAACTCACTTCTCTATGACCACAGCTGGTTGAAAGGCAATCACGCAAGCTGCTCCAATGGCAAAGATGCAAGGAAAAAGGAAAAGGCAGACCACAGAAATATCATGCACGAGCACAGGTGTAAAAGCCCACCACATCCACAAAAAGCAGATAACTTTTCACTGCCTCAGAGTTTCATCAGGCGCTTTAGAGAGGGAGCTTATGGTTGTGCTTTGAATTTTCTGCTTGCTCACAGCATCTCAGTAAGATTTTTTTTCCTTCCTTTAGCAACATGAAGAATATACCATATCTGTTCAGATATTTTCAAAGGAAAAGTATTTGTTTGATGACTGACTTGCTGGAAATATCTGTATTTTTGTTAATGAACCTCAGAGAATTTCCCTTAGATAAGGAATTCTGTGAGGAAAAAAGGAACTGAAATATGCGCTTGTTTGGGTTTTTTTCATATCAGTATTGAAGTAGTTTAGGCTTTTTCTTTAGTATTTTTTAACATATTTTTTACATGATCAAATCCCTTCTTTGTCTCTCAGTCTCTTAAACTCCAATTTAAGCTGCCATTGTGATGAAGAAGAAAAATTAAAATTAATAATTCTTATTTCACAAGGTAAAGTGATGTTAGATATATGCATACCTGAGCAAAGAGGTGACTGCTGACCACCTAGTACAGTCTCTGCTACCATGATGGAAAGAGATCTATTGCATGTGAGAAGTATCAGACTGGTGGAAAAATCTAGACCCATTTTTCTTATTGATGCAGCATTTCACATGCAAAGAGAGAGAGAGAAAAAAATATTCAAGCTCTATACCCCTACATAGACCTTGTCCTTCCTCTTGAGACTCCTAACAGAGTCAGGACAGAGCGCAAGCTACTACTGATGTAACAACAATTTTCCTGGGGCAGATACCACTCTGCTTTGAGCCTGATTTATCATCAACAATTCACCTCACACAGGACACCAAATGGCATCCCTCATGTGAAAACAACTTGTAAACTAATAATAAGAGGAAGAGATATTTAATAATTGATAATGAAATGGAGTAAAATCAGTGACCTTGGCAGGAAACATTCTATGTCTTATTAGCAATTGCCAGAGCCAGTCATCCATCCCACTTAAATCCATTTCCTGAATGAATTGAATCTCTTGAATTTATACTGCTCTGGTATGAAACCATGAACATCACATTTCTGCAGTTCACTCTCTTGCAGTCTAAACCCAGCAGATTTTGCTCCTCCTACCAACAACACCCTCTTTGTCTATTTTTTCCTACATATAGATATATATGCTTCTCTAACTTTTCACAGAACTATAGCTGTAGAAATATTTGTGGGTTCAATGATTTTATTGATCTTGGTAGCTTCAGATTGCGCAGCGCCTTAGCACAACTGGAGTTTATGGACTACTGCCATGAGGTATATATTTTAGAGTTCTCTTTAGAAGCTAGAGAAAAAATGAGGGCCATATTATTCCTTCTACAGGTTTTATGGTAGAAAAAAGTGCATTGTAGACAATGATTACACAGTACATTGTGCAAAAATCATTGCCAGGCACCGAAAAATCGCCTCCTATACAGTGTTGTTGGCAGCAGAACAAACATTCTACACCAGGCTTTTTATAGGCAATATTAATCTTTCCTGCTGGAGTTACCCACTGTTAATGCACTGTCATAGTAAGGTTGTATGTTTAAGTCATTCAGAAGTCCTCACATTTTTAATAAACTATTTTTCAAGTATATTCTGACCAAACCAAAGGCAAGTACATTTCCTTTCTGCATCTTTTAGAGCCTTTCAGAAGAGATGCAAGATTAACCACATTTACTGTGTATGTTAATATGAATACACAGTCACACAAATGCTAATGTTTATATGAATACATATATTTCTGTATTTTTATATGCACACACAAACATGCCATAGATATGGAGACAGATGAATAGAACTTTCCATCTGTAGTATTGTAGACACATTTGAAGCCATTGCTGAATGAATGGTTGACCCATTTAATCTTTGTCTAAAGAAATGCCTTGCTATGTTATTTTTGCTTTCAGTTACATTTTAAAGCACTCACTCCAAAATTAGAACTGAAGAGGTTTCAGGCTTCACAAAAACACTAGCATTTACTTGTCTCCAAAACAAGAGCAGCCTGTACCCCAAAATAAACCTTCGTAACTATTTGTCTTAATGCATCTGGATATTTTAAGGGCTCTGCAGCAGCAGGAGAAAAAGTCAAGCATTTTTGATGATTCCATTCCTTATACCACACAGCTAATTATTTTGGAAGAGGTTTTTTTTCTTTTCATCTTTTCATTCTGCACAAATATGGATTGATTTTTTTTTTTCTTCTGCCATTGCCTGCAGCAAAGTGAAATGCACACATAAAATAACCATAAAAAAGTCTAACAACTTTTTTCAAAGTGTTTTCTTACACATCCTCCTGGAAGAAAAATCACAGAGATTTGTTGTCAAGGGTGTGTGGGATGTTGAAAGAGAAGAGGGGATAGGATATTTGTACGCCTGCCTAGATTCAGAAGAGTTTTAAATTAATAAAATTTCTTATGTTCTGTGAGAATAGACTATAAGTAGTTTCAATGAAGGAAAACAATGAGTGGGACTTGAATGAAATCTAGGAAAACATATTTCTTTGCTTATGTGTTGGAACTCATTAGTGAATTTTGTTTAGTGACCTTTCTGTGTTTGCTTTCTAAAGACATTTGGGGATTTTTGCTGCAGTGATATCCAAATCTAAGACTCAGTCACTCACACTAAGTCTTCAGTGGCAGATGCACTATCTTCACTAGCTACTTTGAGAGGTTTTACATAAAGCACAAATAAGATAATTAGCGGAAGCTTCTTTCTGGGATGCAAAAGAAGCCAGATGCATATTCAGACTTTGAATTCAGGAAAGGTCTGGGTTCCTTCAGATAGAGTCAAAGAGTCCAGTTCAGTAGTGAACTGCAAGTTATGATATGAAATGGATAAAATTCAAATATTAGTTATCCTGTCAAGACAATCTAACTACTGGCAATTACTCAAAGAAATCTGCACTGGTTCTGAATGATACAGACTGATGGCTATTCTCCACTACCCAATACAACCTAAAACAATAGAGCTACTTACATGAAAGTACGTAAATTACTTAGGTTTAGGGACATTGACATTTTTCATCCAAACAGCCACTTGGAAGGTTGTACAGAAGCATTAAAACTCTTTTTGTTTGCATTTTGGCAGGGCACTCTTGGAGAAAACTCATGTACCTGCTTCACCTTTGCTTCCCAGAAGGACAAATTGCCTTGTTTTCCTTCCTCAAAAGCCTTTACAACAGCTTCCTTGCCACCTGTCTGAACAGACCAGTGCAGGGCACACCTCTGCAGCACTCACACCCCAATCTCCACCAAGAGCACCAGTGACTGCAGCCCCCCTCAGATCATCTTGAGGCATTTACAGTTTTCCCCCTCTCTTCCCAAGGGCAGAAATCACTATAATCTTGGGCCAGATGGCTCCTCTTGGCACCATGAATAACATTCAGATGAACACAAAGTGAGCTGAAACAGGTCTTCAGGGGCTGAACGTCTGCCAAACCAAAGCATGCATCTGCTGATTGTCTTTGTCAGCTCTCAGTAGACATTGTTTTAACATTTACAGGTAACTGAATGCTGCCATTTCCAATACATTTACAGTAAGAATCTCTCTCATCATTAATTCTACAGACTTCTATAGATGTTAAAATGGTGCTGACATTTAAAGCATGACAACTCTAATACATGTAACCAACACAGATATCTAGATAGTAGAAAATTAGGTTCCATGCTGCTGACAATTACTCTGATATCTTGCAGTTAGGACTTGCCTTGCTAAGTAACATGCATGTGTGCACAGAAAACTGAAGAACCAATCTTAAAGTCACTCTGCTGCAATTTCTGAGCAACAGAGTTTTGAAAACTAGTAGCTGTCTCAGGAGGTGTAGGTGGAGCAAGGATGGACCATCCTGGAGAAAACCTACAGGGTTGGCAAGATGGCAGATGGAGTTTGGGCATCACTGGGCTTTCTTCCTTCAAGGGGGAAAAATTCTGGCAGCATTTTCAGGGTTCATCAGTTTGATTTAGGAGTTATTTTCTCAAGGATGTGGACTTGTGCAAAAAGTAGTATAGTTAACTCCCCAGCAGCACCAACAGACCCTGCTGTCTCTGTCCCAGCCTATGAGCCCATTTCAGCCCAGCTGGGACCATCAGTCCCTGTCTCAGGAGTGCTGACATCCAGCTCCCCACAGTCCTGCCCTGGCACTGAGCTGGCCAATGTCCTGGCATGGCCTCATATCTCTTATCATCATGAACCTGCCAGACAATCTGGTATGAACCCAGCTTCTGAGCCTCCCTAAGCCCATCCTGCTCACACCTCCCAGGGATAATGGGACCAGTTCCTGACTAGCAATTCCAGTCTCCTTCCAGACTCTTAAGAACCTGCTATGGCTGCTCCCTGGCAGGTGCTATGTGATGTTAGCTTTGCTTGGGGAGCTTTGTTTTTTCTTTCCCTTGGAGAGAAGCAGTCTGCCAACATTTAACCTGGATCTTGGAGACTGAAACCACCTGAATGCTCTGAGGTGTTCATTTTACAGTCAGAACAAGAAACTTTTGCTTTCACAGGCTTGTCATGGCTGTATACTCAGAAATACCTGTATTGTTATACCCAGAACTGAGCAAGAAGGCTTAATAACTCACTGTATGGTGACAGAATGGTAACTTTGGAGTGCACATTCCCAGTCTACTGCAAGTGCAAAATCAAGATCATCAGCACAGCCCTCTGTTGTGGAGTTCATGGGCAGACCCCCAGCAGAACGAATTGCAGCAGCTTAAGATCTTGATTTCCCAAGAGCTCATTCACATCACCTTTTTGTTTGGTTCCTCTTTTGTGTTGCACCCACCACACCACCACCAGAGGAAAGAAAAGTGTTTTAGCAGTCACATAGCCCATGACTCTGGGTTTAAGTGTATGGTAAGGCCATACAAGCTGAGCACCTCTGAGAGCTTACAGCTTCTAAAAAGGGCTCACTTCTGCTCCCACCTCTACTGGCTCCAGTACCTTTCCCTGGCTGTTCAGATTGCCTTTTAGCTGCAAGCTGACCTAAACTCATTAAATAGATATTCTGCTAAATAAATGACTACTTTCAGTGTGACAAGCAAGAAAGCAAGAAAACAAAATTGAAAGGATGCATACAAAAAAGCTTACTCTATTTCTTTTATCTTTTTCTTAACTGTCTACTGTATGGAATATGCCACATGGTTTATCTTATGCTCTTTGTAACCTCAAGTAGGGGTGATTGATAATAAATTAATAATATAGTTTATCAAGTAGAGCACCGTAATTTAAGCTCTGAAGTTCAATTGCAGATGTCTTACTGCGGCTTCTATGTGAACGTAGAAAACTGTTGGTTCTTCACTACTCATTTCAAAAGGACTTGTTGGAGGCTCCACCTGCTTTTAAATTAAAGTAAGTGTCCTAAATATGATTTAACTTTTTAGCAACACCTTGCTCCCCTTATCATAAAGATTGGTGCTAGTTGAACTGTCTAGGTGCTGTGTGCAGTACCCTGAATAAACAAATGGCTGCTTGAAGTAAAGAATGTTAGACTACTGACTCTGAGGGGAAGGAATTTTTCCAAAGTGTCTGTACTTTGCACATTTCCACTTCTACATTCAAATCTAGAAACAAGTAAGAACTTTTCACATAATACCTAATCATGCCCACTCTTCGAAGTGCAGCAGCAGGAGGCAAAGAAATTGACAGAGATAGCCATTCTGTTGAACAAGGAATATATTTTTCCTGTTAAGCTCTGTTAGAGTTAGAGAAGATCTTGCCCTCTATTGATGGTATAGAGGTCAAGAAATTATTATCAGTAGTCATATTTTGAGAATAGGGAGACTTCAATTTTGATATTATTCCTGCCTGTACCTGCAGCATCTCTTCTCTGTCAGCAACATAGACCTTCACACTGTTACTTCCAAGTTTATGTGGAGGAGATTTCGTCCACATGGAAGCATGCATATACCATTAAGGCCACACTTCATGCCTACTGTGGAAATTACATCAGGGCTCATGTATAACATGTTACTCTGTGAAGGCTTCAAGCACTATTGCTACCCTTGTCAATCAAAGCAAGACAATAGCTAGAATATGCTGCTGCCACATGGCTGGAGTCCTGACACAGGCCTCTAAGCAAATGATAATACAAATAATAGTGGACAGGAGGCTTCTGAAAAAGAAGACTCACCCTTTAAGGGACAAGAAACCTGAAGAAAACAGGATGTCAAGTCCTGGACAGATATTAAAAATTCTATTAGTATTTTGATGGTTGGGGATATGATTGATTTTTGATTTTATTTGTCCTCTTTCCATTAGCTTTTTATCAAAATGAAATCTAATCACAGTCAGTTACCAGAGCTTGGCTGACAGATGGTAACATGTTAAGGCATTGTTGTGTGATTGTGTTCATCATTTGCCCCAGTCTGTACCAGAGCCAGTAGTCCTCATCTGGTCTCAAAAGCTTTATTAATGTAACTCAATTTGTCTCAGAAATCACTCTGGCCACTTTTTTACCCCCACAGTGAGACATCATCTTCTTTCAGATTAAGTTAATAACTGACCAACTAAATGGCACTCCTTAAGCCATTTAAGTTTTGTCTTGAAGGATGAAAGATAAATTAGTTTAGAAATAGTTTTGTTACACTGACACTGAGCAAATCTCTACACTTTTCTGTGTATATAAAGTTTAAGTACACTTGAAGAATTGTCAAGTTATAGTGGTTCAAAATCATATTGTCCTTCAATCAAGCCACAGCAACAGGCTGAGTGCATGCTCCTGTAAAGTAAAATACAGCAGCTTAAATCTCCCGTTGCTAGTTAACTTACAGATTAAAATGTAAACCACTATGTGTTGCCTTGAAGTCAGACTGACCTAAGACTGTCTGTGGTCAGTTGGCACTTCTCAGCTGATAGGGATAATTGGTTAAAGCCCTCACTCTTTCAAAGTGGCTTCACATGATGAGTGCATTAACCATTTCCATATTTTAACCACTTGAAGGTTGAAAGGCATTTCAATTTGACAATTTCTCATGGCTCTAATAAGCTTGATTCTTTTTCAGTCTGTCTAAAAGCAGTAGAATTCACCTTTTGGAAGAGATGCACAAATGGATGTGTCTTTGATGTGTTTAGAGTTACAAAAGTTTGATGTTTTCAATTAAAACAAGTGCTATTTACTTCTATACTTATGGATAATAGAGCACTTTTGACTTTTACAAAGTGCATGTTATTAAAGCACTTTGCTAATGTACAAAGGCACTTTCATAAAACAAGGAAGAAAAGAAGCAGTCCTCTTTCAAAATGTCTCTGGAAAATGAGGTGAAAGTAGAAAAAAAACTTGCAAGAAAAGAGTTCTTTAACAATAAGAGAGCTATCTTCAACTGTTCCTGTGTATGATTTCAGTCATCATCTTTATGCCTAGAAGCACTTTTATAAACATTTGTAACAATTTAAACATATTCTATCACTCAAAACTTTTCACACAAGGGTTCTTCACCCTAACCTTTTTGATGAGGCCAGAAAACAAAAAATCTTGTGGTTTCCAAGGTATTCCTGAAATAGTACAATGGAGAAATAATATGCTTTTGCTGGTGTTCAGGAATGACTATTACTGATTTATTATTTAATATAATTATTGAAATTGTATATGGACCTCTTATTTCTGTGTACCTCAGTTTATTTATATTCCACAAACATTTCCTTGCATTATGCTCTGGAATTGCAGTTTTGAGGAATTTAGATCCTGATTCAGCCAGGCACAGTCTCTTCTAAAGACATTTTCCTCTTCTCTACTTTTTGTCCTCTTTTGAATCCAGAACTAGCAATTACAGAGATCCGTTAATCAGAAATTTGCACAGTCTGATCTGCAACAGATTATTATCTGGAATGAAATGTCTAAAAATGCAATTATTATATTATGGCTTTGATAGCCAAACTGAAGGAAGAACTAGTGTAGTTTTTTCCAAACATTTTCCCGTTGGGCCAAGAAAGGTTTTTATAGTTCTTTTATTCAAAGTAAAATTGAAAGGCTATTTTATAGAGGAGAAAAAATTATTTCCAACCAAATACCTCTCAAATTGTGATTTTGTCTGAAATGGCAAAGAAAATAAAAGTATTATTCTTCAGGTCATATAACTATGCTTTCAGTAAAGAAGTATTTCTAAGGAAGAAATCATCAGCAGAGATGTTATTTTTCTGTAAAGATCTTTGTGCAAGACACTTAAAATCTCTTCCATTTCAGTTTCAGAATAAGGCAAAAGGATGGGCATCTTACTCACTATCTCTTAAATATATGTATTGCTTCTCCTCTCTGAGAAAGAAGTTTTAGCCTGGAAACGATGATTACAATGCATTATTTCACTTCTGCAGTGGTACCTTCAAAAACAAAAATGGCCCATCTTTGTTTTCTATTAAAAGACAGCATCTTATGGCTTCTTCACCACTTGTCCCATCAATACTCCTGTCTCTAAATGATTTCTCAGTTTTCACAGTGTTGTGCATTATTGTTTCATAATGATAGATCTTTTATTTTTTCTTGTTGGTATAAGTAGTCAAATAAATAGAACAAACAGCTAGAACAGAGTTTAGTACAGAGCATGTAGAGAAGCAGTTACAAAGAAGTTTGTCTTGTTGGAGAACTAAACAGCAAAGCTTAGCTATTGGCAGGTGGATTTGTGAGGCCAGAGTCAAAAAACACCTTTCTGGTAAAGGATCATTTTTATGCTTCTATGTGTGGAAGCATTTATTTTTTTATTTTTTGTAGAGTAAAATGTCAACTCATAAAAACATCAGGTGCAGCTAGAGATGCTATTATAGTTTTTGTGTTATTAGCATCCAAGAGTGCTGGGGGTGAGAAAAAGGTGCAAGAGCAGCAGGGGACTGTTGCCATAAACAGGATTTCACAGAGTCATGCGTCTTTCAGAGACATCTCCACTTAAGTTACTTCCAAAGTTAGCATTATTTCTCCATTCGAAATAATCAGAAATAAAACATCAGACAGCAAATACTCCCTCAGCGACTAACTGTGTTGTTTGGGTCTTTTCTTTCCCCCACTCCTCACTCCCCCCACCCTCCACTACTTTGCAGAAAGAAAAGACACTAAAAGTTCCTTCTGTGAGTTGCCAAGGTGCTCCCAGCCCATTGTGCAGAATCATTGTCAGGTTAAATTAGGGAGTACAGACTCCATGAGTGTAAAAAAATCAATACTTGATGGAAGATTGCTCCCCGGAAAATCTGTTTTGATTCCAGGATTAATTCGCGACCAAAGGCTTCTGCAAAATGACATGCCATTAGTCAGAAAATGAACACATTCTACCCTTGAAATTGGATGGAAATATGTCAGGTGATTGACCTATTCATTCTCTTCGCTCTCTGGGCAGGGAGAGTAGGTGTGGTAGCTGTGAATTAGGCCCCCAAACCAGGTCCATTTTCCGAGCAGTAAAAAAAAAAAAAGGGAAAAAATAGTCCAATGTGAATTGCAAGTATTCTCTAGGCCATTGTTGTAAAGCTATTGCAAATGCATTCCGTCAAGGTAAATGCATTTGTCTGGAAGGGCTGACTCTCTTGTGTTTTCTAAATCTCAGAATAAACCATACAAAAATCTTAAAATAAAGCAGGGATTTTTTTCTTCTGAAAAAAAGGTTTGCAATATTAATGACGGTGTAAATTGTTTGCTATATGGAAAGTAAAATTCCACTCCCCTTCCTTTGTTAAGCAGTTTCTTCCACAAAAACTTCCATGAGGCAAACCCAGCACTCGAGCCACGCTGCCTGATCTGTGTCCAGGCCTCTGGAACAGCCCCAGTGGCAATCACAGGATTCAGCCAGGGGCCATGGAAGTGTCCCCTGCTCTGGCTTCGGGGTGCTGTGCAGCCAGTGTGCTTCCTTGTCTCACGATGTGCCAAGCTCTAGGACGAAAGGGCATTTTAATCTTTGTATTTATACATTCAGAGCCTGAACTATGTCTGCTTATACTGTAGAAACATGCTGAATATGCGGAACAGAAAGGTCATGACATGACATATTTGTATTTATTTACCTTGTGTGGAATTGCCAAGGTGAATCTAACCTCTTGATAGACAGGGGGTTTCCAGTGGAGAGAAAAGTTATGGGTAGCATCATTAGGCCATGTACTTGGAGCGTGGGGAGGCATCATATCACTCTTGGTGACCTGGCTGAAGTGCACTGAGATTGGACAATTTGCTTCCAAACATATTAATGAATGCAAAATTGCCATTGAGATGCATCTGTTTCAGAAGGAAGTCACCACCAGAGTTTTATTTTTGTAACCACTCCAAAAAAACATTGCCAGCATGTACATTGTACTAGGATTCAAGTGATCTGGAGTTTTTCTTGAAAATCTGGAGAACCATCTATCAGGAGAAAATGCATGCCTGAGTAGAATGGAAGCAACAAACAAAATCACCAGAAGATATGTTATCACAGAATATTCGTTAGCAACCTAATCCACCAAACTTCCAACTGCCGGCATACCAAAGAACTCCTTCTCTAAAATATGGATCCTCTTTGTCTGTAATCCCCCACTAAAAATGGCTCTAAAGTAATTTTTGAAAATTATGGACTTGAAATTCTCCACCTACTATCTTTGATTTTAATTGTGAATCAGTATCTCTTGACTTTCTTCATCAAGATTTCACAATAAGGGTTGAACTTACAAAAAGCTGTAATTTTTCTGTCCAGTTCTGGTGTTTCTTTCATTCAACCCTTGAATAGAACATGTTGTGTAAATCGTAAGTCATTGATGGTCCATGTGCAATTAGTTGGAGTTACTGAGTAGGTAATTCTTCCACATGAGGCCAATCTAAGCTTTTCAACATGGCCATTAAGATCTACAGGGGGGAAAAACCTCCTTTCCAAGCCATACCACAGGAGTGGCTAGGGATGACGATACCTGGAATGCCCAACTAATCTTTATTTCTCTAATGATTTTACAGTCTAAGCATCTTCAAAGAAAGCCATTTAGAATGTCCAAACTGAGTTTAGTATCAGCAGGAGACATTTCTCTCCCCAGATTACCATGATCCTCACTTTTCTATTTTAAATGTGCACCAGACAAATACTGTAACTGTAAGCTTAGAGGATCCTGTCGGACATGTTACACAGAACAGTTTCTATTTCTATTTGGTGGGAACCCTGGAGATCTAAAGCCATCAAAAAAACAAAAGAGAATGATGACTTACATTATTATTATAGAATAAGACCAATTGTTTCCCCCAGAATCTGTGTTCCAATCACACAAGCAGAGTATTGTCTTTAATCCAAAAGTCAGTGCAGACACCATTTCATTTGAAGAAATAATAAAATCTTTTTCTTCTGCCTTTTTCTCATTTAAAAGCAAGGTGTCATGTTTCCTTGTCTCAGAGAGATAGCAACCTCACAGAAACACTCATACCATTCTAAGATAGGAACAGTGAACAGTTCTCCAAAGTTCCCTTCCTCTGCCTATTAGTTTCAGGATTAGACCAGATGCCAAAGTGCTAATATTGGATAAAATTAATCCCATTCTTCAAGCCCATATCCCCACACCTGCAGAAGAAATATAAAAATGACCATCCCTTAGATAAGACATTGAGAGGTTTTCCTAATTAAAGACAGTGTCCTAGTCTCAGCATCAAAACTGATTTCAGTGGAAAAAAGAGCAATCCATGAAGTGCTTTGAGCCCAGTGGATGTAGGTTAAAAATACCTTGGAGGAAATCTGGTGACAGGCTTAACTTGCAGCAAACAGATTAGATTGGATATTATGGGAAAAAAAACTGTCAGGGCAAGGCACATGGACATCCATGAATAAGAGCCTACCTAAGCCATCAGGAATGATTTCAATGCATATGATTTTGTTTCAAAATGAGAACCAAAATTTTATCATTCTGGCACAGTTTTGATACTCTCTTGTTCATTGGGGAGTGGGGGTGTCATCTAGAAATTTATCATTACAGAAGATATGTCATTGCAGGCATAGAAGGTGGGCAAGATGATTACAAGTTTCAGTAGCTGTCAGATATTAGGAAGTGTAACTTTTGGGATGCTACTACATCGTGGATGCATGTTTCCAGACATCTGCTTATACTCCATGCACTTAATTACTATGCTTTTCTTTTCTCTAAAGCCATTTTTGTTTTCTCACTCTCATTTTTGATTTCTCACAAAATCTTACTGATTTTGTATTTTGGACACTTTGGGCATCTAGTCTCAACTCTAAGAACATGTGATATAGGCTGATAATCAACTAATCTTCATTAACTATTATGTGAATAAAAGGTTGCAGGAATGAGGGGCTTTGCCCAAACAATTTCAAGTTTTTTGAACTATTCATCAGTGGATAAAACATAATTTGAGCCCAATGAGCTAACGTTTTCACTTTTTTCTTACAAGAAGGGTACCATGACTAGGTTGTACATGAAATAAAAAGGGAATGAAAGACCTGCATATGCACTTCTGTGTCTGCTTGTATTCATCTCCTATGTCAATGTGTCAGCAGAGCAGCTCCTCCTATTTTGAACTGTTAGCCAAATTTCAGACTTAATGGATTAGAACTTGAGATAAATTGACAAATTATTCTAAGGATGTTGGTGGAGCTTGTCCTTCAAACTAAGAATAAAAATTGCCCCTGAGAGCATGGAAAATGCATTCAAATTATGAATCTGAACTGGCCTTGATTTATTATTTAATCATTACAGCAAATTCTGTAATTAAGTCCCGTAGATCTCCTAGACGTACAACATTTAAGTACATATCCTAAAGAACTCTGAACTGCCTCATTTTCTCATGCACCCTAAATATTGGTAATGGCTTGTGGTCCATCTTTTGATCATCCCTACATATGGCCACAGCTATATACTCATAATTGTGGTCATCAACCCAAATTTTGTGATTTACTGTCATGCTTTAGGAATGATACTCCCCAGTTTAGTGCTCATACTGAGACTCTTCAAACCATTTGCCTCTCACTCGCCTCCATGTGCCTCCATGCCTTGCTGAAGGCTGGAGAGGAGAATTGGAGGCAAAAAAGGTGAAAAACAACGTAATGAGATAAGAACTGTTTACTGGAAATGGCACTACCCCACCACTCCCTCTAACAAGCTACTCCATCCAGAAAGAACCCCTGGAAGACTCCCTGGAAGACTCTCTGGAAGACTCCCTTCCTCCCACCCTGGCAATGGTGAGGTGGTATTGAATAACCTTTGTGTCCTAGCCAAGCCATCCTGGCTACTGCAAAAATTAACCCTGTCCTGGCCAGAACCAAGATATGTACAAATTCAAAGAAAAACTCCTGTTCCTCCTCTGTGAACACTTCTGGTTTTTGTTCTCATCTGGATCTGGCATCTTTTCCACAACACAGGAATAACCTTACCTTAGGATAATCCCTGTCCATATTAGAGATGTGGTAACCAGCTGCATTCAGTCCAAAATACAAACTAATCCCCACCTTGCACTATGAGTCCATCTTCCTCCACCCATGTCTCTGCCTTGTGCCTGATCATGAAATCTTGACTTCTCTGGACAAGTACAGGTGAATATGTGACACAATCATCTTTCAATCACATGAAAAGGGGAAAGAAATTAAACTTTACTAATGAATATGGCTTAAAAGGGAGGTAAAGTTTGATTGAGCTTGTCTAGGTATCACCTTATTAAAATACCATTAAAGATGCAGACATTTCTTCCAAAAGACTGAAAATAGACCTTGATGCCAATGATCAGCAGACGAGCAAAAATCCTGTAAAGCCAGAAGATTGACTGCATGTTGCAATCAAGTTTCTTTGTGAGTTCTAAATGTTTTCTTAGAAAAATCCCTATATATTAGTGACTCTACAAGAAAATCTAGAGGAAGGTGAACTCTTGGTATGGCTTCCAATCATAGTTTGCACATATAGTTCATAACAGTTAATGACATTTTTCTTCTCTTCAATTTCACATAAAAAGATAAAAAGGAAAGCTGTGAGAATTTGTCTATAGCATGATGACTGTGGTCAATATCTTACTATTTGCTCTGTCAATGCCATCAAAATATTGTTTAATAATTTAGAAGCAACCATGTAATTTTCTTCCCCAGTAGCAGCAAATTAGGCACTTACTAAATAATTGACAAAAATACTTAATTCTAGGGATGCTTTGAAGAACATGCTATTAGCTGACAGTTTTTAAAACTTTTCCTTGCATTAATAATTACATTTTTAAATTATTTTCATGTCAATTCTTACCAGTGTAGGAAACAGCATAGCTTGATAGTTCAACCTTCTCATTTTTAATAGCTAACAACTTTCTGACAAAAATAGAGAGGGAGTCATGCAAAGGATTAATGAAATGGGGGAGGATTCACAGAGGTGAGGGTATGCACTTTCAGGCTTCATATCATAATGTATTAAGTTTACACACCCTTTTCTATGATGGTATTGCAAAAATTAGAATTTGAAGGAGAAATTACAACACTTTAAAATAACTACAAGTACAGTTTTCCAAGCAGCTTGGAAAAGACAGTTTTAAATATTGCCGCAAATGATACTTTTAAAAATCTTTGTAAGAAAAGGATTCCCTTGTTTCATAGAGCTGCCTTCTTCAGACAAAGAAGCTGAAATACTGGTATCAATATGCATTAAAAACATCTGTAACATGGAAATATAAATTCCACATTCCCAAAAAAACCAAAGAAGGAATTCCATTATGAAGAATAGCTGATAAATAAGTGAGGGTGGTTCAAGTGGGATTCTTCTTTCAGGAAGGAAAACCACAACATTTAGATGTATTCAGCTGGGTCCCAACAATAGTGAAGGATTATCAGCTCCTCTCATTTTGGGTGACTGTTCATTCTGAGCAAACAGAAAGGGAAATTGTATACTGTTATCTAATTGCACCCATGGTAGGTGTTTCACTGAAAAGACTTGTGTAAATGAGTTAGGCAGATTTGCTCAGAAGTAGAAGGCTCATCAGTTATGTTGGACAAATGTTTGATCTATTGCCCTTAATTATTTTTGCAAAAAACCTCTAGGAAGAGAACTGGAGTAGAGACCATGAACACTTGAACCAAAGTCTGTGTAACTGAACTGATAATTCCCAGTAAGTCTATATTCCTTCCTCCAGGGAATGAGATGCTGCTGAAGTATTTATTATATGGGCTCCAAGACTGCTAAGAAGAGTAGCTTTGGTGCTGGCACAATCTGCAATGAAACACTCTTGTGTGGTGCACAGAGCAGGTTCCCAAACTGGGGAAACTCAGGAGAAGATGGGCAAGCCACCAGGAGCCCACAGCCTGCATGACAGGAAGAGAAATTACCTGAGTGGGGCCAGGAGCAACGGCAGCCAAGCCTCCACACAGCTCAGCCAGGGAGCTCAGCTCTCCACCCAGTAGAAAGCCGTGGTCTCTCTGGTGGACCAGCATCCACCACAGCTGCCCCAGCTTCTCAGACAGACCTCAGTGAGAAGGACATCATGCTGCCACTCAGGTGTCAGCTGCTCTGACAGCAGAACAGGCCAGCAGCAATGAGCACCTCTGTGGGACAGGTAGAGGGACTCCGTTTAATGCAAGAGCTCTCAGAGGAGGTCAGTAAGTTGAGGAGTATCCGGGAATGATAGAGAGACAGACCACTGGAATCACACCCTACCTTCACTTAGACTGGCTCGATGGCAGACAGAATGTGTGACACAGAGGACCCCCTGTCCTCTTACCACCTGGCCAAACACAGCAATGGAAGGGAAAGGGGCTGTGGCAACAAGCTCCTGCCCAGCACAGCAGGTACATCTCTGACTGCCCCAACCATCCCAGGTGCCCTGGCATAAAGGGAAGAGGCAACCAAACAATAACGAGGACGATGATTCACCTGGCATGGAGGTGTTGGTGAGGGTAAACTGAATTTAACCATCAAGCTTGCTTCTGTAAGGAAAAATAGCTGGGTCATAGTCATAGTAGACACCCTTCTGGAAGGGAAGAGAGTGCTCAACATACAGAATAGGCTTCTTAGGGGAGTCCTGCCTCCCCTGGGACCCAGGGTTAAAGATGCAAAGAGAAAGTTCCCCACTTTGGTACGGCACTCAGGTTATTATTCATTATTAACTTTTCAGGTAGGCAGCAATGAAATTGCAACAAGAAGCCCAAGGGAAATCAAGAGTGGTTTCAAGGCCTTGGGACATCTGGTTAAGAGATCAGGACCACAAGTAACAGTCTCAGTTTCAGGGTATGATGAGGGAAGGAATAGGATGATCCAGCAGATCAATACCTGGCTCTGAGCCTGGTGTCACTGACAGAATTCTGGGGTTTTAGATTATGGGTCAGTCTATACAACACCAGGGCCTGCTGATGACAGATGGATCTCAATGAGAAAAAAGATCTTTGTGGAGGAGTTAGCAGAGCTCGTTGAAAGAGCTTTTAACTGGATGTGAAGGCAGAAAGGAGTAAATCCAGGCTCACTAAAGATAAGCCTGTGGGCAGCGCACCAAAGCTTGAGGGATGGTATGCTAGCAAGGTCCTTCAGTCTGCTCTAGCTGGGGAGGGTAGGGTGTGGTGATTCATGTAACAGCGAAGTCACAATAGTCATTTTTAGTCCTGATTACATGCTTGAGGTGCTTTGGTTTTCTGAAATTCTTTTCCCAGAGAATTTTCTGTAAACAGGAGAAATGTTTTTGTAACTGTACCTATGTTATTCATTCCTTTTTCCTAGGAGGGACTTCTTCTTGATGTCCCTCTGGTCTGACCAATGTGATTGAAAAAGTTCGCCTTTGTTTCACCAATCAAACTGGTCTGTTTAAAACAGTATAAAAGGGAGACACATCCCAAAAATAAAAAGTTATTTTCAGCCTTCTGAATCTTGGAGTCTGTGTCATTGTGGGGTAAAACAGCGACAGTCATTGATGTACTAAAAACCACAGAAACACATCTGAATTGTCACACAGGAATTAGAGTTTCTCCCACAAAAAAAAAAAAAAAAAGGCCTTGAGCTCAATAGCCCAACTGGACTGTGTCTACAACAATGCACAGAAAATGGGCAAAATCCAGGAGCTGGAAGTGCAGCAGGAAAACTATGTGCAGGGATGCAGTTGATTCACCTTCCCTGGAGGTATTTAAAAGATGTGTGTGTAGTGCTCAGAGATGTAGCTCAGTGGTGGATTTGGCAGTGCTGGGTTAATGGTTGGACTCCTTGACCTTAAAGGTTTTGCCCAACCTAAATGGTTCTATGATTCTATAATTGAACTATTAACTTGGAAATTATTAATTCTCATTCTCATCATTTCATATCTTTCATATCTTCTGTTTCATTTTGTTTAGTACGTGTAGAAATTATTTTTTTCCTGGTCAATGAACCTGTTTTATTAGAAACTGGTCAGTAGATAAGAAATTAATGTCATGGCTAAAGCCTTCCAGTCTCTGGCTTCAAGTTCAAACACTGAAAAACATTTGAGGCAACTTCCATCATAAAATTTGGCACCCAAATGCATTTGAGGATCTTGACTGGGTGCACTAATTATTTTTCCTAGTGATTATTTCTAAGCAATCTCTGAAAATAAGTAGTTATCTACTCTGAAGAGACACTAATAGGAAATTCAAAGTACTTGCTCAGAGTGAGAAAAAATAGAGCAAGAACTCAGTTCCTTCCTGCTCTCAATTTCACCAGATTTCTTTCCAATGTAATGCAATTGATTTAATACCACAGTGTTGTGGTATAACCCCAGCCATCAGCCAAGCCCCACACTGCCTCTCGCTCACTTCCCACCATTAGCATAAGGGAGAGAATTGGAAGGGTAAAAGCTGGAAAACTCACAGGTTGAGATAAAGACAGTTTAATAGCGAAAGCAAAAGCCATGCACACAAACAAACCAAAACAAGGAATTGATTCACTGCAGGCAGGTGTTCAGTCACCTCCAGGAGAGCAGGACCACATCACATGCAACAAATACAATCACCCCAAACATTCCTCCTTCTTCCTTCTTGCTGCCAGTTTATATACTGAGAATGATGTCATATGTTCTGGAACATCCCCCATGTCACCTGTCCTGGCTGTGTCTCCTCCCAGCCTCCCATGCACCCCCGACTTCCTCACCAGTGTGGCAGTAAGAAAAGCAGAAAAGGCCTTGGCTCTGTGTAAGCCCTGCCCAGCAATAACACAAACATCTCTGTATTATCAACCTTGTGTTCAGCACAAATCCAAAACACAGTGTCACACTAGCCACTGTCAAGAAAATTAACTCTGCCCCAGCCCAAACCAGTACGAACAGTAATGGAATTACTTTTCTACTCATGTCACAGAGCTGAGAGTCTTGCCCTACATACTGTCTGAAACCCAGGTAACCTGTGCAGCTCTACTGTTGAAAGCTCAGAAATTTGTATTTCTCCTGTTCATGTTTTTAGCTGTTCTGACCAAGTGTCATGGAAGTGAAGATATGTTAGATGTAACTATTTTTTTTAAAAAAAGAAAGCAATTCCCTAGGCTTAAAAGCATTAGTATCTAAGTGGTACAAATTACCATCCTTGCCATTCACACTTTACTGAAGTAATGAAGTGGAACCAGAGTTAGTTGCCATCTGCTACAGTTTGGCTCTAGACAGCTTTCTGCAAGACTAAGTTAACTGGTCAGCAGCACATCTGCTTTTCCTGTGATGCCTGTAATTGCCCGCTGCAAAAATATAAAAGCATTATTTTAAGACAACAATTGAGAATTTGTAGCAGATTACTGCAGTCAGCAAAAGCTGGCAGGGCATCTCTGAGACAACAGTTTCCAAGGCTTTCTTATATTCCACCTCTGGCTGGTATCTTGGAATAACTGAGCGTCCATGTTTCAATAAGACATTGTGATCTCAGCCTTATAGTCTGGAGCATTAAAATTTATAGTGACTCTACAGCTTAACAGGGGTAAGATAAAGGCAGTACTTCTTAGGTTTGTGTTTTTCTAATAGGCTAATTGAAGTGCTGATGTTTGTCACAGCAGAGTTCAGTTTTAATAGTGTGCTAATAGCAACTCATTATCATAAAACACTCTCAGGAAGAAGTCAGAACTATTATTAAGATTCAGAAAACTAAGCAAGTCAGAAGAAATTTTAATTCTTCTCCTTTAAATGTTTTTTTTTTTTAAAGAAAAGGCTTTACCTTATTAATAAGGCATATTGTAATGTAATGTTTCAAAACCCCTCCCCATTGTAAAAAATTCTGTGGCTATAATAGGGAACTCATTTTGATATGGGATTGGATTTGGGGGGAATATTTGCTTTTGTTTGCTTGCTTTACCAATATGGATGCTGGGGGGAGAGGGGTGGAAATACAGAAAATGAGAGTTTTAAAGCAGTAAATTTTCAGGGGTTTATGAGGTCATCTTGGAGAAGAGGTATTACCTTTCACACTTACATATTTCTTTTTTCCAAATATACGAAATGATCTCTCTCTTCACAGGCAAAATATATTTCCAGGAATCTCAGCAATGGCCTGATTTGAACAGGTAAAGCTGAATCCATGAGAAAAATTATATACATTGACAAAACAACTTTGCCCATCTACATATGTTAGGCATCCACTTTTAGCAAATTAAAAAAAAAAAATTGGACAAAAGCTGAGAATAAGCGATTTCAGTATGGCTGTGTTATTAAAGAAAACATCATATAATAAATACAATATTTGGTCTTGCTCACTGCCAAAAGTACATGCTATATTATACAGGTGTCTGTGACTAATCCACCTCCCTCAGATAAATATATGTAGGCAATGTTTGTCTTATTCACTGTAAGAACTGAGAACCAAGTAAGTTTGAAAAGGGAAATAACTACAACCATTCCCTTAAATGTGCTTCTCATAGGAAAGGAAAATGGCTAGCATATAAATTTGTCTTTTATATACATGAAAATAGCTAAGGGAACTTAATCTAAGCAGATCAAATCATAGTAATTTTTATGTTTGCTTTAGACTGGTTTTCACAGGATAGGTCCAGTTGAGGTGTAAATTTCATCTGTCTTATAACTGGTGGAAATCAGAAATGTCAGCTCATTTTCAATCTGAGAAGCAGTGTATCTTTGAGGAGGCCTTGCTTAGAGCACTGGTTGAATAAGAAGATAAAGCATGTGCTAAGTAAAAATTTTCTGTCAAATAAATTATTTAGGAAACCAGTAAAACACTTTTAAAAGACTTTCAACGAAAGTGCCACTGCTACTTTTCTACACAAGTAGGTTTCTTTTGGCTCTTTAGAACAATAACATAACTTTGAAAGGAGGTAATCTGGCTCAATCACTCTGCACATCCCCAAAGCAATGACAGCTTCTAACTTGAAGAAGCAAAGTATACACCATTCTGTGGCATTTTTAGAAGTACATCCATGTTGGAGAATAATTTTTATCTGTAATTTATTACTGCACAGTCTGGTTCTCTTTTTGTCTAAGAAAAAAAAAAAGGCAGCAAAGGAAAATTTAAGGCGCTTCTCATTATTGTAACACTAACATTATTCTTTTATTATTATAGCATGTAGTTTTTATTTCGTATTTTTGTTTTCCTCTAACTTTCTCTATCCTAAGGTTTTGTAGATAACTGAGCTAGTGGTGGTTTCAGCTGTTACAGCCCAGTGCATGGGCTGTAGGTCAAATTATATTGACCATATTGTCACTCCTTGTTTCCCTTGACACATTCTCTCACTCCAAAAAAATAGAAATAAACAAGATAGAAAAAAATTAAGTCTCCAACTTTTTAGGAATATAGCATGTAGCTTGTTAATTGCAGGGAAGTTATCTCAGAACAGAGGGCTAGAAGGTCTCAGAAGTTCTCCATAACAAATCCAGGAAAAGGTAAAACCAGTAGCAAAGTATTCAGAGACACTTACAGCAGATAAGAGAGATGTAGCAGACAGTGAGTGAGACCTTACAAGTATGATGGAAATAGATACAGGAAAATTAGGACAGATCAGAATAAAACCCCAGGACTCCTTACCAAAAGCAGCCAAAATATTCTAGAGGAAAAAATAGACAAGAAGTTCTGGGATTTGGCCATGAGGGAGACCTGAGTGACTGTTAGCAAGAACTAGCTCCTACTGAGTGCTGGGCTCACAATTAAAAAAACAACAGTGAGATGAAAAATGGGAAAAATATCAAGGATTTAAATCACTGATTAAAGAGGAAGAGTTACCTGAACAAGGCTTGCAAAAACATTGTATAATTTTAGGAAGGTAAAAACATTCATTTGTGAGATAGTTTCTGTACCAGAGTTGCTGAGCTGGCTGTCTCATTTCCAGCACTAGCTTCTATAGCTCAAAAAAAGAAGATTTGCAGGACAGGAATTGAATAGAAACCACTAGTTAAAGCAGATGCTAAATGACAAGGGAACAAAAAACTTCTGAGGACTATTTAGAACTTACACTGTGTCATATATTTTGAATAGGCTTGCATAAATACCACAGAAGGGATTGTTTGACCACAAAAAAGAGAACCAGCCCACCTAATTTCCAAGCAGATACTGGTAGCATCAGAAGCCATACAGAGTACAGCATCTTGTTACAATATAAATCTTTGCCCCCCACCCACTGATGCTCCTTGGTGTGGTAATGCACCCCACACCCCCAGCAAGTGTTTTTCATTTAGGGAAAAGTTTAAAACTCACCCCTTGCATTCTTATAAGGTAAAGAACCCAGAAAGTTCTTTGCAGTTCTGATAGTGATCGCCTCAGTGACAAGAGAGAAACTTCTGTTGAACCTTTCCACTGTTCTTCAAATCCTGTATCTCTCCCTATTGGCTGCAAGCCAAATTGTGCCTCCTAAAACATTCAGTATTTAGGAAGGAGCCCAAAAGAAGTAAGAGGTTTTTTGGAGTGTTTCTAGCAGGGTGTCAGAGGTTTTTTCTGTGAAAACCCTGTGTGCGGCTTTTCTTTTGTTCTCTGTAACATTTATTACTTTCATATTTTTCATTATTAAACCTTTTACTTCACAGAACACCTCTGAAGAGCAGCCCCGCTAAGATTATTTTAAGCTGATCTGCAAGGGCTGGACTCTCAGAGATTGATACATTTACACCTGGTTTATAAAATCTGGCCACGTGTTAACCTGTATCACCTTGGTCCAGTAATCATTTGTAGTGAAGTTCCAGGGAGGACAACTAATAGAGTCACAGCACTACACCTGCATTATAGCAGGAGGGGACTGTGGTTACTAGAGGAGAATTTAAACAACTCAGGATTATGTGATGCCCTAGCTGTTCTAGTTCACACAAAGACCTCAGTGGACTTAGGTAATTTTTTCAAAATCACCCACCACCCACAGCATTTTTCAGTTCTCTGTGCAGAATAAAGCACTGTTGGCTCATGAAAGAAAGGAAAATGACTGGTCGTGTCCCAATTAGAGGGTCTCACTGTCACTTTTGCCATGCACTGATACCCAGTATGACAAGAATATCATTATGACTTCATTTGAACTATCACACTGTGTATCTGGGCAGGTTAAGAAGTCATAAGAAACACACCGGATGACATAAGGTAGGGTTTGTTCTGCCCATGCTATGGAATATTGGAAGGGGGCTGCTGTTCAATCAATACTTGTTCTTTGCAGAGCCTGTTGATTGGAAGGTTGCAAGGGGCATTTTTAAAGACATAAAATGTGGGTCACAAGTGTCTTGCTAATCTTAATGTCATGTTATCCATAGTTAAAGTTGGACTACTAGTGCTGCCTATAAATGGATGTTTCCACCTCTTCTCACAAATGTAAACATAGGCTATATGTCATTAGGCTACAACTAAAAAATCCCGTTTTCACCTCTCACAAAAAAAATTACCACATTAGAATAGAAGATGACCAGACTAATGTACATGATATGAACAGAGATATTAACAGAAATGTTCTCAGTACATTTCTCACAAGATCTGGTGAAAGTTTTGTGAAAAATTGAAAATTAAAACTTTATTGAAGATATTCTTTTGAACTGAAACACTATCACCTGCTAATATGAGGTAAAATTGACACATTTATACTCTTGGCTGATTCTATACTTCTGCTTTATTCTTGAGTTCTTGAATGCATATTAATGGACAGATCATGACCTAATGCAGATCAATATATATATAAAATGATTCACGTCTAATGTAAGTCTAGTGCAGCCTAAAAATCAAAGTTGGAGGGCAAGAAAAGTTTTTTTAGGGGCAGAATGCAGAAGTTTAAATTTATGGTATATAGAGCAGAGTAGTTTGAAAAATATACCAATAAAGCAATGCAGGCAGAACAATGAGATGGAATTCAGAACAGACAATATATGCATACCTTTATTTTCCTTTTAAATTTGATATTGAAACAAATGTACAGCATAATAAGCAAATTCTTGTCATGTCTAACTAGATATACAGCAGTGCCATGCAAATTTTCATAACAAGGTCTTATCCTGAGTAAGGCAAAGCTGGATTTCTGACAGCTCATTTGGGAGCTGTGAAAGGCCTTGACAGATTCCAGTTCCTTCTGAGGCAGTTTTCTATCAAAAAAACTGACAAAGGAAACAAAAGCCAACTGATCCAACTTGCCAAGCCTCATAATTTCTCCGTACATGTAAGACTTTCCAACTCAATGGCTTTATAATTTCTACAACGTCAAGGACATATCAGAACACCATTTATACCCCGGCATTTTCTTCTTCCCCAGTAGCCTATCAAGAGTTACTGAAAGATAATGAATGATTTCTGGGTTGAGCTAGGAACAAAACATATAGAGGTACCATGGCTTTCCAAATTCTTGAATCTTTCTGTAGGTCTGTCAGATGAAAGATGATTTGCAATCACTCCCTTTTAAAGGCTTTTCAAAAAATATTTATTATTATTATTGCTGAATTCTTAAAGATTTCCTGCCATTCCCACAAGTTCACATTGTAGTTCCTTAAGCAATACTGTTGTCAGCAGTGATTTGGACCCTAAGAAGCAAAAATAATACCAAGGTTTTCTTCAGGTCAGTCTTCTCCTAGATGATCAAAGAAATTATTGTGTGGTAAGCAGCAGACAAGCCACCATTCAAGAGACTATTTGGCAGCTTTGGATGGTAATTGAATGTTTATGGTTATACAGAGTCATTTCCCTACCTTTCTCCTCTGTTTCTGTTTATGAAGTTATGTGGTAGCATTACACATATTAAATGCACTTTAGTTTGCTATTGACATGATGACAATGGAGAGGTCTTCTCTGATTAGCAAGATGGATTAGGAATGCACTCATGTGGTTGGTCTGTGTTGAAAGTCACAATCTCATCTTACAGGATCTATTTATGAGCTGCTGCTAACTTCATTTTTCCCACCCTTACTTAGGGCTCTGTGTATCTCACAGATTAGATGCAATTCTCCCTCCATAATTCAGCATTTCAGGGAATGTTTGCACCTTCTTATTAATCTCTCAGAGAGATGTTAGTGATACTTTCAGTGATACTTTTATTGTGATCTACATGTGCATTTCTTCCCCCATGCAGGATTTAAGTTTTCTTTAGTTTAGCTCTGATTCTTCTGTGCCTCCAGCTATGTTCAGCTGGTGTTCTCCCAGACCAAAATGTCATTCCATTAAACCTTCATGCCTTCCATTCCATCAAAATATTGATGAATTTTCCCAGAAAACACCCTGGGAGCTGAATACACACCAGTTCCAGTTTTTGCTGGACTGAAATTTTGAGCTCTGCATAACTTTCTGCCTCAGGTGGCTCTTAGTGATTTGGATTTTCTTAGGTCTTCAAGTTCAGAGCACTGACCATCCTCCATAGTATTGTTGTGAACTGGTTGATTTTCTTTGCCTGGTGAACTCAAAATGTTTCATGAGGATTTAATTCTGATTTTTTTCTGTAGTAGCTCCCAGAATTTTTTATTCTGCTCATAGTCTCACCTCCTGCTGGGAACATATCTAGTCCTTAAAAATTGCTCTTACATCTCAGTTCTGTTACAGACTATTCTCTGGTTTCATCTTCAGTTTGCATTTCTCATTGTTTGCAGCTATGCGGTACCATACTCTTCAAATTTCACTATTAAAATTATTAGGCACATAGAGCCCTTCAAAGACAACTATTCTAGAAATAGAGCAACCTTCTAAATTATTTCCTCTGTTGCTGGCATCCTAATACAGATGCTTGCAAGCACAGTATGACAGGCTATTTAAAACTTCCTGTGAGTTTCCCAAGTCTCCAGAGACTTTTGGCTCCAATGAAGCTTATAGTTACTTTAACTAAAAAAGTTCTTTCACTCCAGCTCTTTTCTTGTTCCATTTTAAGAAGACCAGGAGGTGATCAGCAATCATTCAGAGCCTACCATTCCCACTAGAGCTCTGCTTTATTTGATTGTTCTTGTCAGCTGGTTTGTGCAGTAAGAGGGAGCAAAGAACCAAGGACTCTTACCATATGCCATGAAAGAACACCCAACTGCTGGCATGAAGGAAGAGGTGACAAAAGTTACTGTGAACTCAGAAGGGAAGCAAGCAAGGAATGACAGCTCTCAGTGGGCAAGGAAGAGGGCAGGTGCTCAGCCCTGGCTCTGACGTATGCACTGAAATCATTAAAGCACACAGACCTCTTGTTTCATGTACATCAGATCATTTCTTATGTGAAAGACACAAGATTTGCAGTTCATGCTATCATCAATCTGAAAAGAGCCAGACATTCAGCTGCTACCAGCAGAGTCCTGTGGACTCTAATAGCCCTGATCAGCCCCTCCCCACACCCTCTGACCATTGGTCCAGGAAATCTTAGTTCAGTTCAGTTCAGCACACCCACTTCTTGCTTAGGTTGAGTCACAGGTGTGCCTGTCTCAACTCTTGAGTCTGGCCTTGTTTCCTGGATGAAGCCAGGATGTGTTGCAGGTAGCTGCCATCTAGCTCTGTGTTCTGGATGGACCTGGGACCCTCAGTGCAGCCTTGTGTACAGCCCTTCTTCAGTCACATCCTGGACATGGCCGATTTCCTCACTATGCCAGAGGTTGTGGATACACCCTGTTTCAAACCTCCAGCTTTGCTCCTTTAGTTTGAGCCCTGTGGGATGGTACCCTGTCAGTGAGATGCTGCCCTGCTCTGGGGTCAGCAGTGAGATGCTGCTCCTGGCCTGGCTCCTGTCATGGTGTAGCCCTGTTCACGTTGTTCCCCAACAGCTACAGTCTCTTCTCTCCCTTGCAAGAGAAGAGCAGCCTTACAACATGAAGGCTCTTGATGAAACCGGCATAAATTTTACAGGTTAAGTCAGTGCAAGGAGTCTTATCTCTTATTACATATCTTTATTTATCCTGGATCTGTGCAGGTGCCATGCAAATTTTCATCTGTGCTTTTTAAATGAAATTATTTAAACTTGGCACATTAAGTGGCCCGGAGCCAGACTGGCTGGTCTGTACTTTCCCACCATTATATTGGAGGGGAATATGTCCTAAACATGTTCAGCTCAAACACTTCCCAGATGATGTGTATTGAGCTGAGATATAATAAAAATCAAATTAGCAGAGGGCTTATTCAAGGGAATCAGGAAGGCAGCAGAAGTTCTGTGACAGCTTTTGCAAATCCAAAGTTGTATTCTGAAGTCCCTAGAGAAGACTGTCAAATCTCACTCCACAAGCATGGAAAGGGAAGAAAGCAAGCTGCTGTCCCTAATGTAACAGCATCTGCAGAAGCCATGCTAACAGTTGAGATCTACTGAGAGGAAAGACACATAATATGTAACAGTTTCTTCTAAATGTAGTGGGGGAATGATGTTGCATTAGACAGACTTCACCTATAACAGTGTCCTGCATAAGGCTCCTGCTGGGATGGGTGTTTGCCCAGCAAGGAGAAGTCACAAGCAGTTAAAATCCTGTGCAAGAAAGGAAGAAAATTATACTTCTCATTTCAAATATCACATCTGAACATTTAGTTAGAGAGCTACCAGAAATAACAGCACCTATAGCAGCAGTGGAATTCTCCATTTAAACACATAATTTTCTGCTAATATGGGTCTCCAAGGAAGTTTCCTATGACATGTAATTAAAAGCAGACAGCCAGATAGACTGCTCTTCCAATTAAGAAATTTTACGAGGTGTATTTCAAAGCCATGTGAAAAACTTCAATGAATGCCAAAATATGTATTTTCCAGTTTGTTTCTAATGTAGGAATGTATTTGGCTGATTATTTACAGTATTGTTGCATCAACCATAGGGCACAGGAATTTTCATTTGGTGATAAAATCTTTTATTATTTCTCTAAAGCATTGGTTGATTCAGCCTGTTATCATAAACAGCAAAACTTGATCAAAGAATGATATTGGTAGGTTTTGTTTTCAAGATTTCCCTGTGTGTTTTTTCTCTAGTTGAGAAGTTTGTGAAATGCAAGCTTTTCTGTTTTGTCTCTAAGTTAATACTCATCTGAAAGAAATTTTTAATTCTGAGTTTCTAAAATAGACCATGAAATTTCTGTGAGTGATTTTGTTCAAGAATAGAATTATAAACAGTTCTAACTTAGGACAAAAGCAGTGAAAATGCTGCTGTACCTCTGTTTCGATTTAGTTTTTCAATACAGATAAAAACAGACAAAACCCACCCCAATCACTACTAAAACAACATATGGATTACTTTTTTTGGAATCTACAGATGTTAAGTAACTGTAATCTATTAACACTGTTAATAGATCAGTCTGTATTTTACAATTCTGTTCCTATAGGCAAATAAATGGAAGATAAAGCAGCGTAACTGCTACAGTAACTGAATACATTTCTGAATTGTTTAAGTTAAACACAGGGTTTCATGGCTTTCCTTGTCACTGCCTATGTCAATGATCTATTGGGTGCTACTAGTAAAAGAGGAAAACTATTGACTTTTAATTGACTTATGTAAGTTACTATGAAATAACAGTGGCCACTTGGGTGGTTTTGTCTCCTCCACTACTTGTCTTTATAAAGACTCTCATCCTAATGTTTTAGCTATAAATACACCAATTTTGGTATATGAAGCTATTCTTATGCATGTCTACACAGCATTACATTTTTAGCACTTACTAAAAGCTGCATTTTTTGTTACTGAGGTTTTTCTACACTGTAGTCCACAGAAATAATCTCTGCTTCTTAAAATGTAACACAACATATTCCACCCCATGTAAAGGCTGAGGGCTTCGATCCTCCAATGGGAACTCGGTGAGGAGCTTGACATAAGGTCCTCTGAAGTGCAAATTAAAACCTAATTTTTAATGTGGTCACACAAATTAAAAATCAAAGTACTACATTGTTTTATGAAACTGAGAAAAGTGCAAAGCTATACTTTGCATTACACTAGAAATCAGGTGCCTGAAGAGACAGCAAATAAGCACTGTGCTAATAGTGGTGAAATAGCAATACTTTTTATGATTTTTTTTTATTCTCCTATGCACCATGGATACAGACAGAAGAACATAGGAGTTAGTGCAGGAGACAGAGATCAAAATTCCCACTTATTTTTCACCTGATTTTAAGGCAAGAAACTTCTAATGATTGCCCACTTCTTTAAGTTTCAATTTCCTAAGTAGAGTTCAGGGGGTTTTTTTGGTGTTTTTTTTTTGTTGTTGTTGTTGTTTTTTTTGTTTTTTTTGTTGGTTTTTTTTTTTTTTTTTTTTTTTTTTTTTTTAGTTTGTTTGCTTATTTATTTTGTTTTGTTTGTTTGTTTGTTTTTCTTTTTCTTCAGGTAAAAATTCACCTTGAGCCTGAGATTACTATTAACCTCAGTATATCTCCCTGATGAAGTTTTAACACAAGACCAAAATCAGGGAACAGAGAGGCCTTCTCTGAATTTCCCTGACCTTGTTAACACATTTTTCTGGGGTATTAAATAGACACATAAATTACTGGTATTAAACAGCTTAGCATTTCTAGCTTCTGAGTGCAACCATTTTAGTCTCTATAATCTGAAATTATAGACCTTTCTTATGCAGATAAGAGAAAAAGTTCGGTGTTTTCCTCACTCTTCAGCAGCAATTGTAGAGAACTGGAGTCAGGAGAAAGCTTAATCCCAAGTCTTATAGCATCACCTGCTGTTCAAAAAATATATATCAAAAAAATAAATTCTCTTAACTTTAGTAAGGAAAAAAAGCCTGTACTTAAGGCCTGTATGAACAATATTGAGAGGCTGGAGTGCAAAATTTTCGATACTTTGGATAGTCCAGGGTTTTGTTCCTTAGGTGAGCTTCCAGCTGTGGCTTGGGTAAAGCTAATGCACTGTGTAAACAAAAGGTCTTCATTCCTGAGCTGAGGGAACTGTAGTACCTGGTCTGCTCTCTGCCTCCTCCATCATGTTATTGTGAGGGATGATCATTCTGGAATCTTTCTGCCCATAAAAAAGTATTTGGTGGGACAACCACTAGTGTGTCAAAGTCTTGAGGTGGATTCTACCTACTGTGGCTGACCATTCTCATGATCTAAATAAAAATCTTTGTTTCTTTTTGTGTTAATTAACTCCTCTGTAAAATGTAAAGTAGGCAGTGCTTGAACTTGTAAGATAAACAGTTCCTAGCTCCGTCATTTACCAGCTGCTTAATTTTGGGCACTGTCTAGTTCCCAAGTTTCCCTACCTGTAAAACAATACCAACAGCTCCTAATTTGCTAAGACTCATTCAGTTATGCATTGGCCCTTTGCTAAGTCTCTGGAAGATATGAGATGTCAAAAAGACTGAGATGTTTAGGTAGCCAGGTGCTGAAGAAATCTACCTGCATTTGACAGAAGAATCTATACAGTTGGACACATTTCAGCTTTGTCACTGCAGAAATCCCTCCCTACACCCAGGATACATGAAAAGCCTCAGACTACATTGTGTTCAGTGGCAGTCAAGGACAATGAACCCATAAGATGCGTGAGAAAGATCTGACCCAATGAACTCTGTTGTATGTCACTATAAAGATTCTGTGAAAAAATGTTAAATGCAATGGTTTCTTATAATGTAATGAATTAATGGGTGTATTTGAGTGAATTTTCTCTTTTTAAGAGACATGTAGGATAGATTTAGACAAATAATAAATGCTACTTTTCTGCTTTCAAAGGCATTCTTTGCACCCTGTTGTATGAATTGTTGTATTTCACTAGGTTTCATTTCTTCACAGCATATTAACAATGATATCTTCCCATTAGTATCCCCTGGTGGTTTTAAAATGAAAATAAGAGTCTTTGCATTTATTGTTGCTGTTATGCCACTAACTAGTGGTTAAACTACAAAATCAAATATTCTTGCTGGATCCTACAAGTTAGTATCAAAAGACCTTAATGTTTTCAGTCTGTAGGTGCTACCTGATGTCAGTGCTCCATAGTCAATGCCCATGAACAGCTGTACAGAATCAAAGTTACGACGTCATCCATTTCCTTATGATGTCAGCAGTCCTGCTATTAGCTACAGTAAGAGATGCTGGAAGGATCTTGTCTCTAATACTGCATACTTTCATTTTATGATGGTGCTGGAGGTCTGGTAAATGGTGGCAGAACAAATACTGAGGGGATGGAACCAAGACAACCTAAGCTACCAAACATTAGCCCTTGTGGGGCATTAGAAAAAAAAAAAAATAAATTAATCAATGGTAGATTCAAGCATCTTAGTTATCTTGGTGATCATTATTTCCGAAGCAGTATTCTGCTTCAATGAACACTGAAGGTATCAAATTAGACTTATTTAGTCATGGCTAGTTTAGTCAGAGGGGATTCATTTGAAAATCTTCTTCACATTGCTTTTTCATACAACCAGCTTATGAGATCCTGCTGCTGGGCTTTTGGGGTTTTTTTTGTTGACTCCTAAAATTTTCACCTTAATACTGCATTTACTACCCTACGAATACAATTATATATATCTTTTCTTGGGTCTCTACGTCCTGCATGGTACACTTGAATTATCAAAGAGGTTAGCACCCTGTCATTGTCCCATATCCTTGTTTCTTGATTATCCTTAGTGCACTTGTATTATATTGTTAAAACACAGGGCAGTCACTACTTCAGGTATATTGAAGGAGTGGGGAAAAATCAAAAAATATTTTTAGTAATCTTACAGCAAATATTTTGGGGGTCATGACAAACACTATGTATTGTGTCTGTTCTGCTGGAAAAAGGGATACCTTTAGCAATGTTGATTCAGACCACTCTCCTCTGCATGACAAGCCAGGGATAGGCTCCTGAGGCCAGGGCCCTGGGCAATGTAAAGCTACAGAGCTGCAGGGCCCCCTGGGCTACACGGATGAGCCCCATTTAGATCCTCTGGGGGGATAGAATTTTTGCCATTTAGTGACCTGCAACCAGAGATCAGCCATTGTCTTAATATCAGTTCAGGTCCATTTCAGTGGGATTTAACCTAAACCATGAAAACACACTTCATTTCTTGCAGCTTCACAGACTCCCTGGCATTGTGACCATGTATCTATCACTATTTTCTACGTCATGAAAACAATCTTTGTTTCCTAAATGACAGCAGAAGACTTTGATTCTCTCCTTCCACCTGTGCACATAAAAGAACACAAAATAGCCATGATTCTCTTCCTCTACTGAAAATCATTATCTACAGACAATCACTCTTCGGTCATTCCCCACTCTTAATAAAGCACTTGCCTTTATACAATCCAGCACCTGATCCCCAGCAGTACAGGATGCAATTTCATATTCCATACAGATTTCTCCTACTCTGCAAGTACATGTGCAGCACACTCATATGGCTTTTCGCATCAGGAATTTTCTCCTTTTTCAGCAGTAATGGGTTCAAGCAAGCTCCTAGATGCAAATAACACAAGGATCTCCTTTTGTCCTCATGAATTTCACCTAGTGTGTTGTTGCTTCAAACTTGAATAAAGAAACAGGGAAAACAGAGCCACACACCAGCATACTTAAAACAAAACTGTCCTTTTGCACCTAAAGCAGCAAAACTTTATTAGGAACCTGTCAGATATAGACAGACAGATTCAGGAGATTACAGCTTCATAGGTCAGCAGGAGGGAGCAGCAGTAATAAAGAAGACAGATGACCTGTGGTACTCCTGATAGCCGCTGCTATATCAACAGAGGTGCAAGTGTTTGTACCACATCTGGACAGCTGATACCATTGTTCTGAAGGTACTGCCTCAATAATGAGCCACACCACCTTAGACAATGCTCTGTGGGGTGTAGGTGGGGACAAATGTTCCCCCTAAAGTCTCTCTCTAACACACAGGGCTGCCTCATTCTTTGTGGTCCAGCAGGGACCTTTTTGCTGCTATAACTCTACATGTAAAAAAATGTGTTACAGCAAACATTATGCAGTCTCTTACTGATAAGACTGGTCTCTTTCATGCTCAGTTAGAACATTTTTGTTATGCCAAGAGTTCTGAGAGACACGCTGTAATCCAAGAGTCTTGCAGGAAACTTTTCCTTTAATAATGATCTTGCTTCCTTTTTTCTGCTCTCCTACAATGAAAGAAGTGACATTTTTCCTTAATAAGAAGGACTGGAGGCACTGAATACCACAGTATGCTGCTGCTGTTTCAGTGGAAGCTTTGACTCATTGACAGTTGCTGTCACAAGCATCAATAATTTAAAGCCACAGACACTGTGAAGTTGTAAATAATTTAAAAAATATAATTCATGTCCATTCTTATTGCTGCAGCTCAGTCAGGATCAACACATTTTTATGCCTGTATTTATACTAAGGAGCAGACACAATAGCCAGCCTGCAGCATTTCTCTCAAAACAGTTCCTATTATTTTTATTTAGTTAACATTTCAATATTATGTACTTGAGAGCAGATGCTCTAATAGGCTGTAGCACCTTGGAACAGCAGGTTCTGAAGTTCATTCAGTCAAAGGTTCCCCAGAAGAATGGGAATATCATCACTAATGCATAGAAACCTTTAAACAAATAATAATTTTACACAGACATGTTGTCCTGGTTTAGGGCAAATTTGGGATGAAACCTCTGAATGGGGTTCCTCTGGAGAGCAAACCCAAACAGCCCCTCCCCCCAGCTGGTCCAGAAAAAGAACTTCCTTGGAGAAAAGTGGAAAAAACTATTTATTTAACAAAACAAATGCCCACAAGCATAAAGAAATAATAATACGAAACAATAAAATCTCTCGCCACTCCGAAGAAGGATGGCAAAACTGAGAGAAGTCCTTGCCGTGGGTGCAGTTCAGCTCTCTCTGTCTCTTATCAGTCCCAGTTCCCTTTGGTGATGGAAAATGCCAAGGTCCAGGCCAGGTGGGCCACAGGCATGAGATCCCAGTGTCTCTCAGGGTTTTTCAGTCCAGAGCAGATCTAAACAGTCCCAAGAAAAATGAAAAAAAAGTCCAGGAAGCTTCTTTCCCTCAGCTAGCTAAACTAACTAAAAACAAAAAAAAACCCCTCTGTCTGGCCGTCGTCTGTGCATCCAACAAATGCCCCAGCCCAAGGAAGAAGAAAAATACAGAGGAGTGAACGCTCTTTTTCAAAACAAACTGCCCACTTCTTTTTTCCCTGCTTCACTCTCAGAATCATTCTTAGAGATACAGAACACAACATACAGCACACAGAGAACAGACGATTGGGGATACAAGCATCATAGTCACCATAGGACAAATGCCAAAAACCCCACAATAAAAGCAAGCAAGGAAAAAATTCCCAAAGAAACAAACCAAAACAAACCCCCAAATCTAGAGTTCTCATTGTTTGCCAGATTGTTATACAAAAATATACCAAGTCAAAGGATGATTGAGATGTGCTGCACATAATAATTGTTCCTCAAAGGACCATTAAAATAGGCAAAACCTACAAAAACTACTCACAAAAAACCCCACACAAACAACAACAACAAAAATAATTCTAAAATTACCTGGATCTTGAAAGACCTGTGCAGGTTTTTTTTCCTCTTCACAGCATTAAGAAATATTGGTTGTAAAGACACTTTGCAAAGTTTTGCTTAAGGAAAACTTCCTGACAAGGACTCTTGAACAAATTCAGATTCCTTTCCCGATATAAAGCATTCATAAATTAGATTTTAATTACTTATCAGGGTTAAAAGCAATGGGGCTAGGCAAGTCTCCCAAAGGACATGTGCCTCTAAACCACAGGCATTACATTATTATTAAGATATATTGAGGGGTTACTTCTTGTTTGTAATAGGAAACACCACTCATGAGAATATTCCTGTCACCAATGTAATTTGCATGCATTAATATTTTTGCCCATACATGTAAAGTTACTGAGTAAGGCTACTGAACTCATTACTCAGTTACATTTTTTTCAAATTAAGATGATGGAAGTCTTCTAATGTGAGCCTCATATAGGGTTTGGGAAAGGTTTTTCTTGTTTATTTTTTTGTTTATTTTTCTTTTTGTTTTCCTTGTCTTTCATAAAAGAAGAAAAAGTTGTGAATTTGTCTAAACATTGATGCTATTGCTTTGAGTAACTGTCCTGGGGAGTGGGAAACCTTGTCTCTGGCAGAAAGTCTTTGGTACATCTCTCTTTAGTAGTGAGTTAAGTTACTGTGTCAGAAAAAGTGACTTGTGTGCTGACTAGGTATCAAAAAGGTGAACTAAAACAGTTACAAGGGCACAAGAAATACCTAGATTCAGAAAGAAATAAAAATCTTCCAGGTTTCTAAAGAAGAAAAAAAATTTCAAGTTTTATTGTCTACAAGCTTGTGTTTGTTTAGCACAGATGGTTAAGAGCAAAAAAATTTTTACAGTAATAAGCATGAAAATCTTAGACTGTGTTATTTAGTAAAGAGGGCTTCATGGTTCTTACCAGGGTTTCCATTTTTATCACCTTGGGTCATACAACATATGTCTGGTACTTTCCAAATGATGTCAAAGAATTTTTTACCATTTCTCCTTCCGTTTGAGGAGAAAACAATGCTCAAAATAGCAAGTTACCAATTCTAACTCATCATATGCCTAAATCTTTAAATTAAAATCCTTCTTGCACTGCACATCATTTCAAAGGATATTGAGCTTTCTTTTTCTAGGCACATTTTCAGGTAGTTAATAAAGGGAAAGCTTTAAAATAACATTACCAAAATGGTTCCTAAGCATTAATTTCTTTGTGTTTTACAAATATCCAAGGCTCCAACACCTCTGTCCTTGATGAACTATAATTCCCACAGAACCTTCCACTGGAGGAAATTATGTCCTTTCTCCAAGTTGTAGGAGCTGAGCACTGGCCAATCAGAATAGCTGTTGCACTCCTTTTCCAAAGTTGTTTGCATAGCAAATGTAGATAAAATAACATTTATGTAAGCAGCCTCTTAATGTGTTATCAGATCCTACTACACCTCATTGCTACTTCATGTGACTTTGGTTGTCATGTTAGAAGTTCACTGTTAGCTTTCCCTGCAGCTGGGGAGAACTTGACTTTTTGGGTAGACAAATATTTTCCTGCTGATGCTTGAATATTGCATCAATTATACAGTGTGACAAGGTTTCCAATCTAGGTCTCCAGTGAAGGGGTTGAACCTAGACCAATTAAATCTGATCTTTGCTGTCTTTAACTACTTAGTAGGAAACAAAGCATGGAAATTGGTTGTACTATGAGAATTTGATACAACTTAGGTTCCTTAGATGTTTTACAGAGTCATAGAATAGCTTGGGGAGGGTAAGGGGAAGTGACTTTAAAGACCATTGAGTTTCCATCTTCCCCATCATGGGCAGTGATATCATTCACTAATCATTCACAGGTTGCTCAGGGTCCCATCCAACCTGGCCTTGAACACTTCCAGGGATGGGACATCCACAACTTCTCTGGGCAACCTGTGCCAGTGCATCACTACCCTCAGAGTAAAGAATTTCTTTCTAAGAACCAATTTAAACCTCTTTTAGCTTAAAACCATTGCCCTGTGCCTTATCACTATCTGCCTTTAAAAATAGTTGCCCTCCCTCCTTTAATAAACACCTCTTAAGGTAACTGAAAGGCTGCAGTGATGCTTCCATGGAGCCTTCTCTTGCCCAGGATGAACGACTCAAACTCTCTCAGTCTGCCCTTGTAGAAGAGATTCTCCATTCCTCTGAGCATCTTTGTGGCCTCCCCTGGACTTGCTGTAATAGATGTAACATCTTTCCCATGCTGAGGACCCCAGACCTGGATGTAGCACTACAGGTGGACTCCCATGAGGGCAGAGTAAAGGGGGACAATCACAGCCCTCAATTTGCTAGCCACTCCTCTTTTGATAATGCCCAGGATACCATTTGTCTTCTGGGCTGCAAGTGAACTCTCTCGGCTTGTGTCCAGCTTTTCATCCACCAGAACCTCCAGGTCCTTCTCAGCAGGGTTGCTTTCAGCAAGTTCTTCATCCAGTCTGGACTTATGTCTGGGCTTGCCCTGACCTAGGTGCAGCACTTTGTATCTGCATTTGTTAAACTTAATGAGATTCCTATGGGCCCACTTCTCAAGTTTGTCCATGTCCTGGATGGCATCTCATCCTTGTATTATGTCAACTGCACTGCTCAGCTTCATGGATCTTAACTTGCTGAGGGTGCATTCAATCTCACTATTTCATTGATAAAGACATTAAAGAGCATCATCCCAAAACAGAGCCCTGAGGGACACCACTCATCACTGACCTCTACCTCGACACAAAGCCATTGACCACAACTCTCTGGCTACACCCATCCAGCCAATTCCTTATCCACTGAAAAGTCCATCCATCAAAGCCATGTCTCTCCAATTTGGAGATAAGGATGTCTTGTGCAACATGTCAAAAGCCTTACAGAAATCTTGATAGATGACATCTGTTTGTTTTCTATTGTTGACTGTCGCCATCACTCCATCATAGGATTTTTCCTGGCCACTGTACTGGTCAGGCAACTTCCCCTAGCATTCACTGGTGCTTCATTCTGTGGCTTTATTACATGCACAGTCCAACACTCTACACCTACAATAGGAACACACTGCTCTTTAATATTTTCAGTCACTTCTCTGGGTCTTATCTGACCTACATATTAAGAAGCAAGGGTGAAAGAAAAAAATGGACAAAGAGCAGGATCAAGACAAGCAAGTCCAGAGAGGGAGGCATCAAGTTAAGTTTTCTGAGAAAAATGGTTTTTCACCTGAGAAACATGAGAAATTTCATCTTTGTAGGTAGAGAATGTGCAGTGAAATATTGTATGCTTGTCTTATGTACTAGAGTAATTTCTCCACTTCCAAAGCTTCAATAAATAACTGTACTTACCTAACAAGAACACTGCTTTTCAGAAAGTTATTTCAAGTAAGTAGACTAATGTTTTTCTATTTCATCCATATTCTGACTATGACACCTACAGGCCAGAGGAGAGCTGTGCAAAAGAGTGAAAGGCATTTTTAGGAGGAAAAAAAAAAAAGTTGCCCACTCCAACACAAGAAAAAGTATTTATGATTAAGTATACACCACTCCTGTGATTGAGCTATTAGCAGTGCTGAATTCACATGCTTTTCTTTATTTCTTTTAATTTGAAGTGAAGCAAACAACTGCTTTCCTAAATCTCTCTAAGGATATCTTTAACAGCATAGCTGTAGATTAGTGAGAAGGAACTTTACAAATGGTTTGTGTAATTCCTGAAAAGTCTATATGGTTCCATATAAGAAAACACAGAACGTTAAATACAGTGCTTTTCACTAATGGCTATTGAGAAGTTAGTACCTGAAGAGAACTGTGACAGTTTTTATCTTCAAATTGAAAGAGGTTAGGAAAAAAGAAGTGTTTGCAACAGGGTCAGGGATGCTGTAATTTATGTTTGCCACTGGGTCCCATGAAAACAATGAATTTAAGTTGCCTTGGGCTGGTGAGGCATGGTGTTCAACCCAGCTGTGATTACAGCTTTGGTAGTGACTCTATAAAATGAAAATTTGTTCAGGAGAACTTGACCATATGGGGAGGGAGGCAACGTGTCAATACAGTATAAAGAAATAGAAAATGGTAAAATTTTTATCTGCTGAAGGACAGAAAGATCACTAGTCTTTTCTTTTTCCTGTGATCTCCGTAAATGTGTCACATTATTGGGGAAATTACTTGGATAATACATTACATACGAAAGATCAACTTAAACTAACACCAGTCACTAATATGTGGCTATCAGCTCTCTATAATGTACAGTACAGACACACGACAGCCTTAATCAGGAATCAGATCTGCTGCCAACACTTTTGCTCTTTTTGTTGTGCATGGTTGCTCATTTGTTGTGCATGTTGCTCATTTGTTGTCTTTCCAGGGTTTCCAAATCCTCCAGTCTTTGCTTTGTTCTCCCCTTCTTCCTATCATAGAACAATCTGATTCTTCTTAGGTATCCCCAAATACTTCCCAATGGTAAAACCCATATCCTGGTGAGAAAATAGGAAGTTCATTTCAATCTACTCTGTGAGAGAAGTGGAGACTGCAGTCAAAACTCTATTATAGTGAAAGACTTCTAACCATGACTGCTGTTAATATTGCCATTACCAAAAGTCAGATTTAATGGCTGGATATCTTTCACCACCAACTTCATCTACCATCTCTGGTTATTCCGGATTTGATTTGGTTTATTAGAAAACAATTTTCCCCTTTTAGTTTACACCAGGTGATTGGTACCACAGCTTCCTTTTATTCACTGTTTAGCTTTAACAAATTGCTATATATGTAGATATAACTAATTCCTGTTTCTTTGAGACAAGGGTCTATGGCCTCAAACTCAATTTACTTTAGCTTTCTTGCATCATCTTGTCTTGAGACATACTGATTCACGGTTGAAGTATAATAATTCAGTTAGCTTTAAGACAGAAACAAAGGACTTTTGGAGCTAGTATTTTTGTCTCCTGGGTTTACTAAGGCTCTTATTTGCTTTTATTCTCACTATATGTATTTATGCAGCTGTGTTAATTGTATTTTGGGTTGACTTTTCATGAAAAGCATATCTCTGATTATTAGCTGAATTTTGCAAGATTAACAGACCCGGGAGTTTTTCATGCCAGTTTCTATGTCTGTACATGGAAGGATTATCATTTCTAGCAAGGTGTCCTTCTGCTGAAAATTTGTCAAAAGCTCATTCAGTATCCTCTGTGGGAAAAATCTTTTTGAGGACATATGACCCAGCTTCTGTTCATAAAGCTTCAGCCATTAAAGACTGGAAAAGACTATTCCATTATCTGAAATGATTGAAGATTTCTCATGGATTCCAAAACTTGTGTGTGTCTTTCCTATTCCAGGAAGGGATTGGGAAAGGAAGGGGGAGGGGGTGAGGTAGAAAGATCAATATTGCCGACAGAAACAATACTATAGATGTCAGTGTCCCCCTCCTGTAAATGAAGGGAGGAAACTTTTTCCCATACAAGAAGCCGCCTTGCTTCAACCAGTCCTCACCTCCACAGTGAGGGCTGGACCTTGGCTTAGTGGATCTAATACAAATCAGTCTACTCTTCTGAGGCGGAGAGACTGAAAGAATTAGGCAGACATTGCTTCTTATACAGCTCCCGTAATATGCTTATAATGCAAAGTTAGGCACTTAGGCCTTCTCTGTGTAAAAGTCTCAGGCAATGAGATTTTAAAGGCTTGTGAAGAAGAAAAGAAGTCTTGATAATAAAAAAAATCCGAAGAAAAATATATACTTTAGTTTCTTTCCTAACTTTAAATCCCTAAATTCAACACTAAGAACACACTAAGGTATACATTTTGCTTGAGAATTTTATCTCTAGAGCAAAAATACAGATCAGTTCAGGCTTTTCTCTTACATTATTATTTGTAGTCATAATGTGCCTTCTTTACACTTAGCAATCACTTGTCTGTGATGTTTAATATTGCTCAGTTTCTTCTTTTACATCTTCATCATAGAGACACTCAAATCTGAGATAGAAAAGAATTCCTAAGAAATACAATGAAAAATAAAATCATCTGGTAGGCATAAACATAAATGAGATGCAAACCAAAAATCTCAATAAACATTGAATCAATCCAGTATATATGCAAAGTCTCAAAACAACAGAATTATTTTTCAGTGAGTAATGTGTACCAGTGGGGTATTATGCAGAGTGTGATTCATTTCCACAGTCTAATGAATTTCCCACCAAAAAAAAAAAAGAAGAAAAATGCCAGTCCAAATTTATTTTGCAGTATCAGTCAAATTCCATTCATTCATTTACTGTAAAATGCATTTGTTGTGATTTTTATTAATGACACTATACTTGGAAATATGTTTCGTAAGCCTAAACATACTCTCATTATTGTAGCTTCAGAATCTGAAAGTTCCTTGCTTTCTTGTGGGGATGCTGGAATTGTTTTATAGGTTTTAGTTATAAGTTTAGTATAGTTTTAATTGTAACTTTAGCGTAGTTTTTAGCCACCTTAAGTGGGCCCCCTATCCCGGAATGTTCTTATCAGAAGTTGCTAAGAGTTTCCAAGACAACCCAGGTCTCTGCCCAGAGACTGTCTCCCATTGGTCCCTCCCTGGGATGAATCCCTACCCATCCTTTCCAATGTATCTTCCCCCGCTCTGTCCATCAGTTATCTCCAAGGTCTGAAGGTTCGGCCAGTGGTTGGTGGATCCCCCAAGGACCCCTCCCCAATTTACCCTGATTTGTTAGTGTTTATGTAATTCAGTTGGCATTTGCCACTTTGCTTTGTTTTATTGGTTTACAACTTGTATTCCAGGCCCCAAATTGTTTTGGACAAAAACTCCCTGCAGCCCAGGTTCGGGGTCTCTCTCCTGAGGCACCGGGCCTGGGGCCAGGGGCTTCCCTGTGACCTCCGAATAAAACCTTTGTTCCCCGAGAGTTTCCCCTCTTTCAAACCACAGCCATGACAGTGAAGGTAAAGGTGCTGCAGAGCCAAGAACCCACACAACGGTTCTGTTGAGGCATATCAGAGCTAGCAGGTGGTCCAGCCGAACACTGGGCAGACCAGAGAAAGATACGCACCCCAACACTTTCTGTTACAGAGTGGGGAAATGCATATAGCAATAGGAAAGTAACATATTTAAGGTCAGGCCACTACTTCTGATCCAGCAGTGAAGGAGTAACACCTCAATTGCCCATAAAAATTTGATGGAAAGTTCTTTTTTTTGCAGACATAAAATGCTACTGAACAATCCCCACCTTAATATCAAGGACTACCCTGTGTCCAGCATTTGGCTGAGGCACACAGGTTGAAATCCTGACAACTGAATCAATTGTTCAATCAATGTCAGCAAAGCTGCACCCAAAGCCATGTCTCACTACTACACCTTGCAGCTCAAAAACAGGGCAGAAGAGGTAGCAAAGGGATGACTGGACTTTTTGCAAGTCTGCTAACAGCTAAGTGAAGGGAAGACCTCATGTCTCCTCATTCGTACTCTTCTCTCAGAAATAAGATTTAGTAACCAGCAGGTAATCCGGCAAAGAAATTTTAAAGAATCATTCAGGTTTTCATTTGTGATATTCATGTCAAGTTATGGTCCATCCACTGATCTTCCATTTTCTCTTAATCAGCACAAATAAAAAAAAATTTAAATCAAGAGTTTAAGCCAAACAAACCCCATAAAATTCCCCTTACAAGTCTGTTAAAAAAACCCCAAAAAACCAAAAACCGAAAACAGAACCAAAAAACCCCCAAAAAACAAAACCCAAAAAACACCCCCCCCCAAAAAAAACCCCTCCAAAAACTAAAACAAAAAACCCAACCACAATAACAACAACAACAAACAAACTACAACCAACCACCAGGGGAATAGATACAATTTCAGGAGCATGCCAAAGTACAGAAATTCTTTGTGTTCTCTACAGGTAGTATTTGCTTTTATTTCCCCAAGTGAAGCAAGATTTATCCCAACCTGCCCTCTTTTTCTCTTTACTTTATGCCACACCAGTTCTTCTGTGCTAATTTCAAACACTTTTGGTCCATATTCTTATGGAAGGACCAGTGGGTACCAGTGGCCCTTCATCATTTTTGTCTCTACTTAGAGCTCATTGCATCATTCTTGCAAATGATGCATTACAGGAATTTTCATCCTTTAGTACTAAAATTAATTATTCATGTTCTTTTTAAAAAGAGAATTTTTATTGCTTCTGATTAAATAATATGCCAAAAATACATATTTTGCAATAATTTTTTGCCCATCAATAATTCCATGAATTATTAGGAAATATTTGTATTAGTGGGTCTCTGGCACTAGTTCTTGGGAGTCAGAAAGATAGATAGATAGATAGATAGATAGATAGATAGATAGATAGATAGATAGATATAGATAGATAGATAGATAGACAGACTCTTAATATAGAGTCTTAAAGGGGGAGATGAGGGAGGTGGTGTTGGTTGCTTGCTGTAGGTATTATGGGAAATACCTAAGAGCTACGAAACAAAGAAAATAGGCTTTTCTTGTAATTACAGGGTGATTTCTTATTTCCCCTTCATTTCAGAGAGGGAAGGTGGTGCAGTTCAGTAATGAATTTGTTGTACACTGAATCCAGACTGAATCTCCAGGAGAGGGAGACAATGAATAGGCCAGTAGAAAGGATTGAATGCTGATGTCAATTAGACCGAAACCATGAAATAAATGAGGGGCTTCAGTAGTTGTTCTTCATAGCCACTTCAGTTTAGTATGCAAGGGAATGCTTCTGTTTTATTGCAATAGTAAATTTCAGAGCTCAGAGAAAGAGAGAATATTGGCGTTTCAATCAGGGCAGCTTCACACACACAGCCCACTCAACTCGGTGTTGAAAGCTTTATGAAGGCAAGCCTGTAGGATATCCAAGAGATTACTTGCAAGCTTCTAAAGGCTGGATTTTTTACAAAATCCTTATAACACTGCCTGGTGCACTTGTTGAAGTGAATTTGAAATACACTCATGAGCTCCTCAGAGTCTGCAGACAATACTCATAAGTATCAGTGTGTACATGCCTACCTACATTTAATATAACAGACAAACGCTTGTTTCAAATACAAAGCTAAGGTGTCAATATTTGAGATGTTTTTAAAAATCAATGGTGGTGTTTGTAAGGGCTACTAATAATTTTGATTACCCCATAAGGCAACCAGGAAGCAAGCTTTGTCTCTGTTGTTTTAGCTTCTGAAAGGAAGCTGGAAGCATTGCACAGAAATACGGCAGTAGGAATGACAAATCAGACAAGGTTTTACGCTCTCAAGTAATCACAGACTACACCATCTTATGTCTTAATATGTTCTGAGAACCTTCTTGGAGAAGCTAATATTGCATGAGGAGACAACGTAACTCTCAGCACTATACACCCTTCCTTGCTAGAAAGAAAAAAGGGAACGGTACCACTTGTGCTAAGATGACTGTCAGAGGACCTGCAGATTCTCCTTGGCCAAATTATTAAATAACAATCTCTTTAATAAACTGGAAATTACTTTGTCAAACATTGTGATAAAGGGTGCTCCTCAATGGAATCTAATAATACACACTCACAAAAAAAAAAGTTTTAATTAGTTACTTTATTCAGAAAAATATTCTAAATGTGAAACTTTATAGAGTCCTGAGAACAGAACTGACAGTTAATTTAAGTTTATACCATGTTTATAAATTACAGGAATGGACCTTGATATTAATATTCCACAGACAGGTAATACTTTAAAACCATACAATATACAATGTGATCAGTTTGCAATTGCTATGTAATTAAAATTATTGCACAGTTCCCATTTTGAGATGTATTTTTCACCTGAGCTGATGTATCTGAACAAAGTTCCTCAGAGAAATTGATGCTTGTATGTGAGTTAGAAAGAGAAATTACTGGAATCTGGGTGGAGGAAGAAATAAAATTAAGCAACCCATTTCTGTAGAGAGCTTTTTGCCCTTTCTGAGCAGAGATTGCCTCAAATCAGTTTCCCTTAAATTTCATCTCCTGTAACTTGGAGTTCCTGACATGTTACTATAGAATTTGATTCCTTGCCTTCACATGGTGCTGAATTCATTCTGGTTTTGCCTATGTAGTTGCTGCACTACTTGTAAAATTGTTTATTTGCAATTAATCAGCTGATACATTGAGTCAGTAGTAAAATACAATGATAGTTTTGCAGATGTGGCTTCATTTATTTTTTAAAAAAGCAAGTATTCTTCATAACTCTTTTTTCTAGTTCTTTGCTCTGAAGCTCTTTATTGCTATTTAAAACACGAGTCAAGCCTGCATGGCGTACCTTACTGAGCCACTCATTGCTGCTTTTGGATGAGCAAAAAAAAGGCAACTTCAGGCTTTGAATGTATCAGATTTACTCCAAAGCTGACCCCCAGCTTGCAGCATGAACACTGACATTTCAGTTTTCTTAAAGAGCTAGCAAGTCTTCCACTGCAGATTTGATGAGGAAGTTCTCCTTCTCTGTGATTCTGCACACTGAGAACTGTGTTATCCTGAGTGCAAACCCACAGAAGTCAGTAACTACCTCACTAGTCTCAATAGTTCTTCTCAGTGTAAGTCAGGGTGACAGACACTGACTACAACAATTCAATGAAAAAAAATTTACATGGCAGTTGATTATTGGGTCAAATTGACTGCACTTGTTTGTTCCTGAGCAAGATACCGTGGCAAAGTTTGGGCAGGTAACTGCATGAATATTTATATAGCTAAGTCCTTTAAAATAAATTTGGTGTAGCCATGAGAAACCTTGCTCAGTCTCTTCCAGATTAGTGAGTAATGTTCAAGACATGCCCATGGAAGATTTCACCTTGTTCAAATGACAAAGTCCCTGTCCATTTGGATGCATGGCACCTGCACTTGCTCTTCAAGATAGCACCTTCCACTGACACCAATGATAATTGTAAAAGAAGACTATACCTGTGCTTGCAGGTCTGAGAAAATAACCCAAAGAAGTGATAAAATCCCATTCAAGAGTAGGCAGGAGAATAAATCCCTATTTAGCTACTATCTGAAAGCTATCATCTTCAGGTAGTTCAACATAACTCAGAACCATAAGTGTACTTGCTCTTCCAGCATTGGTTTAGAGGATAGGACTAAGAATGGGAGAAGAAAGGGAGCTAAGGGAAAGGAAAGTCACTGCCCAACTGCCCTGCCAGGGATGGTGCAGAAATGTCAAACACGCCACTTGGCTGCAGCAGCAGTTTTAAGGTAAAAATGAGCAAACGGGGCATAAACATTTTCCATGTCCAACATTATATTGTCCTGGACAATTGTTTTTTCTCAGCTAGCACGGGCCATCCTTTGGGACCTTAGGTAGCCATCTACAGGTGACAATGGCTCTGCAGGAGGCTGTACCTCCCTGTAGAACAGATTCCCAAGAGGCCCAGCAATGCTAGCTCACCTTTTTTCTCAGCTGAGATATGAGTTATCCAGCAGCCTTTGTGCAAGCACAGTCAGCCAACCAATTATACGCTGCAGATGTGGCATTCATGCTGTACTGGAGTTGTTCACAATCCACATGTAACTCAAAAGCCACCACTTAACCACCCTTGTCATAAGTTCAACCCTTCTGAAACGGTGCATTGCCACCGGACCAATTATTTTCTCCTGGTTTCAGGTGCCAAGAAAATCAGTGCATTCCACAGGTTTTATGACTTCTAGCAGTTCTATTCACTTCAGACAATTGAATCAGCATTGTACAGCTGCTATTCCTGCAGTTTGTCAGCATTTGCCTGAGTTATACAAAGGATAACACAGAGAGAGCAATTTCTCTCTTTGCCAAGAGAAAAAAACTAGCATTTCTCTCCTGTGGAAGAAATGAAGTGTGACAAAAATTCTGTGTAATTTAAATAGAGATGCAATTTCCTGGGGAAATCCATAAGCGAAATACAGCATTCTCCTTGGATCAATTTCATTTACAGTAAACATTTGCATATTATGATCAAGTATTATACCAAAAAAAAAAAAAAAAAGGCAGCTCTGCACCAAAAAAATCTTGTTTAAGGATAATTGAGTCAGAAAGCTTTGGAGTCCTGATTTATTGATGATACAAACCCAGTGAGACTCATCTCTAATATTACGATTTCAGTAGACACATGATTCAGTTACACAACTAAAATGTATAACTTATTTCATTTTCTTGCTCTTATTGACATAACCTTTTTCTGTTCATGTGGAATTACACACTGTAAAAAGCCCATTATCAACAGATTCAAGACAATTGGGACTATTCCTTCCTTGTTTCTCTGTTGTATATTCTAAAAATAATAGTGTAGTCCCATACTACACTCTGTTCTGTCAACATTAATTTTGAGCTGGGATGTGTATGCAGCTCTTTTTGATCTCAGCCATACTATCTTTTTTGAAGTGTTAGAGTTGTTATCAAAGCTCCAGAATGAAAATATGGGTTACTTCTAGGGACAACAATTTTTTCTGATTTGAGGAGCAAACTAAGGAAAATTACAGAAGAGAATTATTTTGATGTTAATAAAGTGTACCTTTTGCCCTGCTTAGTGCAGAGTACAGCAGTGCAGAGTACAGTTTTCCAGACTACAAGCCCTGAGGACATTCAAAGAAAGCCTGGGGAAAGCAGGGGGAATAAGAAATATTCCTTTGCTTAGCCACTTCCACTTACAATTCAGTTTAAGCCCAACTGCTGGCAGTTCATGACATAGACAGGAAAGGTTTCTTTGCCAGGATCTGAAATGGTAATGATTCTGCAAATAAGAAAACTGTCCTGTTATAGTATTTGAATATCAAAGTCCTGTGCTTTGGTTATTCAGGTGAGGGAAGAGGCAGAAAAAGTATCCTCTCTCTTTAAAACACTAAGAAGTAATGGCAAAAGAGCTATTAAGACTCCTGTGGTGCTTGGAAGTGGATGTTAGACATTTACCTTTGATATACTCTTTTCCATATTCTTCCATTTTCTTTTCACATTAAATGTGACATTTTGACCCAAAGAGTTGTTGTTGTTGTAGTATTGTATGCTATTAAAGAAGAGAGAAGTGATTTCGCAAAGCAGAGAAATAATCCATATGTATTAGTTACCTTCATCAAAAGAGGATGACAGGGCTTCACTTGTAAATTGTCTTAGTACCCTGTATGAGAGATATTATAGGAAAATACAGAGGTGTATGTTTATTGCCATGCCCTGGTAATAATCATTGATCCTAGAAGTTTATTTTAACCCTCTTGTTCAATTTAGGGGCATTATAGTCTCCTATGCTATGAAATGCCATATTTAAAACCTCCTTAAGCCTGTGACCTTAGACTTAACCTGTTTGCTCACTGTTTCCTTCTCTGTGGTAGCAAAGGATTTATGTCCTGGAGGTCACTGTATTATTATTGAAATTCAGCCAGGAGTACACAACCCCAGCACCCCATGCATGAAGAAAAGATGCTCAGATCCAAGACCAGGACAGAGACATTGACTGCATGTGAGTATGTCTTTCTTGATGCTGTTGTGGGCAGTCCTACCAATGCCCTGTTATCATGATACTCACAGGAAACAGCCTAGAATCTGACCAGGCAGTAGAGCCACATACCTAGAAAAGACTACAGAGCTGACCATAGAATATGTACACATTTTAGGAGAGACATATTGTTTAAGGCTCTTCGGAAACATTGTGCAGTGTTTGGTGACAATGCAAATACCATCTTTATTAAATATTGATGGTTTCCATTCTCCTCACATTTCAATAGCTTGCTCTTTTTCATTATCTTTTTGTTTTGTTTACTGTAGAACAGAAGTAAACATTTAAATGTTTAAATTATTTAAATGTTGTTGAAATTTATCCAAATTAAGAGCTGTGATTTCTTAAAAGGATTATATTACTCCCAAAGTTGGAGTCAATGAAACACAGCTCTGTCAGTCCATAAGCATTGCATGACTGGAGAAAAATTTGCAGTGTAAATAGTTCTCTGCCCTGGGTCTTTCACAAGGCTTTACTCAATTCTGCGAGAGACAACAGCATACAGCAACAGAAATTGCTGTAGTGAGAATGAAAGGAACCTGCCCCATAGAGTGGCCCTTATGTAAGTCCTGGCCAATGTAATCAACCATCCTTCTAAAAAGCTTGAAGTCTTGAGGGGTCTGTATTATAAGAAAATCCACTGGATGCTCCCATCCATTTCTGCTTGAGAGACAAAGTTGTCTAATAATGATCTAAACAGGAGCAATGCTTTATCTGAAGCATTATATGCAGTAAAAATGGTTCAAAGGAACAGCCTATGACACTTTGCTCATACATTTCACTTTTGGAGATCACTTGTGGCTGATTGCTTAATGGCAAACCTTACTGCTAAGATGAAGCTGACAGAATTCATGTGAAATTCTCCTGAAATCTTTTGGTAGCACTAAACTCTGACTGTGTACTGACCCCTCTAGAAGCTCTCCCCAGTACACCAGGAAAGCAGGGAGCGGCTACTGAGATACGCATGTTCATGTTCCAGAAGTACCTTTGGTACATAAGATACCCTAAGCCTAAAAGTAACCTGGTTTTAAACTTAGATATGGCACTGGTAAACATTACAACGGGTCACAACTCCGCTACTTTGTTTTTCACAATTTCAGGTAACTTTATTGTGCAAAAATATCAGAACTGTTTTTTAGCCAGTGAAATATTGCTCTCCTGTTTTATCTTCTGGTATGTATCTGGACAGAGTATCACCATAATACACAGACACTGCCCCATTTAGAACACACAGAAGCGTGGGAAACATCCACACCTGGAGGCACCACACCTGACCCTCAATCCCAGCACTCCTGTCCAGGCCCCCAAAATAGAATCAAATTGTCTTCAAGATGCAACAGTACTTCATATCCCAACAATGTTGCTCTATGCATACAATGATTCACCTAACTAAACACCCACATCTACTAACAGAAAGGGGTGGAAATACAAGATTTCTTCTTTTTTCCTTACAATTATACGGAGTCATTTTTAAACATCTGTGTGGGACATCAACTTTGTTAAATTCAAGACATTTAAACTGACAGGGTGAATCTGGGAAACTCACAGCTTCCCTGAGCCGTGACCTGTGTATCTTTTCCAGAAGAGCAAGAGGCTGAGGAGACAGCAGAAGATGATAAGCAAAGGGTTAACCCAACTTTAATAGTATTGTTGCCAGATGAAGAATTGTTTCCGTCTGGCGAATTTTTGCAAAGTGTCATTATGCCCAGTTAATGTTTCTGTTGCCAGAAGGGTTTTTCACGACTGTGCATTTGTGCATGCAGGCAATAAGTCAGTACTGTTATCAGTTTTTTTAAAAATGGCAGAGCTAGCTTCTGCCAAACTGGAGTTGGAAGTGACAGAAGTGGGGTAGGAATTCAGCAGTCATTGACGTGTAGTTACTGCTGAGGAACAGATACGCAGTTGTGGCCATCCAGAGGCACCAGTGCCATTTTGACACCTATCACACTAATTTCTAGACAGCTTTGTGTTACTTGGTTACTTGTACCTCGGCATTCAACCATAAGCGAGCGCCCAAGACGGGCCAGAAGCAGCAGGACAGTGTCAGCAGAGCAGACAGGAGGAGGGAAGGGCAGCGCAGTGGCCGCACGGTTTTGCAGCAACACCGCACTTGTTCATGCCCTGGTGCCTGCAGAGCACAGACAGGCCCCGCTGCTGTCCCCAAGCCTCGCTGTGAGGATGTCCCCAGGCTCCCCGGGGACAGGAGCAGAGCACCCGGCAGGGGCTGGGGGAGTGTGTCCAGGGGAAATCGACCCTGGGGTGTCCCGGAGCCCGCAGGGCACCGCACGGGCCTGCACTGGGCAGCTCCGGCAACTGGGACACACGGGCAGCCTGGATTCAAGGGTGTATTGTGTGACCGTGAAGATTAATCAGCTTTAAACTTAGGCTCATAAGCCAAATGCAGCATGCTCCAACATTGTTTGATTTACAGGTTCTTTTATGTCAACAGGATATTCCTGTTTTCTCTAGTCAAAGTCAGCAGTGAAACACTACTCCCGCTGGCGTCTTTAATATTGAAAAGGATTTATCATTGTAATACCTGGGTCTTGTAGAGGATAGCTCAAGGGCATACTGCACATAAAGTGCTTGAAGATTCTGAAGTCAACAGGCAGATTTTATTTTATTTTATTTTATTTTATTTTATTTTATTTTATTTTATTTTATTTTATTTTATTTTATTTTATTTTCACCGTTTATGACTGAAAAGAGGATGAAACCTTCGTGCCCCGAAGAACACGTTTACCCTAGGGTTGTCCTGAAGTCACTGCGGGAGGCCGAGGCAGCCGCTCCCTCCTGAGAAGGGGAAGGGAACACGGGGTGAGGGGTCCGGGCGGGGTT
>VWZU01016193.1:917958-943729 GCA_013397095.1 Sterrhoptilus dennistouni | reverse complement strand
AAAAAAAAAAAAAGTCATAAGGGTGGTTCTAGTGAAAACCAAAACTAAGAATATTATGAAAAACCAAAACTAAGAATATATTCATTCTTGTTGAATTTTATCATTGCAACCTTCATGTTTTGGATAACACAGGTACAGAACGTATCTTTTATAAAACACTATCTGTACTGGAGGAGGTTTTTTTCCACTCTTAACCTAGTTCCAAAAATAGTACCTAGCTTAAAATCAGGTTCAAAATCCAACCTGCATTGATTTTGTTGTCATCAGACATAGTAATTGTATACTAGCTTACGTCAAATCAGTTAGTGCTCTTTGACTATGTTCTGAATCAGTTTGTCTAGCCTATGTTCATATATAACAACAACTTGCTCTCTTGGAATTTGTTCAGAAAATGAGCCAGAGACAGTGTTGTGGACGTGCCATATGTAACTCATTTTCTGAAGAGAAGCACTGATGGCTATTAGGTAGATGTGTAAAAAGACCTTTCTGTGCTATTCTGAGCTATGCTACACATGAGACTCATCGGCTAGAGTCTTCAAAAAAGCATCTTTATAAAAGGTAATACTCTTCACTCAGTCTTTCACTGCTTCCACATGCTTTCTACTAGAAACACTTCATCACTGTTAATGTTTAAAATTTTTGAAAGAGATACTTCAGACGCTGAAGTAACTTATTCCCGCTATTGTATTACAGCGTTTTATTAGAGTGAAGTTTTCCAGTCGCTGAGTTTATGGCATGATGAATGCACATGATATTTCTGTTAAATTGACATCTGATGTTCATTCCAACTGTTACAAAAGTACTTACCGTTTCACAGCTCTTGCTATGAAGTCATCACTAGAATTGAGAGTTGGATCTTGAGGATTTAAATGAAGGTGACATTGGACTTCTCTAGAAGTTATAAGATCAATTACCACTAAGAAGGAACAGAACAGAAAAATGTTTGTTTTGAAATACAAACATTGAAAACCATCCTTTCATTTTGTTGCTTGAAGGGACCTAAGACTGAAGTAAATGGAAAGAGGTTTGCAGCAATATATTTGCATGACTTGCTTTTCCTTAGTATACTTCAATCAGAAATAGTGGAAGTTACAATTTATTAATTAAATGCAGGCCAAGGCAAAACAGGACTTGAATATTTGCATTTACTTTCTGTATTATTCTGAGTACAGAACACCTTCTAGTAAGCAGTTTATACACAAGTGTATACACTTTGTGTTTTTCATGGGCTGCACACTGTTGAGTGGCTCTTAGAATGTTTGTAGCTGAGAAGCATAGTGCGAGAGCCTAGATAGAACCAAGTCCCTTGTTGGCTCAGTAAAGAGGACAGTAGCAATTATTCCACACATACCACAGGCTAAATTCTCTTTCGCAGGATGAAGGAAAAAGACAGAAAAGCTGGTGTTCTTGTGTGGAACCACTTCAAAGTAAAGCAGTTCTGAATCATCTAGAAATAAAATTACTGTTTAGTGATATCCACCATTGAAGTTGGACTATTTTTGGCTGAATTACATGCCAGAATTTAAAAAATACCGATACAATAGTCTCATTATTCATTACTTTGACAACTTAGTTTATGTGCATAGAATGAGCATAGAATTAAAAAAAATTCAATACAATATTAAGAATATTTTATCATTTGCAGTACTCCAGAAGTAATGACAGTTTTGGCAAGGGAGCAGTAAAATCTGTCAACACCCAACTTAGGAATTAGTTTGTCTCTAATACTGTGCCACTTCCAGCCACACAATTTACCTTCATTTATGTGCTTCTCAGAGACACAGCTGCTAATAAGAGTGTTATATGCCACTTGATGTCGAAGAATCTCTATTACGCCAGGCACACACTTTGGATGGCTAAATGGGATTTTACTGACCAAGGCTCCTGTTAAATCTGATTTTTCTGAGCCCTTGTTTATGAAGTAACAGTGCTTTGGGCAATCTGGAAGAGACTAAGCAACAACTATGGTGATATTTCAAAGACTGAAAACAGGAAAGTAAAGCTTGATGTTACCGGGCAATTGTACAATCTACAACAAGAATATTTCTGAAAGATGTATTTCTAGCATGTCCATCATACCCCTCTGGATTTCTAGTAGAATCCTTAGAGGAAGCTAAATGAGATCCACTCTCCCTCCCAAATACATCCAAATTAGGCAAATGTACCCAGATCCAAGTGGTCAGGAGTTCAAGTGTCACCAATTTTTCCAAATACTTTTCAGAGCTCTATAGCTATAAAAATGTTAGTGACCAAGATAACAATATCATAGTAATGCTGCTTGATAGTTGCATAAACAGGATAGCAGTTTTGACAGAAATCTCTTCTGGACATCAGATGTTGTTCCAACCTCCATCACTACTACTTTTTCTTTGGAGAGGTATGTTTGGCTGGAATATTTCCTGATGATTCACTTGAAGAGGAGGAGGAAGTAGTAAGAAAAACTTACCACCTGTTCATGTTAACAGTGATTCTTTGACAAAATTAGAAGTGCACTATTGTGTTACCTACTTCAGGATGCCAGATGGGAACTATCCCCTTGGAACAGGGCAGGGCAGTTAATTAGGAAGGTCTGCATTAACAAAAGCTGAAGAACTTTTCCGTGTGTATTCATGGATCGAAAGGATTTCCCCTACACTCATTTCAAAATTAGAATGCAGTAATTCTAGAAATAAAATCTTTAAACTCAGAAGTAAAACCTTCTCCCACTACGAATACTTTAAGGAATCTTTGAAAAGTTACAGAGCCTTTCATATTCATAATAGAACTGAAAGATTAATTCCATCTTACAGAAGAGAAGAGCTTTGCCAAACATTATTATTTTAGCATGTTATGAATTTACTACTACCTTCTGTACCACCACCTCAGGGTCCAAGAACTAAGAAAGCAATGGGCTCTATGAACACTGCTAGTAGAACAGAAAAGAAGTGCCCTCTTCCTTTGCTGCCATGAATTGCAAAATTAATGTTTCCTAGCAAAAAAAAAAAAAGTAGATCTTTGAAGCTTGTCTTGTCACCCTGTACATAAGTCTGGGGAAAAGCATCTTAGCCACAACTTTCTATACTAAAACTTTACATTTAATGCAGCCTAAGCAACTGTATTTCAGTAATGCAGTTATTAAAAGGAAAGCCTCCTAGCGTTAAACAACCTTGTCTCTAGATAGTAGTTGGCATCACTGTTGTAACACTTTATATTTTTCTTCCTGCCAGTCCCTTTAAAAGGAAAGAATAGTCTCAGTGTTACCTCATTAAGAAATCTCTTGTTAGAACAGTGTGACATGCAGCATGATAAAGATCTTCAAAAATCTAGGTAAGTACCTTCTTGGGACTTGTTCCTCTCACCAGTCAATAAGTTTCCTTCTTTTTAAGGCATTAATGATAAAGGTCTGAGCAATTTTTAGAAGAGTAAATATTTGGGTTACAGACAGACAAATTAGTATGACTTCAGCAGCCAAGCACACAGTGTTTCATTAATGAGAATGAGAAGCTCACTTACATGAAAGGATCTAATACTACTTCGTAAATTGAACTATTTCCTAAACAGCACTTTTGTTGGGATTCTGGGAAACCTACATTGCTTGCTTATAGGGAAATGGTAATTCAGTATCTATATCTTGCACAACAGCACAGGGTGTGTCAAATGCACACTATACTTACCACAAAGAAACAAGATTTATTTGTAGACAAGTCTTCGCTGCATTTTTCTTTAAGAGTAGACTGAACAATTAGCTCATATAGTGGAGCTAGTTTCAAGCCAGAAATCTGAATTCCTGAAACCAGGTCATTATTTTTATTAGCAATTAGGTTATGACAGTAGGTTATGAGAGCTACTATGAAACCCAATGTTTTGAAAAGACAAAAATACTGATCTTTCTTATTCCCCTTTTTTGTTATTGGGAATTTGAGTGTGTTTAAATTTGCATGTAATTGTCATCTCTTTCTTAGAACTTTTGTGTTTTGCACTAGTTGTTAAATGTTACACTTGGACTGATAGAACAGAATGTGTTCTGCCCCAGAAGCAACTTTTTCTTGCAACATTAAGTAAAAAGCAAATAAGCAACATATAGTCATAAAAGCACTTAGTCTTAAAAAACAATTACAACATGCCTGTGAGCCTCTGTATCTCTTCAATACTCGATGAAGACATAGGAACAGGCTGATGAAACTTAAGAACAAAAAGAGCTGGCAAATCCATGCTGAGTTCATCGGTCAGTTGCAAAAAAGCAGGGTTGCTAGGAAAAAAAAAAATTGTCAGAATGGAAGATTTTTTACAGAAATTGCCAGAACATGGACTATTAGTGCAAGGCCACTATCAGGTCCCTAGCAGTTTACTACGTTCCATACATTTTCTGACTTGAGAAATGTTTTGCTTTATAAATGCAACATTAATAGTTTAAAACATGGTTAATGTGAAAACCGACAGAAAGGAAAAGTGAGAAACAGAACTGACTGAAGGACTGCTTGTTGAAATTCAGTAATATTGTTCCAGTGGCTCTTTCTGGCTTCAAATCTTTGTATAAATTCATAGTTCAATGCAACTGAGATGGTTAAATATGACCACAATATCTTTGAAGTCCATTAGGGAAAACTGTAAAAGACACGGATTACAGAGGGTGTAGCTATGGAGCATAAAGGCATAAATAAAACAGAGATTCCTATTTCAGCAAAGGCTAAATGTAAGTTATGCTGAAGTCAGTGTCAGTGTCTTGTAAATCCATTTCTGTATTGACAAGTGTCCAGAGCCTCACCTGTCCTCTCCAGCTTGAGGATCTACAATTAATGGAGAAAGAGGCAGTTTGTGGAGTGTATCTGTGCCTTCAACAGTTACAACTGTTTTTGTTCCACATACCTGGGAACCTGAGGGAGAAAGAGAATGGCATTATTTTCCTTATTTTAGTGTATATTCATCTTATGCATGCAAAATATACAATGGTAAGGACTTGGAAGGTCAGGTCCAACTGACAGCCACAGTAGTGTGGGCAGAGAAGAGAAGTCTGCACTGACCACACCCAAAAGGCCAAAGCTGCCCAAAGAGGATAGGAGCAATAGCTAAATCCGCAACCAAGAAATGGAAAGTAGTTTCCTGATGGATATTAAAATTGTGCTAAAGTGCATGAGATAAACTGTTCTACTAAACTAGAATTTTAAATTTTATTTCTGAGCATTCATTAATTAACTTTGTTTAATGAAACAGGTAATATTGAAAAAGTTTTCCTGTTAGCTATTTCTGCTGAAATGGCAAATAGCTGAAATAGCTTTACCATGACGTAGTTCTGCTTCCAAAACTTGATAGGGAGAAATGTAAAATTCAATGTTCATTGGGGTTCCTGAGGAATAAAAAAATAATAGTTACTACACAGGTAAATAGAGGAAATATGTTGGGTGCCTTGACACAAAGGTGAAAAATCCAACACTGTAAATAGGCAGGGGAGATTCCTTGTGAGAGAACATCTCTACTTAAAATATATGTTCAATATATGTTCTGTATGTCTACACATGTTATCTGAGAATACAGGCACAGTAAGTCCCTAAGCAAGTTTTAGTTAGAGGATCTTTCCTGTACACAAAGATCAACTCAGTAGTGTTTTTTTATTACAATTCTTTGAATACAGAAAAGGGAAAAGAAAAAAATAGGAAGAAAAAGAAAAAAAATCACCTCCAATTCTTGGCACCAGGTGTCCTACTTTTCCATTAAGTACTTCAGTAACTCTGTTTAGATCCTGTGTTCTATTTCAAAACACATCTTAATTAGTGTTTCCTGCATTGCAGTGCTAGCTAGGCTAATGTAATTTCTAATTTGTATCCTTAATCAAAAAAACGCTTTCTTGGAAGTAGGTTGTATGTCCAGCTTCCAAAACACCACAACACCACACATGCATTATTCCTGGGACTTGGGCTTCCACTTTCCCTGTATCTGAGCTGTTTCATGTTGCACTTTGGTGTGCTATTTACCAGAAATGAAGGGGGTTAAAAATATTACAGTGGCAATTGGTTGAGCAAAGAATGAACCTGGATAAACTAACGTGAACAGAACCAGTCTCTGATTTCAAGTGTGTTCATATGAATGAATACATACATACTGAATACATACAGCCATATATTTACATAGTTTTGTACTAACTCTGCATAGATGGGACAAATAATCTGTTTAACTTATAAATAATATTTACTGAGATATCAGTGACCAGCAAGGATACAGCACATTAGTTCATAGTGTTATTATGCTTCATAAGGGAAAACTGCAAAAATAATCCAAGAGGGTGTTTACAGGAGGCCATACCTGCCAAGGTATGTGTGTATGTAACTTAATAGGCAAGATATCAGAGAAAATATTTCAAAAATCCAGAAGGGAAGCACTGCCCTCAATTCTGATTTTCTGAAAATACTGAAAATCCCTGTTCATTACCAGATGGTTTAGGAAACTGTTCCCCATTTATTTGTAATCTTCCTCTTTGAAAGGAGAAATTAGAAAAAGAAGGAGGAAAACTGGCCTCCACTATGCCTGATCTAAAACCTGAGGATAAAACGAGATATCCAAACAGCAGAACCCCAAAAGGTCAATTTTACTTCTGCCACAGGGGCACCTAAACATGACTGCTGACATTAGTGCACACACTCCCAAACTCTGTAACCAACCATTTTCTCAGGAAGTCCCTTAGATAAAGCAGAGGAGTTCAGTAGATCATCTTGTTTGACTTGTCTGGGGTTGACAAAGGCTTCAAGCTTCCCAGTGGGAGAAAACTCATTAGCCTTCCACATCCTGCTCTATAATTAGATCAGTTAACTTGTTTTCTAGTGAAATGAAGGGGTGTGGGTAGAGGTAAAGGGACAAAGACATAGACTGTAAGTTACCTGTCTAGAAGAGACATTGAATAAAGGTCTTTTTCAAGGGCCTGCAAAGCAAGGTATCCCTTAGCTTTCATTTCGCTGGGAGAGAAAAAAGACAATTTATTATTTTTGTAATAATAAATAAAGTAAATGAAAGTTAGGCTGTGGATTTCAAAGATTTTCCAAAAAATAACTGCAACCTGTTTCCTGGAATTTGATACATATTTGACAGGTCTTCTAGAATCTTGCCGAAGGCATCATAGTTCTTCATCCTAACAAAAGAAATAATGACTATCACACTACTAAATGAGATGGAAAATAACTCTTATTATACATAACTTGCGAGAAAAGGCACCATTTCAGAGTGACAGTGGCCCCCTCCTTATCAGATCAAGTAGCAGTACTGATTTTAAATTTTCTTGAAGATACCAGAAAATGTGTACCTTTGGTTTTGTTGCAAGAAGCACTGTAATTATAGCTGAAACTGGCACTGAAGTAGGCAGTACTGAATGCAATAAATGTACATGAAATACAAATATGAGAGCTCATCAGCTGCAAAACACTTTACTTGATCTTCCAATAAAGCTAGTCATGTAGTACTACTTCCCTAAGACCTTGCATGTGTACATTGCTCTTTTCATTAAAATATAAAAATGTATTAATGCTGCACTTCACAGTGCCATGTGAGAAAGACAGGCCTTAAATATGACTGATAAATACATCAATAAAAAAAAAAAAACCCAAAACAAAACAAAAACGACAACAACAACAACAAAAAACACCGAGACAAGTGGCTTGGTTTGTAAAGGAATGGTTCAGACTGCTCAAACCCCAGAATTCCTGCAGATTTTGACTTGCTGTGACAACCTGGAGCTGTGTTCAGACTAACCCACCAGGTATTTACTCACTTGCTTAAGTAGATTTTACATGAGTTTTACAAGTCTTACGGAACTCTGGTGCTCAAGACTTCCCTTCCTATGCAGATGTGGCTGCAATGTGGGTCAGCAGAGAAAAAATAAACCTGCCTGAACTTTGACATTGGGACAAACTCTTTTAAACCTGGAACCTAAACAAGTCACTCAGCTCTCCTCTGTCTCTTTCCAGACAGGCTAGTGGTGAAGCAAGGGAAAAGGAGGGAGAGAGGAGGTGTGGTACAGGAACAGACACAGCACCACCCTATGCATTAGCTGGCTGGTTAATCTTAATTTTATAGTTACTTTGAGACTCATGGGAAACATTACATATATAACAAACTGCCTTACAACCTACACCAAAAGGTGAGAAGGGATACCTGTGCATTGTGACAAATCTTAACAAAACCAGGAAGGCAGAGAAGTAGCACCCACTGTGCTACTGGCAACTATATGTCAGTGCTCAGAGCCAAACTGCTGGCATTAACATCACTGTAAGTCAAAAATACAGGAAAAGACAAGTTCAAGCTTTAAGTCATAGCTGTTAACACCCATAAAGCTAATATAACTTCATTTCTGAGGAAAAAGAGGGCTGGAAAAACTGATGATGAATAGTATAAAGGAGAGATGAAACACTCAAGGTCAGTGATTATTCTTTCTCTTTTTACCTTCCCCTTCTACTATTTGGCCACGGTATTTAAATAAGAATCCAATTTCCTAAATATACTCATTATTATTAAAATTGGGAACCTTGATCATATTCACTGAAGAACTTATAAATAGACTTTTTAAGTGGTGACCTGACATGGAACAGCAACTATTCAAACAAAACAAAACTTGGTGATAATAAATATATATAGTGCCCTACTGCTACATGAGAAAATTAAGGTCACATCGCCCCCTATGTATCTGCAAAGAAACTCAGGCCATGTGATACCACCTTGCTTTCACTGCTGTGAGGGAAGCCTGAACATTCAGTTAAAGCATTTCCACAAGGACAATACAAAGACTATTTAGTATTTGATGGAAGGAGGAGAGGAAAAGTAATACATAGTTTGTAAATCTGCCAGTTCTGAATTGTCATCATCAGTCCATTACCAAAACTATGGATCCAAGTAGTTCTATAATTTTTGCAATCAAGACAAAGCCCAGTATCCCAAGGCTGTGTTTGACAGGCAACTAGAGCCAATGTGTTGGGGATTACTATTTACCATTGCTCCATTGAAGCAGATGCATTTGGTGGAATGGCTTGAGAAATAAATAATGCTTGGAGTATCTTCTCAAAATTATATTTGCTGCAGTTTTAGCATTGAATTTACAAATTTGAAGCAGGTAATAATAGTTACAATGACAACCAATTTCCAATATGGAAGATTGGAACCAACTCCCACAAAAAATGGAATCCAAAATGGTTTTAGTTCTTCTGTTGTTTTCTGGATTCATATTATTGTTCTCTGATTATTTTTTTTTTCACCCCCTCTTCAGTTTTTATGCTGGAATGGTTCTAGCATCAGGAATTCCTTTCCATTCAACATGAAACCCTATACATGATTTTTTACCTTAGAAGATGGATCAAGTCATCACAAACCTACAGGAATAAGAGACAGGAATTTCATCTTTCTTTCCATTTGTGACACATCTTTTATAAGCATTTCATTAGTAATGATAAGCTTTATCCCCATTACTTTTAAGTAGCTGCATGGTTAGCATAAAAAAAATCCCCCAACACTCAAAAGCAAGACTAACCATGAAGTAGTTAAAAAAATATTACCACAATAACTGGAAGAACAAAGGCTCTGTGAAAGAGGCTAAAATTAACAGAAATAGTTTTTTGATAAACTCTTTCAGAAAAAAAAATTGCGTCTTGGCCAGTTTTTCTTTTATGGATTGTGCTAGAATTCTCTGAATATGCATTTCATTCTACTGATATTGTCCAGCACTCACTGATCAAGGGGCCTGTGCTGGTTAAAGGAACAATCTGAAATTCCACGGCTGACTTCAACTAAAAATATTGGACAAAATTAACTCCAAGGCAATGCAATAATTTGGATACTTACTGACAAAAACCAGAGTTTATGTTCCCCAACCCCCTACAACAGCTTGTGGTTATATCTTTGATCTGAAGTATTGTCTGTAATTCTGTAACTACTGCAGAACATAGGTGAACTTCAGGGTGATATTCTGTGAATAATTTCATAGAAATTTTGCAAGAAAAACATTCCCACTAGTAGAAATATATATTATACTAAAGAAGGCAGAATCCATTGAGAATATATATTGCACTGTACCTTGGTAGGAAAATACTTTAAGCCCCTGTTATTTACTGTATACTGGTAACATTGAAGCATGAAAATAAAAATATTATGCCTGATACCACAAAATTCCTGGAAGATGGGCCTGTCAGCTGAGTTTTATTGTAATACTTAGCACTAGAGTATTTAGTATCTGTAACTGAGTTGTAAGTTTAGGTGAGAGATTCAGATGCCTAAAGAGATAGCTAGTGTCATGCACAGGCTTGCAAGACCAAAAGGAAGTCAACACCTTTTTGACATAACAGCTGGAAGCCAGGTAGGAGACTACAGAATTGTGAGAGACAGAGAATATTAATTTTACCACAGGAGCTTCTTCAAAGTGAGCCAGCTTTACATCCATCACATCTCCATTCTTCTCCAGCTGAATTTCTACATAAAACATCATTGATGTTATGTAGCAGGCAGTCCCACTGGGGCTAACGTGAACAGTAAGTCTGAGAAGGATGAGAAAAGAAAAAAAAGCCTGTATATATAAAAATTCTGTAACTTAAAAAAGGAAATGAGTGTAGTTCACTTGGTCGTGGGAAGAGACACCAGGGATGCTTCAAAAATAACACTTCCTTGGCTCAGCTTCTGAAAACTATCCAACCAGGCATGTATTTGTGCTCTGCTATTTGCATTATCATGTTGGTCTGCTCAAAACTATTAACCTCAGTCTGCAGCTTTGGGATGTGGGCATTTATGTCCTCTCTTTACTCAACAACCTCCTCCACAAAGGACTAATCAAAATAGGGAAATACACTCCATTAGAATGCTGAGCTAAGAAATAACATTGTTGACAAGCCATTCAGATGGTATTCCTCTCTGGACTTGCTTATTTGCATTTATTCATAAACAAACTTACCCTTTTTGTCTGGATAAAACTTCCAATGTGTTCATCACAGAAAACATGGGTTTACCTGCAAAAACCAGAAATGCAGCAAACCATAAATGATCAATAAACAAACCATAATTATCAAGAAGTAGAACCAAAATTTTCTTGCTTTAAAGAATATGATTTAGGTAATGAGAAAATAGTAGTTCTTGAATTACTTGTTATTAATGACAACTATTATGATTAATAAGTGCTGTACTAGGTAGAAAATATTCTCAGGCTTTAAGAATAGCTATAGCCTGAAGGCTTAGCTCAAAGACGAGTGACAAGTGTCTTGTCCCTTATCGACCTGTGTGTTTGTACGTTTGACCTATTTGTGAAGAACATCAATAGAGAAGGATTGGTAGATTCCACACAATATTAAAAATATATACTTTGAGTTATCCAATAGCTCATTACCATTTATTGTCCTCTCTATCTTCTCCATGCAAGAAAGCAATAGACCATCTGGAGCATCACTGACAGGCTTTCGAAGTGCGTTATCCTAGCACATTTGCGAAAACAAGAGACAGAGGAAGATTCCTTAAATTACTAAGAGACATGGCACACAGATGCCCTGTACAACAAACCTCTGGTTATTTTTGTCAAACACAGAGGTCACCTACAATTGGAGCTCTCTCTGAAATGGCAGCACTGAATGGATTTGTGAAGACATTATTGTGCAGGAATTACATACCAGATGCCTTTGGAGCAAGGAGTGGCTTTCCATTCCCCTGTCTTTTGAGCTGATCACTAGACGTGTCAGCTAATTTCACTGTGAAGCTAGAGATAAACTAAGAAAATACTCGTGATTTTATTTTAGAAAAAATCTGCCAGAGTGAATAGAAGAGATCAGTAAGTGCCACAGGAGTATTTGGTTAGATTAGGATACAAGTTTCAGCTGAAGCTATTCACTTCAGTAGCAAGCAAACTCTCCCAGTTTCTCTTCAAGCTCTTGTCTGAAAACTTTTCATACTTTGCACTTCAATTAACAAAGAACTCTCACTGCTGAAGAGTTTTCACTTTGTTCAAATTCAGGACATTGTTTTCAGAGTAAGGCTTGAGTTAAGCATTAATAAAAAGAAGCATGGAAGCAAATGGAAATTTTTATACTGAGCTCACAGCAGTTGTGTTAATCTGCTCTTTAGAAAGATGATTCCTAAATTAGCTACTGCAGGGCAGGAAGCATGGAATGATTTAAAGTATATCACAGCAGCAGAAAGTCTAGATAGCAGATTTCAGACCAGTTTCTAAAATATTATATTTTCTCCCAGTCCTACAGGCAATAAATTGTCTTTACATACCATGGATATGGTAATGATAATAAAAGAAAAGTAACCTCAACTGGTAACCAATCAGTACTAAATTCTGAATAGTTAAAACAAGGCAAGAAACACCCTCTAAAGTGTTAAAATTAGGCTGGAAACTTTATAATCCATTGTTCTAAGAACTCCTATAGCTTGGGGAGTCAAGCTATACTAGGCACCAGGTTTTCCTGGGGATTATCTTTTGATTGGTTTTGGATTGCATGTGGTTTTTCAGTTGGTTGGTTTTGCTTGTTGTTTTTGAAAGTCAAGCAATTTTTTAACTACCTTAGAATCATACTCTTATATCACATAGCCTTCTCTCACCTAACCTGAGATTCTTACCATGCAAAAATACACAAGTTTCAGAGTTTCAGTCCATGGCCTTTGTTGGTATTTTAAACGCAACTGTTCCATTAAAGCATTTGTAGAAAAAGCTGTCACAACACCTGAAAAACATGTCAAAATGTTCTAAATACAATGGCATGTATTTACATTGGCAACCAGAAATGCTGGAAGAGGACAAATGTAAAACCTTGCTAAGGTCATAGATGTTATGCTTCAAAGAAGGAAGTAATAAAGAAATGTTTTACTTGAATTTTGCACACACAAACATCTGATTTTTGTAAGACTGACAGAAAAAGAGTAGGGGGAGATTTGTATAGGCAAGTATTCTCAATATTAAATACAGATATGCAGCCCAATCTTGAGTTTGTTAAACTATCAGGCTTTCTTTACCCAAGCACAATTTCATATATGTATTCTTAATAAATACCAAGGCTTTGCCATGGAGTTGAGATATCCAGATACAAGCACCTTGAGCTCATTAAAGCTCACTTTAATTAGAGATAAAAAATTAGAGATAATTTTTTATGATGAGGGTGTTAAGACACTGGAACCAGTTGCTCAAAGAAGTGGTACATGCCCTACTACCCCTGCAAACATTCCAGGTCAGGTGGGACAGGGCTTTGAATGACCTGTTTTAGTTGAAGACGCCCCTGCATATTCCAGGAGGGTTGGAGTAGATTGTCTTAAAAGAGTCCCTTCCAACCCAAATTATCCTGATTTTACAGAGGATAGTCTCAATGCAAGGGTGTAAATTATTTATTTTTTTTTGTTTTGGGGTGGCAAGGAATGAGAAGGGGCTGGGAGAAGGAATATATTCACTCCACCATCTGTCTTCTTATAAATATTCTTTCTGGCCTTACACAGAATACAGATATACAAAGAAAGTTTTTTGCTGCAATGTGATATTTCCATAACCATTACTGAATTTTCTAATACATCAGTCTGAGACAGGTAGGAAGACTCCAAAGTTATTAATAAGAAGAAATTGAGTCCTGCAACATGCCACACACTTTGCTCTGCCCCAGAACCAGAAGAAACATTACAAAGGGGTTCTTAGTGGACACAACAGCTGCCAAGATTTGGCCCCTTTGAGCCAGGGGCACTGCATGGGGAAAGAGAGATGGACTAGGAGAGGGATGTTTATACCTTTTGCATACACCAAGGAGGGATAGTAAGAAGGGTCTGGCAGCTTCTCCCTCCTGCAGGGAGGATCACAGAGCAGCAACCACAGTCCTCTATAAATCAGGCCACTTCAGCCAGCTGGAGGAAGGGGAAGCACTGGACCCCAACCAGCTCTTGCAAGCACACTTGCTGGGAACGTGCCTCCGCTCTCTCATGCCTTCATGCTGATAGAAGTGCTGCAACCCACCCTGTATCTCCATTCACAATGCAAGAAACCAAGACTCCTATTCATAGCAGCTGCAAGACAGCACCCATAGGTGCTGTGCAAGGCAAAAGTCTTGCTCCTTCAAAAAGCTGGTCCCCAGGGGTTAGTGTTTGAACTTGGGGCTTGATAAGCACAGCAACATCACCTCTGCTACTTCTTACAAGAGGTACCCTGTTAGTCATGTTCTTGCATATTTAAGGCATTATGTCCATCCCCATCTTTTCAGAAGGTGTAGTATGCTCAGAGACTAAATTTAACTGGGGGACAAAGGCAGGGGATTTAGTAACAGTGATTGTTACTATATGATAGTAACAATCACTCAGCAAAACAGGAAGGCACTCCAAAAGTGGGGGGGTTAATTTTGCTTTTTAGTGGAGGGAGTTAAAAAAAGATATTGATAATGTTTGCATTGTATTTGTACAAATCTTTGTATATTTTGTGGCCACCTCAAGTTGCAATCTGCTTGTACATAGGAATCAGTGTACAGTGGCAGTGCGAGGTTCAAGGGTTAATCCTGACCTTTGTACAGGCACTAGCTCGAAATCTGGTTGCTGGGGAATGTCAAGGTCTACAGCAAGAAGAGCGCATCTCCTACATAAACCCTGGGTGACACTGTGTCAGGATACCCTACAGCAAACCACCTGCTTTCAGCCGTTAACCGTCATGCTGCAGTGCCTGAAATCGTCTCACACCACGTAAAATAGAGGATTTTTGACTTGTGTGTAGAAACCTGAATAGAAACTAAATAGTTCATTGCCCTCACTAAGATTACAGGAAAAAAAACTAAGCATGGGCCTAGGAACCCCAGGAGAAGTATATGTCAGAAAGTGGTATTTTTCTCCAGACAGGCGTCAAGCATGCTAGTTAGAGAAAGTCAATGCAGCTGAGTGAGTTATATGCATTTGCACTTCAGCTTTTACAAAGGAGGTGAAATGTGATCAAGTAAATTGATGATGTAATTTCAAACTTGTGGTAAATGACATTTCTGTAAAATTATTAGTTTGGCGTATGGTATTAAATACTAATTTACTTTTTAACCTGACATCAGCAGTGACCATAGCTATAGTCACAGCCATAATTATGAGCTTTACCTGTTAATTGGTCCATGAATTTAAAAACATGTTTTCAGCATTTCTAGAGAGTCATTTTAGCTTAGGTTTCTTTGAACAATCTATTGAAATGTTTTCTGCTGAGCAAGAACATGTACTACGGCCCATTTAAAGTACTTTGCCTTGGTCCAGATCATAGGAATGGGCACGTGCAAATATGACATACCACAGCTTGGCAGTGCTTAATATTTTTGTGGCATTTTTCACATATGTTTGTCCAAAAATCCTTGGAGTCTCTGTGATCTTGATACTAACTCCAGTGGTTTCATCATGTCCTGAATAAGCAGGAAAGTAAATTATTTGCTGACTATCTTGAAGAGAAATCTTCCAAATTAATGGAAGGAAACACGCCACAGCTTACCTGTCATATTGAATTACTGCACTCGAAAGAGGAGTTAAGAGTGATAAATAATTAAAAATGTTCTAATTATGGCTTCTCAGGCATATTAAATACACAAATGTTTAAATGGGTCAGTTCATGGAATAAAAAAAAAAAAACAAAAACAAACAAAAACAAACAACTGGACACGCACTATCATGAGCATAGAAAGTAATTGGAATTACTCCATGAATCCTGCATGCCCACCTGCTCTGGATTACTCTCTCTTTCATTGTTAATCAAAAACTTCTGCTGAAAGAATCTTTCATGTGTACAGTTAGTTAATAAGTTATCTCCAGATTACATCCTCTTTTGCTCTCAAATAATTGCAGCTTATCTTATTACATTTTAAAGGGCAAAATAGGTATGCTTCTTCAGGCATCTTTTAAGAAAATAATTATTATTACTACTTGTTTGATTTTTGTCAAGGTTGTCTGCATCTTGCTAAATTCCTGACTCTGTAATAAGCTTCATAAAGCATGGCCTGGGCACATAGTGTTTCATATGAAAATAGCATTTTTGTATTTTCATAATTCAAACATTTCTGATGATTTTTCCATTTCATTGAATGGTAATTTGTTTTTCTGAGAAAGAATCAACATATTTCTCATTCATATTTTTGCATTAATTCAATTTTTTTCAGTGAAGATACTCTAGATTTATTATAGAACATAAGAAACCTTGGCTTATTGTTGATACATTTTAGTGACATCATTTCAGAAAATATTTCAAGTATTCCATAATCAGCGCAATGTTGGTGGGTGTTTTTTCTTTCTGGTTCCTTTTGGCACACTGGGGTTGCTTTTTTTTTTTTATTAATCCTATATCTAGTCTTAATTCTTTTTCCTCTAAAGAATAAAATCAAAATAAATCACCAGCAGTATATTTTCACTGGCCTGCATCCAGCACTTTATTGGAATTGCATCTTTCCAGAAGCCCTCACCTGAACTGCTGACCAGAGAAAACAGCAGCTACATAACAGCCCACAGTAGGTCTTAATACAGAATTGGGGCTGGGGCAGTCTGTGAAAACCAGTGGTTCCAGTTAAAACTGCAGGATGTGTAAGAGATGTTGCTGTAATTATGAGGTCAGAGCTAAAATCTGTTCTTTCACAAAGTGCCATGGGATTTTAGAGTGATCAGCAGTGACAGAGCTATAAAATGGGCATGTAACTGGAACATGAGTCAGTGTTTACAAAAAATGATCAACATTCAAACAATTCCTTAATCTATCTTAGGTGCTCTTCCATCTAAGGCAGGATGCAACTGCTGCTTTAACTTTTATGATCTATAGCATAGTCTGATACAGTCTATAGTTTATGGCTTTACAACCCATAAAAACTGCACAAAGTATGCTTTGTCATCTTTCCTTCAGTCTCTACATCATCTCCACAGTTATGGACTGTGAATATTTAGCTCCTGAGAGTAACATCAGAATGTTGGTGGCTGCATTTTATTTCATACAGCCATAGAGACTGAGCCGTTTTTACTTCACGACTTCCTGAATAGCACTTCTGGTACTTAGTCTGAGACATTTAATATTGGCAGGCCTTGACTGTTTCCTGCTCCTTCACTGAAAGTGATTATGATTCTTCAAAGCCAAAAGCTGTATTAGACAAACATCATAAAAATAGGTTCATATCAAATGATCATGGATGTAGAAACACATTGACACAGACAGGGCATATTTTTTCCTCATAGTCAAGATATGGCTAACACTTGATTTCTGCCTGACATTAGCATTATAATCTCCAAGTAGTTCTTGTCTAAATCTTTTCTCAAAGGCCCTAGATCCATGTGACCACAATTTAAATTACCTCATGAATGAACATGTGAAGGCTGCCTTCATGTGTGTGCATTTGCTCTTTGCAGGGTTTCATAGGACACTGTGATTGTTGTTCATAAATGAACACTTGTTGCTTTTTCTACATCTTTTTCTAAGAGTCTCTTGATCATTGTTATAACTAAAATCAGGTGTTGCACCATCATTCATGTTCTTTACTGAGCCAGCATGAAATCAATGGAACCCATCACTTGAGAGCTGCCACAGCTCTCCTTGAAGAGAGACATAAAATGAATGTAGCTGACACACAATCTGCACAAAATGGCAAAATTAGTAATACCCATACTATACTGAAGGTCTACATTGAAAATGTTACTGGTAGAAGATGGGGGTGGAGTAGGAGGGAAGGAGAAGCAGGAGCTAAGAATTAGTTGAGGAGCTGAAAATAATGATGAGCACTGAGGAGATCACTGAGGTAGAGATATAATACAGAAAGATAATAATTGTGCTTAAAGGAGATTTCCACCCGTATGTCTCAAAGCTAACCACACAGGAGCCAGCTTATTACCTTGTTTTTCCAGACTGGGATGCAGAGAGATGGGAAGAAGAAGTGACTCCTGAAACGCTGGCCACAGAACTAGAAACCAGACTGCAATTTACCTAACTCAACTCTAGCACATCCCCAGTAGAATAAAGAATGAAACCAGCAATGAAAGAAAGAGGTGCAGAAAGGGACTAAAAAATCACAGGAAAAAGACATGGAAAAAACCATGATATAAGTATGAAACCAAATAAAGTATGAAAAACAGAATTAATAGGGAAAAAAAAGGATATGAAAAGCGGAAAATACATAAAAAGGAAAAGATTAAATAACTATATAGACAACACTAAAATTCGAAAATTATACAAGATTTTGTGGTATTTTAATAACAGAAAAGTGAGATGAGTTTAGGTCTACTTTGAGCTATTTTAAACCAATATTGGTTTGGAGACGATTGTTCAGCTTAAGGGTTTTGATTGACTATATATAAGGATACAGATTATATAACATGAAGACTGAAAAAAGAAACAGCACTCAGTGGCAAATACTGATTTCAATAAAATAGCATGTGGGAAGGGTACATTTTTCAGGAAAGGCAATATGATAAAGACCTCAATCCCAACAAATACCAATTTAAGATATTATAGCAGTGCCATGCAGACAGGAACACCGTATAAAGTACACATTTTACATCATTCTATATTGGTTAAAAGTTTGACACTGCTTTTCATATCTTATGTTTTAAAACTGAAGTTAATTAAACTATGAAGACTTGTTATAAATACATACAATACATGTTCAATTATACATTTTAATGCTTTTCTATTTTTAGACACTTGGTAATTCCTTAATTATGTTTTTAAAGGTGTTTTTGTCCATTCTTATATATTATGAACCAACTTTGCTGTAACCCTCAACTCTCAGCTTTCCAGATTCCTAGTCACCTACTAGAATGATATAATTTGTCTTAGCTCTGTTGAATGACAAGATGAATGACTGCAAACTCATCATTACTCATGAATTCCTTGTTATTCAAGGAATGTTCAAGTGAGGTTGACTTAACCTCACTTTCTTTACAGGGATGATGAATTGGGGATAAACCTTTTCAAACAGGTAAGAAAGCTGTAAGTTAAGAACCATTATTAGCTCAGATGGAGTACTGAGAATATTATAATTTGGAGAGCTAACAGAGCTAATGAAATGCAAGTATCTCATTACCCAAAATCTTCTTACAGTCATCACAGTATGGGTTTTTGGAGTGTATGTATGTGTTTGCAAGCGCAGGGATACACATGTGACAGATTTGCAGGCAGCCACAGATGACATGAAGCTTCTGAGAAACTGATAGATCAAGATGACCTTGCACTGAGCAAGAATAGAAGGAACAACTGTCCACACAACCTCTATGTGTGTGTTGATTTGTAGCACTCAGAATCTGCATTGCATTGCAAATTTATTTATCTGTGCACATCACACAAACATTCCCCAGGTTGTATGTGCTGAAAAAAGCATAAAGAAAGACTGTGCCTACAGAGCTTAACCTCTAATTGCGAAAGGCAGATAAAAGCTGGGATGGAAAATGGAGGGACTGGCCAAGATTAGAGCAAATTAGTGACACTGTGAGGATATGCTGTAGCTTAACTCCAGTTGGCAACTAAGCACCTTGCAGCCCCTCACTCTCTCCCCTGAAGTAGGGGAGGAGGTGGCAGAAACCAGAAGGTGAGAAGGCTCGAGGGTTGAGATAAAGACAGTTTAATAGGGAAAGCAAAAGCCACATGCTGCAAGCAAAGGAAAACAAGGAATTAATTCACCACTTCCCATGGGCAGGCACGTGTTCAGCCACCTCCAGAACAGCAGAGCTCCACCCTGTGTTACTTGGGAAGAGAAACGCCATCACTCCAAATGTCCCCACTCTTCCTTCTTCTTCTTCTCCCACTTTTTATTGCTGAGCATGACGCCGTACAGTGTGGGTCATACAGTTCATCCCTTTGGTCAGCTGTGGCCAGCTCTCCCAGCCGTGTCCCCTCCCAGCTTCTCGTGCACCCCTGGTCTCCTCCCTGGTGAGACAGTGTGAGAAGAGAAAAGGCCTTGAGGCTGTACAAGCATTGCTAAGCAGTAACTAAAACAACCCTGTGTTATCTACAGTGTTTCCAGCATAAATCCCAAGCATAGCCCCACATTATCTACTGCAAAGAAAATCAAATCCAGCCAAAACTAGCACAGTGTAGAACTAAGATTATACAAATTCCAATCCAGTAGTCTGTCACTTAAGACCTGGAGTTGTACTGCCTAAGTGCAGGCACCAAAATAAGCTTTGTCACATGAGATTTTCCTGCTAGTTTTCAGAGAGAAACAGGCACACTCAGAGGGAGATCTGATGACCCCCCCACCAGTAGATGCCTCAAGGCAGCCATCACTTTCTTCTTGTGTGAAGTGGGAGCTACATCCCAAATCTGCCCTTGGACATGCCAGTTATAGACCTGTCCTGGGTTGCAGTGTAGGATGTACACAAAGTATTTATTCTATCACCATCTTCATGAACTGTTGAAACCAGGTGGGCTAGTGTTTTCCCAAGCCCCCTGCCTCTTCTGCTAATGACCTTTGGGCTGTCTTCTGCTAATGGCCCATTAGCACCTTGCCCATGAGTCACAGGTAACTCCCTCCAGGGGTTATCTCTGTTTAATGGGCCATCAAGGACCCACTTCACACTCCTCATCCTATTGTGAGATGCTCTGCCCAGGGGGAGGAGCCAAGCATTCTCACCTGGATATAAGCTGGTATGTGGAACAGTGCAAGAACACTTATCCACTGGATTCCCAGAGGACCAGAGCTACCAGACCTTTCTACAGGATCACTGCTTCACCAAGAGCACCTCACCTGGACTGCTTCCACCATCCTGCTCAGGTTGTATTCTGACTCTGTCAGTGATCATTTGTGTTATTGCATTTATTTTATTTTATTTTTACCTTTTTACCTTTCTTCTTATTAAATTATATCTCTGACTTGGAGCCTCTCATTCGTTTTGCTTTCAAACCACAACAAGACCTCAAGAGTAGTATGTCCTTAAAACCTGACTATCCCTTACACAAAAGCACGGAAAAGCACAAAGTTACAAACTTGAGAAGTACAAGTATGTTAATAATTAGCCAATAATGGTTTGGCGTATAATTGTTTAGCATATTCTTCATTCATTGTTACCTTTTTTTTTTACTTATTTATTTTTTTATTTATGTTTTCTCACATGTGGAGAAATACATGTGGATTTAGGCTGGGTAATTTCTTTTCAACTGGCCTGCTACTTAGAAACTCTATTAATTCACAAATACATTTTATGCATACTTTCACATTGGTAATAAAATGTCATCTAATAAATTTTAATACCGTTGTGCCACCAGCCTAAAAGAGAAGAAATTAACCATAATACCAAGAAATCCTCCCTCCATGTATTGATTTCAGTTCAGCTTCAGTACTTGACAATGCAAAGGCCCACCCACCCACAGACCCAGCAGATGCCAGTGTAATCAATTCTGGGCTGAAACAGGAGGGTGCCCTCAAGAACCACTAAGTGGTTTTGTTCATTTTCTCTTTTGTCCCTTCAAAAAATCAAGTCTCTCTCACCTTGGAAGATTTATTGAGAACTTGAAGGAAGAATGGATGTTTTATGCATGATAAAATGGTTTTCCAAAGAATGTGGTTCATTTATTCATGTCAACAGAAATCTAAGATAAAATTACAGTGTTAAATTATGCATACTTTAACTATAAATTGTGTGCTACTAAATGTGTGCTAAAGTAAAGGGAAGATGTATTTTTTGCTCTGCGGGAATGGAAGTTGCACATCAATGTGTTTCCCAAAGATCTGGACATGTTTTGTCTGATGTGTCCACTGTATCTTCAGCTTTTTTAAATAAATTAAATCTTTGGCAGTTGATTTCTCAGTTGTATTAAGGTACATTATGCAAGTACTACTAGCACACAACGAATTACATCTTTACCTAACTAGGCTTCATAATTTTTCCCTTCAAGAATTTTATTTACAGAGCTATACTGGCACATATGCCAATACATAACAAAGGACACTCATTACCTACAGCCTTTATAGCCACATTGCAAATCTCTACTACACTGCCTGTATGGTTTTAGGTACCTGTTGTAGCATTTAAACATCAGAAAGCAATTAAAATATTTTGTTGCCTTGGACGGTGAACCCTAAGTTCTTACACAGTCGGTGGAGTGAAGCAGTTGCAATACCTCCTCGGACCAGTTGCTCTCTTACACTGAGGAGCCAGAGTCACGCTGTAAAATATTCCAGGTGCTCCAGAGATGCTTTCACTCTGGTCACTTGTTAGAAATTGAATAGGAATTATTAATGTAGTGCATTGCCATGGAAATATTTCTTTTAGTTTTGGGTTAAAGAGCTCAGTTTTTTCCACTTGGTTTAGGTGAGGTCCCAGGGGACACATCCAAGCAAAAAATGAAGGGTATACTAGAAACTGTTTTTTATTGCATTACAACACGCAGTTTGGGCCACAAAACAAAACTTCAAAATAATTACTTTTGTCTTAAGATAGCTGTAAAGAGAGATTAAAAGTACAAGGACCACATTAATTAACAAGCAGCATGGTGCAAAATGAGAATGAAGTCCCTCCCACTGGAAAAAGCAGGTTCAAGACCACCTGATGAAACTGAATAGCCACAAGTCTGAGGGGCCTGATGAGATACATCTCAGGGTCCTGAGGGAACTGATTGATATTGTTGCCAAGCTACTCTATACCATATTTGGAAAACCCTGGCAGTCAGGAGAAGTCCTCAGTGACTGGAAAAAGAGAAACATCATTCCTATTTTTAAAAAGGGGAAAAAGGAAGACCCAGGGAAGTACATACTGTAGATCCAGAGACCTTCCCTTTCATGGGAAGACTATGGAGCAGATAGTCATGGAACAGTGTTAAGCACATACAAGACAAGGAGATGATCCAAGACAGCCAGCATGGCTTCACTAAGGGCAAACCATGCCTGTCCAATCTGGTGGCCTTCCATGATGGAGTGACAGTAACAGTTGACAAGGAAAGGCTGACAGATGTCAGCTACCTAGACTTCTGTAAATCATCCCATTAGGTGGTCCCACGTGACATCCTTATCTTGAAATTGAAGACATAGATTTGACGGATGGAATTTTCAGTGGATAAGGAATTGGCTGGATGGATGCAGCCAGAGTTGTGGTCAGTGCCCTTATGTCCAGGTGGACACTGATGACGAGTTGTGTCTCTCAGGGGCCCATCTTGGTACCAGGGTTCTTTAATACCTTTATCAATGACACTGTCAGTGGGATTGAATGCACCCCTACAAGTCTGCAGAGCCATGAAGCTGAGTGGTGCAGTTGGCACAACAGAAGGAAGAGATCCTATCCAGGTACACAGACTTGAGAAGTGGGCCCATAGGAACCTCAAGCTCAACAAATTTAGGTGCAAAGCACTGCACCTGAGTCAGAACAATGCCAGACATGAGTCCAGACTGGAAGAAGAACTTGTTGAGAGCAACCATGCTGAGAAGGACTTAGAGAGTTCACTCAGAGCCCAGAAGACAAATGGTATCCTGGGCTTTATCAAAAGAGGGGTAAACAGCAAATCAAGGTAGGTGATTGTCCTCCTCTGCTCTGCCCTCGTGGGACTCCAAGTGGAGTGCTGGGTCCTCAGCATGAGAAAGATGTGGACCTGTTAGAGAGAGTCCAGAAGAGGCCACGACTATGGTCAGAGGACGGAAGCATCTCTCCTACAAAGACAGGCTGAGAGCTGTCTGAGGTTGTTCAGCCTGGACAAGATTCTGGCAAGAGCTCACTGAAGCCTTCCAGTACCTAAAGGGTAGAAAGAGCAATTTCTTATATGGGTATATGAGTGATAGGACAAGGGGAAAATGGTTATAAACTCAGAAATTAGATTAGATCTTAGGAAAAAATTCTTTATTTTGAGGCTGGTGAGGCACTGGAACAGGTTGCCCAGAGATGTTGTGGATGTCCCATCCCTGGAAGTGTTAAAGGTCAGGCTGAATGGGGCTCTGAGCAATGTGGTCCAGTGGGTGTCATCCTTGCCTTTGACAGATGATCTTTAGGGTCTCTTCCAACCCAAACCTCAATGCAAAGAGGCCCTTCCAGCAAGTGAAACGGCTGCTACCAACATCTGGGTAAGTACACTGTATATCTTACAGGGCAAAAGTTATTTTGGACTAGCTCTAGTATTGAATGAATAAGGAAGAACTAAATTATTATGTTACAGTCATAGATTGGAGACAGGCAGGACTCACTGACATGTGACAAACAGCAAAGATTTACTGATGGTTGCCCTCTTTTATAGGGGGTTCCTGGGCTTGAACAACTGGTTGGTGAAGGTTTCACCACGGCCCAGCTCCCTGGCCAGTGATACATCTACATTCAGGACTAAATGGGATTGTCTGGGGTCTCCTGTTTGAGTTCAAATCCTACCTATCCTTGCCTCACCCAGGGACTTGTTTACTTCTAGGCTGGTTGAGTCTGAGGGTCTGTTATGGCCAAATCTATCTTTGCAGCTACAGACCAGCTGCAGCCATGACATTAAATGGTTGCAGACATCATTATTAATAAGACCTTAACTACGACTCACCCACTTTGGCAACAGAAGGGTTCTGGAATAAGCATTAAAAAGTAATACAGCACAGAGATACTCAAAGGGCTGCAGAAGCTGGGCCAGGATTTCTTGAGGACTCCTGAATCATTATTTGTACAGAATCACGCAAAGACTCTTCCAACCTTTTCATGGTCTCATGAAATGTCTAATCCTAGATACCATGAAAACTTTTCCCTGTCATGAAATATCAAAAATGTTTTGTGTTTTATTTTGGACATTTAGTTGACTCAGTGTTGCTTAGCTTTCCTTTCCTCTCACCCTTTTTCCCCTCCCTCTCCATTACACAGAATTCAACACTTCTTTGTGTAAATGGATGTATTTTGATATTTTAATCAGAATTAAATGCATCTGGATTGCTATCAGTTTCTCAAACTCTACAGAATTTGCAAAAAAATTAGCTCATACTGAAATGTGAGGCCGAACAAAACCAAATTCTAGAGGAATAGGTACTAAATACTAGTTAAATGATGTCAAGATGTCAAAAATTTCAGAAAACGGAGCAGAGAGAACAACAATGAAAATTTTATAGTGCACCTGCTTTGCAAGCAAAGTGCAGTGGCTCCATAAGGTGAACACCGAGGTCCAAGTTTTCCATCTGAGGTGATAAAATCTAGAATTTCTAGACTTGGAAACTACCTTCAGCCAAACAATTATGTGGAGGAAGGGACGTTTCAAAACAATTTGTATTGTCTGTGAATGGTTGCAGTATGAAAAACATAGACGCACACTGTTTTGATATAAACATATTACGCTTAAGTTTCATTACATCACTTACATAATGAGTTTAAATCATGTTGTGTTTACACAAAGCTCCCCTTTATGTCCACAATTTAACAGTAAAAGATACCGTTATTAAGGTACTCTTGCAATTATTATTACTTGAATGATTGTAATTCACATGGAAACTTTCCTACTCTCCTATCCGTGTTCTCTTTGGCATCTATAAAATCCTCCATGCATGGAGTGGTCCATTATCACAGAAAAAAACCCCAAAACTCTTAAGAGGCTCACTGCTTCATGTTCCCCTCTGCCAGTCATCATTTTCCTTAAACTCAGAAAGCTTTTTCTTGTGCTCTGAGGAAAGCTCCACTGAAAATAATTTTGTTTTTAAACCTAGCGACAGATGTCGGGAATTCATCTCCTTACCATGGCAGGACACGCCTCCTCTACTCTCCAGATGGGGGATTAGCTGGGGGAAAGGAGGGACAGACATCGAGCTACAATGTTTTCTCACTATCTCCCTTAAGAGTGTCGGCCGAAACAAAGGAGGAGAAGCAGGAAAGGGCCAGCAGGTGCCATTCGAGGCTCGGAGTTACGGTGGGACAAGCGGGACACGGCCCCACACAGGAATGAGCGGCCCGGGAA
>VWZU01016193.1:902339-917078 GCA_013397095.1 Sterrhoptilus dennistouni | reverse complement strand
GCCGCGCCCCGGGGCTGGTGGGCAAGGGGTCCGGGGCGCTCACCCACCGGCCCGGCGGGACCAAGCGGCGGCGATTCCTGCCCCGGCCGGTGCCGGAGACCCTCCCTGCGCGTGTATGTGGGCGCTGCGGTTCCAGGCTGAGTAAGAACAGCGTTTCTGTAACATTTAATTGCTGCCCGCTTTCGTGTGCTGGGCTTTTCTGTAGTTGCTGGTAACTAGAGCTTGTGTTTGCTCGTGACACAAGGGAGAAATACGAGGTGTGCTATTAGGTTCCCCAAATAAAAGAGCCTTCGACGCTTACCTGTTTGGTTAGGTAAGCGATTTGGTGTTTGCTTTTGGGTTTCTTTTAAATGGAAGTTAATAGCTTCAGCTCCTTCCACTTAATTGAGTCTTTAAAATGAAAATGTTAAGTGGGCCATACCTATCCCAAGAGTCATGTGGAGAGAGATCTGTGTGTGTGTTTTGTAGCATCCCTAAACCCTCCTGGCAGAAAGATTGCCAAAATGTTTTGGGTTTTTTTTCAGATTCAAAATGACCCTAATGTTTTGTTTCACACTTGCATCTCCAGTTCTTATTGGAAAGAGACTTGCATTCTGCACTGCAAGACGTGACACTTCCACAAGTGGAAGTGATAGGTGCCTCTGCTGGCATTTCAGTGAATAGAGATAGTTTTATGTTCAGATCTCTCCATAACCTATCAGTTGTTCATTGTCTTTTCCACTGAAAGTTAAACTGGAAAGAGAGGAGCTCCTGAGAGAGGGTCTGGACTGGGAGAAGATACTGCTCTTCTTTTAGTTTTCAGGATAATTAATAGTGATTATAACTGGATTCTTAATTAAAAATCCTCTTATTTTCAGCTGACTTATTAATCTGATAGCATGTACCGCCACATTTAAGTCCTGGGAAACTGTGAGCATTCTTAATGGAACGAAGAACAACTGTTTGATATGTCAGTCTCTGATGTAGATTTAAATCCTTCTGCCTGTGCTTGTGTGACAGTTTGTCAAGCATTTTTCGTGGGAGTCTCCAAAATGCAGAAATTTTAGGGATAGATAGTCCGAGTCTTTTCTGTAGAATAGGAGAATATGACGTAGTGTTGCCCAAAAAGATCAAAAAAAGCCTTCAGTCCACTGCATGAGAGGTCAGCTGTGAGGTTAAATAAGCTGTGATGCTGGTTAGTGGATGTACTCCTTTACTATTGCAAATTACTTGATCTCAGTCTTTGCTTTTTGGTGCTCTTTTGAATTTGAGGAACAGAAAGATTACAAATATTCAAACATTCTAAGGTGAAGTATTTCGTGTGGTATGTTCTTTGACAGTGTTGTAATAATGGGTTTTTGGGTGTTTTTTGGGGGGTTTTTTGTGACCTTAAGGAGAGAATCTTTAGCCATGAAAGTGAAAACTGGGATGTGTCCTAGCTGTTCGTTCTTTGTAATCTCTGTCACCTGTGGTCACACAGTCTTTAGATAAATAACTCATAGAAATAGTTACAGGCTGTTGAGGGGAAGGGATGGGTGTGGGGAAGCGGGGCAGGGAGGGATGTGGCTGTGAGGATAAGGCAGTGCTGGGTAAAGGCAGCCAAGGAGGAGCACAGGACTGTTAAATAAGTGTGGTTGGAGGCCTTGCAGTGGTCCATATATTCAGACTGACTTCCAGTTTCCATAACGGTAGTTGTGTCCTTAGCCTCAGTTACCAAGTCATGCACTGATGTCCCTGTATCTACTTTTTCTGAAGGATTACCCTGAAACAGAGGACTTCCATCTAAGAAGTGGTTTTGTTTCTGTTAAATTTCAAATGTATCTGACTTGGAAGAAGATAATTGGTGAGGCAAAAGACGCTGCTGTCTTAGAAACTGATAAATGGCAGTCTCCAATATCAAAGGTTGCTGTAGATACAATGTCTTATGTAAAAAGTTGTTTAGGCACTGCATTTCAGCCAACTGACAACGGCATTATTTTTGCTGCAGTTTTACAACTAAAGAAACTATTACATGAGAAAAATCTTCTACCTTTGTAATTAGATTTGGTTGCTTTGCTGTGCTAGTGAGTGCTGTCGGATATAGTGGTCCTGGGAAGCAGTGGCTGATGACATGTCTTTTAGACAGGGAACTCCCCACCCCCTTGAGAGTGCTTATAGCCAGCTCCCAGTAAACTTCTAATGGCTCCAAGCTATTGAAATTACTTTGCATCTAAATTGAAATCTATTTTATGTGAACAAGGTAGTTTGGTAGGCTAGTGACAGCATTCTTTTCAACATACTGTAGCCTGCCTGCCTCAAACACACAATTACAGGACAACTGTGTTAAGCTGCCTTTCTACCCTTAAAAGAATTTACGTGAGGAACCAAGTAAATAGAACAAATAATATTGTGTGTCCACTATGTGTCAAAATATTTTTTTGTGTTTTGCAAAATATTTTACATTTTATAAATTGCTAAGTAGGGAAGAAATTGTTATATTTTATTAGTCCGTTACAGTACTTCAAATCAGCTCTCAGGATAGTTATAAAAAGTTATTTTTAAGGCATACTGTCTGCAGAATCTGAAATTGGTTATAGTCCTTGTGGATATAAATGACTTAAAGTCACTTTATAGCAAATGTAACTTGCAGACCAGGGGATTATTAAATCCTGTTTTGCTACTCATCGTGTTTTCTTAAATATTGTGAGTCAGAGTCAGCACCTAAAGCCTGAGAATTTATTTTTTATGGTTACAGCTGCTCGTTGAATCTCTTTGGTAGTTGTGCAGCCCATAACCATCAGGTTAGGCATATAGTCTGGAGCCTTAGGGACTCTTTTACAGCAGGAAAAAAAAATCTGAAATTGCCACAGAGAAAGACCCAGTTTTGGATTGAAAGTTAGGAAGAAGTTGGAAAGAAATGTTGTATAGATTAAGTAATGCTGCCTTAGAATGAACCAATGAGAGAATTCATTGCCTTTGCCCACAGAGGGGCTCTGTATTTGCTGATCATTCTTTATTTAGATTTGGTTTGCCTCTGTCAGAATTCCCTCTGGGATAATAGATTGCCAACACTGAAGTGTCCAGGCTTTGCACAGAGGAGGAATAATGGAGAAAGGTGTGTTGAAGATGTTAGATGACGTAGACAGTTACTATAGAGAAGTCTAAGTAACCTGTGCTGTAATCAGTTTATAACAGAGAGGAGCCAAGAATGCAAAGAGAAAGTAGAACAAACATGAGATGCAGAGTTGGTTGCGTAGTAACTCTGCAATTGTTCCTTTAGTGGAATTGATGATGCTTATTTTGTGATATTAGCTCCTTAGTTGAAGTAATGATAATGTACATTGAACACCTACCAGTAAAGTTCATGCATTGTATATACGTATAATGCATTGTATTTTTCTCCGTAAAAGTATGTTTACTACATCATTTGATGCAAGAGTGTGTGCACTGGACAGTGCACAGACTGCACTGTCTGGTGTAGTGGTCCACCAGGTTTCATTAAAAGTTGGCATGTAAATATACTGTATGACCAAGCAAATATTTCTGCAAATTATGGAAAATGCTATTTATGAAGGTGCTTTACACCTGTGCTTAGTAGGTGGGCAGCAGGGATCAGCCAGGCATCCAGGCCTTGGTACCTGTTTCATTTTGCTCTCTGAAATACTAATTTAATACCCTTCTGTACTACTGTAAGACTTGATCTTTAACTCTGATCCTTGTTTCTGAGTGTCTGAGAAGGCTCTACGTATAGCACCCACATACAGACAGGCATAAATGTTTCTGTCAACATGAAGGAGATTGCAGTAAACATGGAAGTCTTGCAAAAATGAAACTTCTGTGAAGAAAATAAAAAGCCAACTATATATGGTAAAGTCCTTCTCTTTGCTAATACTCCCATTCCACCTGTCAGACAGTGTAAAGGAACTCTGTCATTTCAAGATGTAGCACTGTACTCCTGTTGGTATAGCTGCATTGTCTCCTGACAAGGCATTTAACATGGAAGTAATTCATACCAGCAACACCTTGCCCAGTGGGATTTATTTCAGACCTCAAAATAAAAGAAATTATACAGACAGGAAAACAGTGTTAATGTGACAGAGGTCTGGAGGCATGCTATGTCAGTCACAAAGCCCACACTTGATGGGTGAGCTCACACAATGGGAGATGTTTGAGTAGATGGACCCGAAGGCCCCACTCAAAGCAAGGCTGGTGGCAGCTCATCATTGACCATCCGTCACTGTTACCCTTGGAGATCAAAGTAAACAAAATCAGTGAATCCAGTCACTGAATCCAGGTGACCGTTGTGTGGAAGAGCTGTTTTGGGATGACACCATTAAATCATAAAGTTCTTGCACAGTTGAACACCTGAATTAATCTCACCTATGTAGTGTAACATGCAAATAAGTTTCATTCCAATCCTCAGAACACTTGTATTTTAAGAAATAACACTTCACAGTTGTAAGAACTAATTTTTGCAAGGTCAAAATTTATATTGTCCAAATTAAGGGTTCAGTGCAATGGTTTGGTGACTGGTCCAGTAGAGTCATGAGTGGTAGCTCAGTGCACTTTATTACAACTTGAATTTTCTGATTTTTAAGAAGTTTACATTTTTAAAGTTGTCACTGATTTGAAAATGAATATGAAGTTTATTTTACATTGATGTAGTTTACACGTTAAAGTCAATGATACAGCACGGGCCTGTATGAGTGTGATTTATTAAAGCATCTTGCTTTACTGGTCCAGATTTTTTGTCTGCTGCTGATTAGACCTGATGTCTGTGAGGTTCCAGGCTTTATATTCAGTGGAAGTAAAGTATATAATAAACCAGGAAAACTTGACCTAGAAAGAAAACACTGCACTCTGGACTCCTTCTCTATACAGTCCAGTGTTGTCACTCAGCATTTAGGGAGCAGATGCAATAGACTAAATATCAGAAACTGCTTTCAGTTCAGCAAGTTTGCCATCTAAAATGTTATTAAATGGTTAGTATTGTAAGAAGAAAATATAGCTAAAGATAACATTCATAATTAATTTCAGGTATTCTGCAACATCTCAGAGTACCCTGTAGGAAGGGACCCGCTAATTTGAGATGTGTGAAATGCACACATTTCAGGGAAAAACTTGATTGTTTTTCCCTGTTTAATGAAGACTGTGATAAGAAAAATAATGAAAACTTAAGGTACTGATAAAGAATAAGAAGGCTGCTCATCCAAATTATTAATTTGGTTTGCATCAATACTCATTTTGTTTTAATGTATAGTGAAACATAAAGGACTGCTTTAGAAAAGATAACTAAAGAAATATAGATGCATTTGTTTCAGAAATATCAAAGAGAGCTAACCAATTGTTCTTCCAAAGAACTTGTCTCAAGTGTGGTTTTATGATAACAATTAAGCAGGAGCTGTTGCTGCCATTTGGACTTAGAGGAGTTAAAGTCTAAATCTTAATTCAAGATATGTCTCTGTCCTATTTCTCACATATTGTTTTGATAATAACTTGGATTGTAAGTCATGATTTCAACTTTTTACCCTTGTGCTTCTGCTTTTAGGGGGAAATACTCACTTTTGACCTATATATATATTCCACATCTTAAATGCCTCAGTGCTTTGTTAAGAAATCCCGTTGCAGGCATTGCCAACTGGTTTTTCTTGTGTTGGGAGTGTAGGAGGTTATAATTTATAGATTGATGGTGTCGAAGAGGCCAGTAGCTGATCCACAAAATATTTTAGGAAAGCCTGTATGCGTGCACCCGTGCAACTGTCTCCCTGTTGATCACTAATTTTGGGCATGTAGTTATTAGTTTACTGGTGAGCTTAGAGTTACAATTCCACTTAAAGATTGTATAGTGCAGCCACTTACAAAAATGCTGGGATTTCTCACCTCTTCTTTGCCCAAGAACCAGAGTGAGATATGAAATGTTTCGATTTGGAATCATTCTGAAACCGTAGGAGGTCCTGATTTGTGAGAAACTTCTTCACTGTCCTGCCTCTTTAATGTTTTTCATTTGATCTCAGTGAGATAGTTGTTTCTTTTTAGGTAACTTTGTTTAGTACATGTTGAACTTTAGTAGAAGAGCATCTTTTTCTAAAAATTAGGTGAAAGTTAAGCTGTATCTGTTGTATTTGTTGTCTTGCAAAGGTTGAATTTTATAGCTCTTTCAGTCAAAGCAGATAGATGAAGGAAGTAAACTAACAAAAATATTCTTTGCAAGATGCATGAGTTAGAACTGAGACCATGTTTCTAACATGTGAATTTCTTCAGACTGGAGTATTTTGAAGAGCATTGTAAAAGCAGTCTGAAGACCTAGTGATCTTAAGAGTAGCTTGGAAAGTTTGAGGAAATTTTCTGTCTGTTGTTTGAGGAGTGAAGTTTTATATTGTAATCCTTCTAATAAGTTTTACTACCATTTTAGGAGAGTCGACTTTTTTTACAAATGTGGGGGAAAAGATGTTTCTCTGAGGGAAAACTGAAACAGAAACAATCTTGTAGCCAAGTACTAGGATTTCTTTTAAGATGGTATAAACAATGAAGTACAATGTGATAAAATACTGAAACCTAACACAGTGAGAATGGCATAGTTGGATGGTGTGGGGTTTGCAGGAGGTAGTTTGTTGTAAAACAGGAATTACATTCCTGAAAATAAGACTGGTCATGCTGTCACCTATGAACAACAAGAATGGATTTTAATAGCACTAACTTTTTCAGACTTTATGCAGGACTCTGACTGCGTGTGCATTAAGGTAGAAGAAATAAACCCCTCAAGGACAAAAGCAGTAAAATTTGCTTCTGACTCTGTGGTGAACTGATACTAATAGAAGTACTGCCACTGAATTGAAAGCTTGCAAGTGATCAGCTAAAAAGAAAATGTTTTTATAAGTCAGAGGCTGTGAAGGTTCCTTAGACTGGAGAAAACCATGCAACATTGAAAAGTTATTAGGTCACATACTTCTCACAGGAATTTAAAAGGTTGTGTGTATAGAAAGAAAAGCAGCTCACACTTGGTACTCTTTAGCACTGCAACGTGTGTAGAATTAAATTGGTTAAATGTTGATAAAGATACTGGATTTCACTGTAGACAGACTTCTATAGTAGTTTTTCCCTGGCGAGACTGGCCTTTAAAATAAAGTGAGTTTAGTCTGTGACCACTTATGGAATGCCTTTAGCTTTTGCATTTCGTGTCAGGTCATAGGAAGGGAGACACACTTCAGACCTATCTACTGCTGTGCAGTTGTACACCATCTTTAACAGTGCCTTTTCCAAAAGTCTTTGCCTTTGGAGTATGATTTAAAAACGAATTTTTAGGTTGTTTATCGGAAGTTTTTGATAGCTGCTTCATTTCTGACTATCCCCAGATAGTCAAAAATTAATGTTATGCTTGCTCGGGTGTTCTGAAATTGATCTATGATTTTAACATACATTGCTCTGTAAAGAACTTTTTTAGATAGCCTGTTCTCTTAAAATTTGGAACTTACACACTAATATTCTTGTGAAGTCATTTAAAAGTTCTAAGTTACTTTGTGCATTTTAAGAGGTGTAAGAATTGAAACAGGAGCAAAAAGCAATTTTTAAGTTTGGGAACGTTTTATTTGAAAATACCTTCTGTGGTACTGCAAGAATAGGGTGATCAGTATTTTAAGCAGGAAATAATGAAAACCGCCTTGCACTGGCACTTGATGTGAAAATTGTTGAATTGACATGACTATTAATAATTTCATATTGATTTAATGAACGGAATGCCCTTTGTTTCTAGCCATTACAAATTTAATGTCCATAATATGTGAAATAGCCATGAAAGTCTGTTATGTATCACATGACTGGCAAGCATATATTGAACTAAAAGACAACTCATTTCCTGATTGGGTCTTTTTAGGTCTATTAGATTAACTCCATAAATTTTTTCAAATCATATATCTAACAGTTTTAGGATAAATGGCATCTAAAAAGGGGGAGAGATTCACCTAAGAGTGTTTTAGCTTTGAGTGCTGTATTACTGTGTAACAACAGCTCTGTAACCACTTGTGTTCTTGAATCACCTATTCAAAAAGTTTTTGTGTGTTTGCAAACCAGTCTCATTCAATGAGTTGTGCATAAATTTTTTTTTCCTGAATAAAACAGAAAAATTATGTTTTTAGGAGGAGAAATTTGCACTGCCTAGAATATAAACAGAAGGAGACATTACCAGAACAAAATATGGCTACAAAAGTAATGCTTTTGCAAGAATACTACAAAAAAAATACTTGTACATTTCTAATTAGGTGGTAAAACAGATGGCAAAGTCATAAAATGAATGAAGTAACTTACTTTGCCAAGTCAGATTTTACTAAAATAATTTGCCACAGCTGCATGATTCTTTAGAGGAATAAAAAGAATTTTTTGAAATGCAAAATCCAACGTGCTCATATTTCATTAGGTTCCATTTGGCTGGTGATTGATGCAGTCTGCCTGTGGGGAGAGAGAACACTTGCCTGTATTTGTGAAGAGGAGACGGAGAATTTGGTGGTACCTCCTTCTTGGTGTCCCTTGTTAATGCCCTGCCTTCAGTCCTGTGTGCTTCCATCATTCGTGCTGTGGTCTTTGATGTAACCGTGCTTGCACCTGCTGGAGCACTCGTTTCCTGCATCCTGCATTGTTAGAAGCCGTTTTATTAGCATGAGATATGAAAGATGATGTATTGCAGTATTCCTACTCAGCTTTTGCTGAAACTTCGTTCACCTAGGCACTTCCACTGACTTGTAGAAGAAGGCAGTGCTTGCCTTGAAAAATGCTTTATTTGAAAGCTTAGACGTTTCTTTTGTCAAAAAATTCATAGGAGTGTTACTCAAACAAGGCTCTTGTGTTCATTCTGTCTGTACTAATACTTGAAAGAATTTAAGGGTGTTCATGTGAGTTTTCACCACAGTACTATTATGAGTGACTAACAGGGAAAAATAGTTGTTTCAGCAGGATAAATTCCCTGAGCTATCAGCATCAGAACTTGTCTTGGTGTGACAAGAGATGCCTGCAAAACAACAAGGCTGCTTCTGCTGGGCGGAGCCCTGGCGCATAGAAGAGATGCTGTCTGCATCCCTTCTATAGATTCCATAAGATTGTTGGGTGCCGTGAGCCTGATGACTGTTTTGCTTTGCAGATACCATTTGTTTTTAGATTTCTCTGTCGCAACTTTCCTGCCTGTAGAGCAGTGATATTGTCTGGGTGCAGTTTTAGGTTTAATCACTGTGGATCTTGATTGTCATTCTTTCTGGCTGTAAAAATGACCATGCAAATATTAGCTGTTTCTAGAAAATGCACATCTTACATCCTCAGTTTCTAAAGGAAGACTAGAGTTTTTAACAATTAAAATGATATTTTTGTTAGAGGAAAACCTATATTTTTTCAAGTATGTCTTTGGGAAGACACCTTCAGACTTTTCTCAAAGAATTTACTTCATCATGCCAAGTCAACATGCTTACATTTAAATCTTCCTAAAATTTCTATAGTATATATTGAAATGTAAATGTACAGGGGCAAAAAGGACACACTTAATGTAGTTGAGTTTCCTTTTGAAATATGATTGACCAAAAACCCCTGAATTTTTGATGCTAAATATGCTGTGAACCAGTTTTGAATGCAGTGCTCTTGAACTGCTTTTAACTGCCTCACTACTGAAGCTCATGCTGCAAGCTTTGGCATGGTGCCTTTAAGGGAACTCCATTCTTGTTGCTTTCCAGAACAGCTGGAAGCAGCAGCCCTGTGCAAGTGTCAGTGTAGCCTACTTTATCATTAATCAAAAGTTGGCTTCCAGATGTGCTTTCTTGTACTTGAAACACAGGATAAAAATGGCTGTATCTCATATGTCTTAGGTGACACTAACCTAAATGTGTTCTTGAAATGTTTCACTGAGTTCTTAGTGGAATAGCACTAGTTAAGAACCTGAGCTGTTGATTCTGCATTACTAAAATCCATCCTTGTAGGCTGTATGTTGACTCTTACATTTTTTGGGGGATGGGGGTTGGGAGAGTGTCTTTGTTCTATATCAAATGCATCTCCCATGAATGTAACTTGACTTTTGATTATGGATAACTGATGTGGGAGGCTCCTCCACAGATGTTCTCCTCATCTGTTTCAGCCTTTCATGGTAGAAAATCAGCCATAGTACCACAGTACCTGTTTGTCTGCCTTCCCTCTGAATCCGTGCAAGTCTCTGGATAGCTTTGACAGGCTAGTAGCATGTAGAATGATTGTTCATTATTCTGAAACAAAATGAATGCCTTCTGTTGATATGCTAAATTACAGATCTTTATGTTTACAAATTGAATATGAAAGAAGACATGACCCTTGCACTTTGTGTTAAAGCGCTTCAGCACTGTCAGCTTCAGAAAGCAAAGTTCCCTCAATGATTAGGATGGACTGAGAGAGGGCACCAGCCACGTATTGAACTTGTAGAAGCAGGAACAGTATTATAGACTCTTACCTGTGTATATTACCAAAATTATTTCGCGGTGTAACTTTAGTCTGTTGAACTATGAAAGCAGGCTTTAACCTTGTGTTAACCTTGGTGGTGTGCTTGCCTTTGCTGTTGCTCTTCCCCCTGACCTCTGGATAAACCATTGCAAGTATCTAGAATTCTTCCCAATGTATTGTAATAGCCATCACATAACTTGAAAAAAGTGAGGAATCTTTAACAGGTGTCAGATTATGGCTGAGGAACCCTAGAACACTTGCATTGTTTTGCCACAGTGTTTATAGGCTGGAAGTGCTGTAGTTTTGCTTTCCCTGTGCTCAGCTATTGTTGTTCTGGGCTGTCTTTGGTAGCAACAGACTTGTTTAGGTCACGTACCTGTTCAGAAAACAGTATAGGTTAATTTTTATCTAGAGCAATTTCTTAAATGCTTTGCCACCTAATAGTTGCACCAGTGCTATTGGGAGAAAGGATGTGGGAATATCAGGCAGACTGTTGCAAGTTCAGTTTGTATCAGCCTTGCAGACACACACAGTTGGGCTCAAGGGCTATGTTTTGCCAGCTGCTTATGTGGACAGTGATGTAGCTGCTTTGCTTTCTTTTCAGTACACCACAGGGTTTGAAATCTTACGACCTTGATTTTGTTCTAGACTGTTTCTGTTCAATTTGTCGGGGTTTTCATGTGCTGTTTCATGTGGGTTTCAAGAAATTTCCTAATGGAAGTACTTCCCCAGAAGTCATCTTGCAGGAAACCAAAGAGGCCTTTTGGTAAAAAAATGCTGAAATGATGACTTAAAGCATATGAAATACATATTTCTCACTTCAGAAGGTGCTGTCTAGTTCATGGCCATGCCCAGAACTTGGCACTAAGGACCTGTGGAGCCTCTGGGAGACTGCTGGAAGTCTGTGAACTTGTTTCTTATGTTTTAGTGATTTCGTGTTGGAGATATCTCAATTCTTCTGGTGGTGTCTTAAGAGTATAAAGCTGTGGACATGTGGGAACCCCTGTTCTTTATAAGAACACAATGTAATTTATGGGATGGATGGGCCTCTGTTTCTGGATGAAGAGTTCACTGGTTGACTTTTTCAGTTTAAGTGCTTGGATATGGTTAGGATTTGAAGTACATGTCTCAAGGAGATAGGAAATTTAGGCCTTTTGTCTGAGGAGATTTGCTTCTGCTAAGAGGTAGAACTGAAGTCAGTCTTCTACCCTTTGCTTTTGTTAGTGTACGTGTAGTCAGTCACCATAAAGTAAATTTGTTCTGTGGGTGTGGGAGGCACAAGCACCTTCTAAGGTGTGCCCTAGAAAGCTTTGGAAAGAAGGATTCTTATGAAACCTTGAATGTGATTAACTGCTTGTTAAATTCATGGGAAGATCCAAATCCTAATTCCTAGTTAAATGTATTTATATCAAAGGATTTTTTTTCAGGACATAGGGAAATACTTGCTGTGAAAGTTTCTAATTTGTTATGAGGCCGAGTTTCAGGAGGCCTGTTTCATTATCTAATGAGATTAGTAATTTCTAAGATAAGTTTGAACATTTGGGTTCATTCTTCTCTTTGTCTAGCCTGCCACTTAAAGTTTGTAGTGATTATTTAACATTTAAAATACTTGTTCTACCTTAATAAAATACTGACATTACTTTGTGCAGAGTTTGATGGATGTTGTGTATTTAAACTGTAATAAAACACCAGTCAAACTCAATGACACAACAATAATGCTGATCTAACTTTTAAAACTTTCTTACTCTCTAGTTCTTAAAGCAGCCAGTATCATGTCCCATCCTGTGTCCTCATGTATCCTATCAATTTCTGGGTCATGGGATGTTTCTGCTGATCTGGTTTGAATGTTGTAATTGGAACCAGATGATGGGAGGGTTAGATTCTGCTTGCCTGGAGTTGCTTCCCTCCTTTTCCAGGAATGCTTTTGTTGCAGAAATATCTGAATCATTTGTGAGGTGTCTTCCAGATATTTGGCACTTAGTATGCTTGTGCTATTTTCAAACAATATATTCTCAAGTATACTTTTGTTCTTGTTAACCAAACTGAAACTATGTGACTCAATAAACAATGAAGTAACTGGTTGAATTTGTGATATTTTCATAACAGATAAGATTATATTGCTTCATGGTCCTTGGATATGAAATATGTTGCCATTTTTCAAAATTCTTGTTCTTGTGCTTTTTCTTAGAAAATTGATCTTGTAATTTGTAGGTCACTTGAGGCAACAGAGTTTTGATTCACTTCAGGGAATTACAAAACTTTGGAGAATTTTTAAACTCACTTTAGAAAATACTGTCAAATAATTACCATAAATTTTCACTTCAGCATGAAGTAAGTTGTGGATTGTGTTTATAGAGGTGATAGATTATACTAAGTGTAAAGTGCAGAGTAGTTCAGGCATTAATTCCTTCAAGTTAAAAAAAAATCATTTGTTTAGAGCAATATGAGTTTCCATTGCTAAAATTTCCTTAATTGTTCAGTAAGTAATTGATAATTTTGCTTCTCTGGAAGTGTTTTGGTTGAAGCATATTAACTAGTTCTTAATGTTACACAGGCAGCTCACATACTGCAATTCAATTATTCCTGTTCCTTCAAATGTATCAAGTTCTAGCTCTGCTAAACAGAGTAAAGGTGGGTGCTATAATGTACCAGCTAGCAGTTGTAATTGATGCTTATTATATAAAACAATCTTCAGAGATAAAAGTTACTCATCATAAAAGTGAGTGGGTAATGAAGTTAATATGACAGACTTTCAATTCTTTATGTAATCTTCTCTTAAAGGAAATGAACTAAGATTCAGTTCTGATGTATTAGTTTTATGTAGGCTATAAAATTGGAAATCAAAAATTATTTTGCAATTGAAGAAATGCACCACTATCTCTACTTATTAACTAGAACCGACTATGCTCACTGTACCAGCTATCTGTAAATACAAAGCTATGTTTAACTAGTCCCCTTCAAATAAATGTCTGCAGCAAATCAAAGTCCTCCTGTTAAGGACAACTGCATATTCACAAGGCCTGCATTCATCTTTATGTATAGTAGCGCAGAAGATGCCAGCTGAATTCGTGCCTGTAATGATGTGACTTTGGTGTAATGCTTTTCTTTTCCTGGTCTGTTCTCATTTATGTTGCATTTACGAGACTCCAAGGAATTAAAGTGGGCAGAATAGCTTCTTGGCTTCTTTTGGTCACGTTCTCAAAGAAAATGAGACTGATCATATGCTCTGTTCTTTGTTTGTTTTTGGCTTCTTGGCCAGTTTTGGGTGTATTTTAACAGAGATGTAGGTGTCTTGGATATGGTTGTTTCTATAAATTACTTCAGTATTCGGTGCTGGCTAAATACGGGGAATTTTGTACCCTGTGATCTACAATGTTCCCTGTGAAGGAAAGGAAGCAATCTTAATTGGGTGTCTGTTGCTCTCTTTGGATAGTACACAGCTGTTCTGTTGGCCACTTTTTTGCTCTCCCTTAGTGTATGAACCCTGGGATTATTGCATTGGGGAGGGATGTAAAGACAAATGGAATGGATATGTAAGGAAATACGCTTTGATTGCTTTGGAGCAAGTCATTCTGTAAGAAAAAGCTAACGGGAACAGGACAGCTTAAGAAGAATCATCTCAGTTTAATCAGATGAGCAAGATGAGTGAGTGATAAAACCCATAAGGTTTTTTCGCCCATAAGCGTATTTTTATCTCAGTTTATTTGGCTGAAATAGTAAATAGGAGGACAAAATAAAGACTAATAAAGAGGGATCAAGGATTGCTGCTTTTTGGTTTTTTTTTTTTTTTCCTTCCTAACTTGAATTTGCAAAAATTTCTCCCTGAAAATACTGTCCCTGAAGATTAAAACTACTTTTTTGCTGGCACCTGACTATATATCCTACTTTCCTGGATCTGGAGGTAACCATTCTGTGTTCAATACTCATGAAGACGTTAACATGACGGTTACTGTGTCCAGGTTGTGTTACACTATTCAGCTCACTCCTCTAGTGGATGGAGCTGCATGTTGTGTGTAAATCCAATGGGGGCTAAAGGTAACATTGTATTTTTTTTGTGCAGAGGACCTGTGCAGGCGGTGATTTATAAAACTTAGGAGAAGTGTTGATGCAGATAGAAGCCAGTCACTCAAGACAAGCCACAGCTTTACAACTGCAGACAGAAGTTCCTTGATGATCTTAATACTGTAAAAATAATTTGAAAGTTTTGTACGTACTGTTTGATCAGATTTCTACTCTGTTGGACAAGATGCTATCACTGATGCTAATGTGAATTATAATTCCCACCCCTGCAGTTCTTAGTTAATCTAATTGCTCCCTCGCTAAAAAAAAAAAAAAAATACC
>VWZU01016193.1:880476-902330 GCA_013397095.1 Sterrhoptilus dennistouni | reverse complement strand
AATCCTGGTTCCAGCTGGAAGCCTGCCATTAAATGGAGCACAGGATCATGAGTGTTTTTATCTGCAAGCAGGCAATAAAACAGCTGTAGGAGCTTTGAGAACTGCTTACTCTGTCTGAGCGGTCAGAGATTCATTTGTTTGTGTCTTTATCTGCTCAAATATGTTGGAAAAGGGACACTTCCTACTTTACCTGAAGTGGAGAACTGATCCATAGTATGGTGGTTAAACAGTGCCCTTGCCCTCCTGAGTGAAGACACTGCAGTACAATGCTGAACCAGTTAAGCTTTTGCTTCCCTTCCAACTTATTGAACTGCATGAAGAACTGTTCAAGAATAAACTTTTGTATATGTTACCATCTGAATTGATGTGATGGGATTTCCAATGGCTGTGGTAAAAATCTGACCTGTATAAATGGATGATATTGCTAATGACAACACCATGCTTGGCTCTTTGGAATATCTGTCTGCTGTAGATGACGTAGGATTTGACTGTAGGATAATCCTGTGTTTATGTTCTGACCTGCAAATAATTTTGCACTGTGAAGATTAAAAAAATAATAAATCCCACACTATGCATAATAAGGAAATACACTTTTTTGAGCTTCATACAACAGGGTTCTTGCAATAGTCTCTGTTTGTTTTATTATAATTATAAAGTAGGACAGTTTAGTAACTAGATATGACCCAAATTAACACTTCTTATGAAAATAAGTCAGGCTACATAAATTACAGGCAGAAAGACTGTGAAACTTTGTCTCAGGTGCCTTACTGTTAAAATTGGAATCTAGGTTCCTCTTTGTTTTTCGAAGCACACAGAAACAGGTAGAATCATGCCAATAGCTTAGAACTTATCACTTCCAAGGTCTTTCTTCTCTCTGGCACAGTATTTGCTCTGAAGCAGTCTTTTTGGATTAAGTGCTGTTTGCACTGTATCATATTATATTGTCCTTGCATTGTTTGTAACTTACTTCTCTCTCTTCCCTCATTGTCTACTACTCAGCAGACCTGAGTTTTGCCAGCATTATATCTTTATTGTGAAGAACTTGGGAGCAAACTGACATCTCTCAGCCATCCTCCTACTACAAAATGTGACTTAGTGTTTATGACAAGCTTATCTTGAAGATTTGAAGTCTGTGGTAGTGTGAAGTTTTGCTGTCTTCAGTATCTTAGTGGAATGTTGTTTACTGACAATTATTTGTCAGGATCAAATTGGAAATGGAAACGTGTTGGGTTTTTTATAGGTCAGCTGCTGCAGAGAGTACAAAAAGCAGCAACTTGTTTTTCACACTGAGACACTACTTGTTGAATTGTAAGTTGAGGTAAAATACCAATTTTCACATTGCTCAATCTACTTAAAAACTAGAGATTAATTTACAACAAATATTACAGTGAAATATTGCCACTGTGCATTTGAATCTTTTTCAGACTGTAGTATTGTTAGCCCAAACTCATCTGAGTGAGGTCCTGCTGAGTTCATTTGGACTTGTAGTATAGGAGTACTTACAGAAGAATAGTTGTTTTCTTGCTCAGTAAGCTTAGAGCAGGCCATATGCAGGTAGATACTGTAATCTAAGCTTTGCAAACTGAGCTGTTATCAGTTGATAGTGGAATTCAGATGGATTTTCTTTCTTACTTGTTTGACATACATACTAAGAAGCACGACTTTCAGGATACGTTTTTTCTTTTAAGAGAAAAGTGCTCAAGACAAAACAATGTAGTAGGCATTGACAGCATGCACATGGCTTGGAACTATTTTTATGTTCTTGTACTCCCTCTTGAGTAAAAAGGAAGCAATGGCTTTTTAAGCCAAAACAGAAGTGTGTGTTTGCTCTTTTCCATCTCCTTTTTAAAAGAACTTGTACCATGATATTAGTTGCATTCTCTGCTATATCTCTATAATAAGTATATCACCTTACTTATGCTGATTTTACTTAGATAATCTTTCCAGGGAAAATAATTTGATTGGATTTTCAGTTGCATTTTCAGAATTCTTTGACAGAGGAATGGGTAGTGGTGCTGATGTGATCTCAAGAGTTTTTGACATAGGTTGTGGGTTTAGCTTGATAGGCAGGTAAGTCCCACTGCTTGCTCCTCCCCCTGCCACCAGCGGGAGGGGGAGACAATTGGAAGGGTAAAAGTAAGAAAACTTGTGGGTTGAGATAATGATAACTTCGTAAGTATTTTTTAAAAGGAAAACAAACCAAAGAAAAGTTATTAAAAGAAAATTTGCTCGCTGCTAGCTGACCAATGCCCAGCAGTTCATGAGCAATGGCAGTGCTGACAAAGTTCAAACCTCTCTGCCAACTTTGATTGCTGAGCCATGGTGTGGTGATATCCCTTTGGCCAGCTGGTCCAGCCGTATCTCTCCTAGCTGCTTGCTCACCCCCAGCCTGCTTGCTGGCATGGCAGTGTGACAACCCTGATGGCATGTGTTGATTTTACTTCCAGGAAGGATTACTTTAATTGCCAATGAAGCTTTAGTCATCGTGCTTGTATCCTACCTGTGCATCGCTGCTAACAAAGCCTTAGTGCATGGCCCCAACTAGAGCTTTTGATGCAAGTTTTAAGAAAGTTGTGCTTCACGTTCTGATTGTTTAAGCTGCACAGAAGGGTAATTTTTTCTGCAGTAGGATGTAATTTTAGTGTGACATTGTCAAATACTCATGATGGCTAAAGGCAAGAAGGTAATCATGCCAAGTTACTATGCTGTTTTATTATCTGGTAGTCATGTAACTGAGCTGTGCTGCCACGTGAATGTGCAGCATTTGAGTTTTTTTAATTTAAAAAATGTAAGTTACATTTGGTTTTTAATTGCTACCATAAATTATTCTTGTATTTATATATGTAATGTAGACGTCATTGTCTCTTTTGGAGTTCAGACCTTGTTTTGACCTTAAGTCTCTGGAGGAGAGCCCATTCTGTCACTGTACAGGGACTTTCTTGTGTTTTAAGAACAGTGCAAGCATTCACAAATACAGTTTTATTACTATTGAGATAGGCAGAGAATGAAACAAAAGTGTGGGAAAATAAAGATGCACTAAAAATATAGCATGAGTGATTTTTTTAAGTTAATAGAATTGCTACTTTTTGTGCTTGGGCACATGTACTTTAAACAATGTGAATTAGCTGTCATAGAGCTGTTTGGTGTGGTGAGTTGCAGATATTTGTGTTTAAACAAGCAGTCAAGGGACTGAGACAACTACTCTAAATATACTAAATAATTACATTCATAGCAAGTTGAATCTTTCACTCTGTATAAACAAGATTATTTTGGTTTCTGACTTACTGAAACTGGGGATTTTAAGATTGCTTGCTTTTCCTGTAAAAGTGCTCTAGCTAATCCTTGCTGCTGTGTCTTAGTGCTTGCCATTTAAACTGGAAATCTTTTCAAAAGTCTGTTTCCTTCTCCTGCAGCTGTCATATCATGTTTTCTTATATGGTGTTGACTCACTGTGGCTTCTTTTTTCAGTTTTTGTGTAGTAAACTATCAAGAATTCTTGACACCTACTGTGCCACCAAAAGAAAATACTACATACCAAAATGCTGTTTCCAAATAGTTAAGGATTTCTTTGCTTAATTAAAAAAAAAAAAAAAGATGAGCTCGATATAACTCATGGAACGGTTTCCAGTGAAAGAGCAGGTAGCTTTCACTAAAGCAGAACTGAAATAAAGTCATTAAATATGTAGGGATTTAAAAAAAAAAAAACATTTTATCATTTCATGTGGGAGAAGGAAAAGAAAACTAATGAAGAAATATTTTTCTTCTAGGTTTTTTCATTTGATACCTGTGAATTTTCTGCAATCCAAAGATGGCAGCAAATAAACCTAAAGGACAGAATTCGTTGGCTTTACACAAGGTCATCATGGTGGGAAGCGGTGGTGTAGGAAAATCTGCTTTAACACTACAGTTTATGTATGATGAGGTAAGAGTCTGTGGTAGAAATTAACTCAGGAGGTGCATGCTACAGTGTTGTTTAAGCTACATTTGTATAATTACTTTCTGAAAGGGTCTAAATATATGTGATGTGATATGAAATTTGGCAGTTAAGTAGAACAAAAACATGTCTTGAAATTACAGATTTGCTCTCTAGAGGTAACTGTGAAGATAAAATTTGGCCTTTTTCAGACTTCTCAGCTGTTAGATACTCTGTCATATTACTGGAATATTTTTGCATTGCTCACTAGACCTATTAGAGCTTGGTTATTATAGCTCAAAGCTTCTTCACTTAGTTGAGTTGCATGGTACCTGAAGCAACTAATTTATTCCATGTTTTTTGTGCTGCTGTTGAAGAGAGGAAAGAAAATCAGTTTCTCTTTTCCTTTTTTCCCAGTTAAGGTCATCCCTTTTTAATAAAAGTCAGAAGTTAAGTATTCAGCGTACTTTAAAAGTTGATACTAAATATATCCAAACTCAGGACTACCTGATTCCATAATGGAACACAGACAGATGTTGTGCCAGAAGAGGTTTGGGTAGTGCACAGATACTGGTATTTTGAAATTACCTCTACATTTCCTTATAATGTGGCTTATATAATCCTTATAAATGGCTGAGGAAAGCAAAAAATGTAAAAACTGTTTAGGCTGATGAAGAGTCTCCTTTAACTAGGAGATTTTTGATTACTTCACAGGCCTAAATGCACAATGCTTAGTTATTAGTTACAGTACCCATTTAATAGGTTTGTTATATCCTTATGTGCAAACAGAAGCCATTGTCTTGTACAGGCTTGATTTTACATCATGAAGGGATTTTTTTTTTTCTAGTTTGTTGAAGACTATGAGCCCACCAAAGCAGACAGCTACAGGAAAAAGGTGGTTCTGGATGGGGAAGAAGTCCAAATTGATATATTGGATACAGCAGGGCAGGAGGACTATGCTGCAATTAGAGACAACTACTTCCGAAGTGGAGAAGGTTTTCTTTGCGTCTTCTCTATTACAGAGCTGGAATCCTTTGCAGCAACTGCAGACTTCAGGTAATTTACAAGGCAATAAAATCATTCTAATTACACTGAGATGATTGAAAGTGATTTTTTTTTGTGTGTGTGTTTTGTAATATCCTTTTTATGGTCCAGACTGGATGGCAGCTCTTACTGTTGTCACATAGTATTTTGAACAGATGCCTAGCCAGGCCTTTGCTCTCTGAACCACTTCAGATGACTTAGCTGCTGTGGTTTTGAATACCAGAAAGGCTATTGCCACACAGCAGATAGACAGCAACATTCAGAAGACAGCTGCCTCATCATTGTCTCAACCACAGACTACATCATATTAAAACTCTTCTGAGCGTAATAGAATATTATACAGGTAGGAATATACTATAGGTGTTTAATTTCAGTTGAGAGACAAAATATTTTAATAACTCATTACTCTATTTTGAAAAAAGATAAAAGGTGTCAGGAAACAGTTTTACCTGTTCAAAGTGTAGTGAAATAGGAAGGGCCATAATATTTGAATGAAAATTAAGAAAACAAATATAAAAAGGAGTTATCTGCATCCCACTGAAATTAGTCTTCTTAGAGATGCTGTCACAGTTCAACTTAATTAGCACTAAGTAGCAGCATATGTTTAATATCTCTAATGGATATGGAGAGGGGAGAAAGTAAATTTTCATTTTCTGGTGTTTTTTTAAAAATTTGTGTTTCTGTATGTCAATGTTTATATATTTTGAGGGAGGGAAGAGCAGGCCTTTTTTGTTTGCAGGCTTATGCTGGGTACTGTCAATCATGGAGGACAGTTTACTATAGTTCAGCTCCCTTAGAGTGCAAGATGGCCTATTCAAATCTGTTTGAAATCATGCCAGTGCTTCAAAGTACATGATCTTTGGCCTTAGAAAAAGTCCTACTCTCCAGTAAAGGTGAGAGTTACATGTTGATACAGGAAAAATGAAAGAAAAAAATCCCCTGAAGTAAAGATATTAAAATTCTCCTCAATCCGAATATGAAAGTGAACCATAGAAGAGTAAATGCTAAAATGCCAAATGCTAAAAGAAAATTTTTTTTTGCTCTGTGTAAAAGTAATCAGTATCTCTTGAAGGTACAGTTAAAGTACCCTTGGCACTGTTAAGTAGTCTAGGGGCATACTACTCCACTAGTTTGAAAGTAAACCAGTGAAAGATTCCAAGTCAGAACTACAATTAAATGGGAAAATTAAAATAAAGGCAGAAAATACTGGCTTAAACGGACAGAGTCAGGATACAACCTGAGGCCCTCTAGGTCAGGGTGGTGGTAGCAGTCCAACTAAATGGTGGCTGCAGTACTGTAGGAGTGATACATGTGGCTCTGTTGAAGTGGTGGTCCTGTAGAAGTCTTCCTCTAATAAAGGTCGAGTGGTGGTTATGGAGCTCCTGTTGTCTGGGAATTCAGTAGGTAGGGCTGCCAATGGTGTTCCAAACCTCAGATTATATCCAGGTAGGAATGTTCCCCCTGAGCAGCGGAGCATTTAACAATGCGATGATGCAATTTTATGAGTCATGCAGTGAGACTTGATGGCCTATTAGCAGAAGAGAGTTACCAGGAATGAGTCATGGATGCGAACACTACCCCCTGGTTTTAACAGCTTATGTAGATGGTGGTAGAATACATACTTCTGGTTACATCTTACATTGTAACCTAAGACAACTACTTAAGAGCCAAATGTTAAAGAAAGTGACAAGAACTCAGATGTTTGTTTCATGGAATTTTGTTCTGCTGGAATGGCAGACCTTCAACAGGAGAGCTCTTTACTGCAATTCAGTGGTGTTCCTGGTATGCTCTGAAATGCCATTGCTCCAAGTAATTTTGTCAATGGAATACAGACCTGCAATGACTATACTTTTAAATACTTGAAAGGTTGTTTGTTAAAATTTGGCCTTGCTTTGAGTAGAATTGGTCTGGCTCTCACATATAGTGTGGGGTTTTTTTAAGTTCTATATTTTGAGCTGGCATATCATTAATTAGATATTTCTTGTTTAATCTTCAGAAGGGGCTTGAAGATTGATGATATGAATATCATAATCTGAATTGCTGTTAGGTTAACATTTTGCATGGTGAAATTGTTTGGCAACTGTGGTGGTTTGATATGGCATTTATCCAGGGTACCCACCAAAGCCCCTCTATCTCTTCCATCCTCAGCTGGACAGGGAAGAGTTTTGGACCAGAAGAGAGCACTTACTGATTTCCATCACAGGCAAAAGAGACACCACCTGGGGAAAGACACTGAATTTATTGCCAATCAAAAACAGAGCAGAATAATAAGAAGCAAAACTAGTCTTAAAAATGCCTTCCACTCCACCCCTCCCTCTTTCCTGGGCTCTACCTTCTCCCTCCCAGGGAGGCAGGTGGCTCAGGGAGACAGGAAATGGGGGTTATGGTCAGTTCATCACACATTGTTCCTGCTGTTGCATCTTCCTCAGGGAGAGGAGTCCTTCCCCTGCTCCAGCAGGAAGTCTCTCCCATGGGAGACAGTTCTCCATGAACTTTTCCCGTGTGAGTCTTTCCCACAAGCTCCAGTTCACTAACTGCTCCAGCATGGGTCCCTTTCCATGGGCTACAGTCCTTCAAGAACAGACTGCTCCAGTGTAGGTCCCCCACAGGGTCACAATTCCTGCCAGTAAACCTTCTTTAGCATGGACCCCTCTTTCCAGGGGCCCACAGATCCCTGCTAGGAGCATACCCCAGCAGTCCTCCATGGACTGCACAGGAATCCCAGCTCTGGTGCCTGAAGCACTTCCTCCCCCTTCTTCACTGACCTTAGTATCTATATAGTTGTTCCTCTTGCATATTTTTACTCCTTTCCTCTCCGAGTGCAGTTGTACCTGTGCAGTATTAATTTTAAATAAGTCATCACAGAGGTGTTGCTACCATTGGCTTGGCCTTGGCCAGCAGTGGGTCTGTCCCTGAGCTGGCTGGCATTGGCTCTGCCAATAATGGACATTGGGGAAGCCTCTGGCAGGTTCTAACAGAAAGCCACATCTATAGACCCACCACTAACAAAACATTGTCTCACCAACCCAGTATAGCATTGCCTGGATAACTAGTGTTCAAAGTTACTAGTTTTTACCAGAAATATTTAGACAGATTCTGCCATGATGCACTTGAGTTTTCTTCTGGCCACTTTCCTGATCCTCTGGCTACTCAAACTACTTTTAGATAGCTGCAGACTCTGTTAAAACATTTGCACTAGTATTTGTGTGAAAGAGGAGAAGTGTTGCTTTTTAATTATACCCCATACATAAATGTGGTGTCACAGTCAGCCTCAAATGCACAGTTGAAAAAAAAAAAAACCCTATGGACTATCTGCAGTTTCTCAGCTCTGTGAGTAGGCTTCCTCCACAAGACTGCATGCTGTTCAGAGCTTTTTGTAATGTGAGCATCCCGCTGTATACCATATCAAGGCCCTTTAGACTATCAGTTACCTAACAGTGTTTTGCTTCTCTCCCTTCAACTTTAAATTTGGTTTCACCTCAGCCATCGAAAGAAATTTATTTTTCTGTGCTTTTTGTCAGTCTTTCAGAATTGCTTCATGATAAAGAGCTACATTTCACAACTAACTTTATACTCCTTTTTTCATAGATAAAATACAGAATATTCATATTTGGAGACAACTTTTCTTCCTGTTACTTTTTTTCAGTTAGAATAAAACTTCTATTTTTTTTTAAGTGCTGAAGACTTGCTTACCAAACTCTTTGTAGTATTGAGTTTTATTTATAGTTTTAAACCTTTCATCCTAGCAGTTAAAACAGTAAAACTGTCTGTCCTTCAAAATCTGATGCATATACAGCTTGTGTCTGCACACAGATTTGTAATTAAATTAAGATCTCTGGAGAAACTGAATATAATTGACTTGAGAAAGATTACCGAAAGGAAGGGATTTTCTCTTGATATGCTATGAACCATTTTATCAGCTTTAAATTGACACATTTTGTTAGGAAATAATCAGCGGTAAAACTGAAGCTTGGGTAGCTTAAAAATGGTCATCAGGCACAGTAATGTAAAGACAATGGTAGATGCTCTCAAATAACACTGTTAAAGGGAATGAATTATTAATATAAATTCTCACCTAAACTAATCCTGTTCTATTTTTTCATTTCTCACTGACTTAAATTCTTCCTTCCTCGAGGACTAGTTGTCTGTTTCTGTCTTCATTCTGTAAAATGTCATAATGAAGTTTAAGACTTTCCTGTTATATAAACTACATAAAAGGAATAAGTGGCTTTTCACTGTAAGATGTAAAAGTATTTAGTCTGAGTTCTTTTTGTGTTCTAATATTGGTACTCTATGCAAAGCTTCATTTTCTTTTCCTTTTGTTTTTTTTTTTGTTTTTTTTTTTGTTCTTCTGCAGGGAGCAAATTTTAAGAGTAAAAGAAGATGAGAATGTTCCTTTTTTGCTAGTTGGTAATAAATCAGATTTGGAAGATAAAAGGCAAGTTTCTGTAGAGGAAGCGAAAAACAGAGCTGATCAGTGGAATGTTAATTATGTGGAAACTTCTGCAAAAACACGAGCTAATGTTGACAAGGTAATAACTAGCCTCAAACAATCTGTCCATCAGTTTTCACTTTATCCCTCTTTTTCATGGGTCATACTCTAAGTTCTTAATTTTAGCAATAATTTTGCAGCATTTTAATCAAATACTTTTCTTCCTTGGCTTGCCAGGAGTGCATTAGTAGGTGATTCCTTGTGGAACGGTGAAAATGTTAGGCATAATATGTTTATCCCATTCTAAACTGCAAGGAATTATTATTATCCAAGACGTGATATAAGACCTTATAAAATTTTCTTGGGTCAGCTCCTTTGGCCTAGACTTCATACTGCGTTTTCTGTAACTAGAAGAGAGTTGGCTTCTGAACAGTGAAGAATACTTTCTAACCCTCAGTCAGAATAAAACACCTTATAAAAGCAAATAAGGGGAGAATTTGAGCCTTCCCTACCCTCATTTAACCATCTGCCTCTTTGTATGTTGTTTCAATAAAGAACAGATGAACCCAAAAAGCTGTGAAAAGCCCAGAAGTGCCTCGTGAGTTTTCAGAGATAAAACCTGGTTCAGAAACTCATAAGATAAACAAAATATTTGCCTCCGAGAAAAGAAAATGCTGCTTACCTGTAAGTGCTTCAGCAAGAACCTGAAGTCTTACAATTCAGAATAACTGTCACCTTGTAGACTGTAAGAGTCACAGTTGGGTGGCAAAAGAAATGTTATAGTGCAATGTGCCAACCTTTCAGAGCTGTTGACAAAGTTGATCCCACATTGAATCACAGGTCTGTGTTGGAAGGGACCTTAAAGATCATCTAGTTCCAACTGCCCTGCCATGGGCAGGAATACCAACCACTCGATCAGGTTGCTCAGAGCCTCATCCAACCAGGCCTTGAACACTCCCAGAGTAAGGGCATCCACAACTTCTCTGTGCAACCGTTTCAGGTGCCTCACTGCCCTCACAGTCAAGATTTTTTTTACAATTGATCATTTAAATCTCTCCACTTGAGTTCAAAATTTTTCCCACGAGGGTCTTATCACAAGCTGCCCATGTAAAAAGATGGTCTTTTTATTTATAAGCTTTCTTTAAGAACTGAAAGGCTGCAGTAAGGTCTCCCTGGTGCATTCTCTTCTTCACTATGAACAACCCCAACTCTCTCAGCCTGCCTTCATAGCAGAGCTGCTCCAGCCCACTGAACACCTTTGTGGCCTCCTCTGGACACACTCCAAGAGGTCCATGCTTTTTCTTGTGCTGAGCACCCCAGACCTGGGCACAGCACTGCAGGCTGGCTCTCATAAGAGAGGAGAAAGGGACAATCACCAACTGGACCTGTTGGCCAACCCTCTCTTTCTGAGGATACCATTGGCCTTCAGGGCTGTGAGTGCACATTGCCAGATTATGAGCTGCTTTTCATTCATAAAAGCCCCCAGGTCCTTGTCTACAAGGCTGCTCTCAACGAGTTCATCTCCCACTCTGTACTCATGTTTGGGGTTGCCCTGATCCAGATGCTGCACCTTGCACTTGGTGAAAAATTCTCTAATATAAATACATATGTATGAGCTGTCAATTACAGCATGAGAGCTGTAATGCAAATTGTCTTTTGCAATAACTTAAGCTCAACTGTCGGTTATCCTACTGAAGAAAATGATTGTTCAGTGCTATAGCGAGGTACCCTACAGAACAGCAAAGTTCTTAATCAAGTACACCAGAACTCATCCTCATTGTTGAATAAAGCTCTGATTTTTTTTTTTAATATATAAAAACTAACACATCTTTTAGTTTTGGTGTATAATTGCAATTAACAGCCATCTATTACAGTTGTAAAAATCCAGGTCTTCAACTCCACTTCATTATTGTTTAACAGTTGGGGAAAAAAAAGTATGTAATGTATTTTTTCAATAGCTCTTGGATCAATAGCCTTTGCACATACATGGTAAGCTACCAGAGAGCTCCAGGTTTCTTTTTGGAGCTGATGGCATAATGGATCCAGATTAGCATGTGTCATATAGATTGAAGGTTTGACAAGCCATAAATGAGGCCTCATTGGCACAAGTGAATACTGGGTATTCTTAGTTGTTCAAAGCATATGAAATTTTGGAGTTTGCTACACAAACTTGGGTTAGTATTGTATAAGAAATCTGGCCTCTCTGAATTCCAGAATAGTGATTTTACTCTCTTGAGAAAACACAGCCAGCCTCCGCTCATTTTGGCAAAGGTGACCCACTAAACATTTTCTCAGAAGGTTATGTATCCCAGACAGCTAAATACTGTTTTATAGTATCAGTGCTTAAGCAAGCTGATAGTTGCATCTTGCCATTAGCACAGATTTAAATATAAGCAACTTAGCACACATTTAAAAATCTACTTAGCACACATTTAAAAATTAAAGGCAATCTCATTTCTTGATGGAAATGTTTAGTTTGATTGATTTTTCTTTGGATTTCATGTGATGAAGGTTGATACTTTTCCTGCAGTCAATATGCAATTAGTGTAATAAAAGCCTCCTGTTTTCAAAGCTCTTTAGAGGAGCTTTTCAGCCCCTGCACTGTCCGTGTTTCACAAAAATGGATCAAGTCCCTTGATATAGATGTATTGCTTAGTTCAAATTTTAAAATATCAGAATACTCTGAGTTGGAAGGGACCCACAAGGTCCAGTGAGTCCAGCTCTTGGGTCAATGGCCCATATGGGGATCAAGCCCATGACCTTCATGTTATTACCATCATGCTCTGACCAACTGAACTCATCTCAGGACTGAAAAAAGCCTAGAGCACCTAGTATTCCCAGGTAGTCTCCCATTCAGCTACTAACCAGACCTGATCCTGCATAGCTTCCAAGATCAGATGAGATTCAGCATTCTTAGGGTGATAGGGTATCTAGAGACTCTCTCCTGAGCAAGAAGTTTTATAATTGCTGAGCTGATTTCCTACAGTAAAATTATAAAGATATACACATATTATTTGCTGTAACCTTCTGTAAGTCAAGTCAAAATCTGCTGTTCAAATAAGTACAGTAGCTTTAAGCAGTCCAGTCATAAAGCCTTAACTGTCTGTCAGTAGGATCTCCTTTATCTAAGTCAGTGCTGTATCCTCAACTTTGTCCTAAACCATTTGGTGAAAGTGAACTTCTTGTGTACTTTAAGATTGTAATATGGCAGCTGCAGCCAGGATTACCTGATGTAAGAAATTGTTTATGTAGTTGTATGATTGAAAACTTAGCTTTAAAGGAAATGCCAGGTTTGGGGGGTTTTTTCCCTAGTCACTTTGTGCTTAGACTTGCATCATGGAACATACCATACATACATTTCAGTCTATGCTACTGCTCCATTAATAGGTTTCTAAAATTGGATGTTGTACTTTTTTAACCTTGCAGTTCATCATTTAAAATACTCAAAAGGTAAACTGATTTCTTAAGTTTCCTCAGTAGTATGTACATACATCATCTGAAAATCTTGGCTGGTGATGAGACCCTTGTTTCAATTCTTGTTTAAAATTGCCTAACAGGATTCATAAGCGACTATCAGAAGACAGGGGAGCATTATGAGGCCATGAAACAAGCAGGATTGCGTAATTTCAACTTGGCCCTCAAAACCAGTTGCAGATTTGTTGGATTAATATTTGTTTGCTCAAACTGGTTGCATATAATTGGTTATATTTGAAACAACTGAAGTGGATGTGAGTGATAGCTTAAACTAACTCATGACTGTGACTTGTTTTTTCATTTTCCTTCTCATATCTTTTTCAGGTGTTTTTTGATTTAATGAGAGAAATTAGAGCTAGAAAAATGGAAGACAGCAAAGAAAAAAATGGGAAGAAGAAAAGAAAAAGCCTAGCTAAGAGGATCAGAGAAAGATGTTGCATTTTATAATCAAAAGCTGGATTCCTTTCCTACCCTGACCATACTAATAAAAACCATAATTTATAAGCATGCCATTGAAGGCTGAAGTGACTGAAATTACCCTAACATGTTGGAAAATGTAATGTACCACTAAAAGCATGATTTGGAGCTGCACTGAAAGTCAAATTCACTGAAAACAAATTATGTGGCTTCAAGAGAAGCAAAGTTCAGTCCATTTCATAATTGCCTACCTTCTCACATTTCTTCTGAATGTAGTGTTTCATAGGTAGTCTTTTCTTTAATAGTGAACAGAGGGGCGAAGTATTACTTTGTGGGTTCTTATAAAACATACTTTTTTATCACTGGTATTTGTCAGTTCATCTAGTCTTTTGTTGCCTTGAAAATTACAATTGTGAACATGATACCTAACAAAGCAGTATGCAGCTGTTTTGCCATGGAGTTATGCAAATTAGAAAAGAATAATGTATATGTGAACAGCTATGTTGAGGAAAACTGTATGTGGTTCTGCATTACCTGATTAACTTATAAGAGCGATGTAATCTTTTACATTGAAACATTTGAATATGCCTTAATTTTAAAACCCAAACATAGCAGGTTGCTTAATCAAGGGTGTATTTTCAACTCTGTTGCATGGAGACTGTCCCTATGCATCAGTGCAAGACTGCCCTCTCTATGGAGTGCAGTTATGTGGATGATTTCACTCACTGGCTGTCTGCTAGCAGTGTCTGTTCTTTAAATGTGTGCCATAATTTGGTAATGTGAATAATACAGAGCATATTCTGTCATCTGTAGCTTGGTAGACAATAGGGTATCTTAAAACTAAAAGGTCAGAATACACATAAGATTGGTGTCATAAGCCTATGGCACATCTAAGCCTGGAATGGTTGTTTCAAATTTAACGTGCTGGTACCTTGAAACTTCCCTTTTGCACATAGAGTTTTGTCTAGGTGTTCCTTGGGTTTTAACTCCCTGGAATTGGGTGGAGTGGGGCTGATCTAGTAGCGCTTACGTGTTTTGAGTTAAGATGTTGTCTGGGAAATTCTGGTTTATTTCTTTTGTGTTCCTAATACTTAGTTATTGGAACTTGGTGTGTTATGCTGAAGCTCTTTGCAGGTTTTGTACTGTTTAGTCTATGTTGATTTTCAAATGGGGAACAGTGTAGCTACTTTTTCTAGTTAATGTTGATATCAAACAATCAAACATGCTTTGCAATACAGAAATGTTTAACATGCACATCCAAAATCCCCAAAAAAACATACTGCCTCAATTGCTTCAGAACAACAAGAATATTAGCACATGGTTAGTGTGCTACATCTTAACTGAAAATATACCAGAATGTTTGAGGGTTTTTGACTCTTCTGGGGTGAGACAGGCTAGATCAATTCCACAAACTGTTATACTTTTTATACATGTATAAGCCTATAACTGACAGTTTAAAATGTGCTCAAGCAAACTAGGTAACAAATATTTAACTTCCATGCTAACAGATGTTTTAGGGACTCAAGTCTTAGGAGTTATATTTGTCATGTTCAATATTTATCAGTAGGAATTTTGTATGTGCATTTAGTAGACTGCCAAGTGCAGAATAAAAGTTACTCATGTAACTGGCAAATATAAGCCAGTCTTCATCTTACTGTGTACTCATTTGGGTCTATTTAGCCAGGGAGTCTAACCACTAACATTGTGACTTTGCTTTGGAACCTGTATACTGAGAATTGAGGTGTTATGAAGCCACTGGACACACAAAATTTGTCTTGGCTGATGCCTTATCCTGTCCTTTTATTTGCTATTTGAGCCATTGAAAGATGAATAAACTTCCATTTTTCTAAAATGCTTGTACAGTGTTAATTGATAACTGTGGTTTTCATAAACATTGCTAATTAGCATTGCCGATGCTAATTGTCAAGCAGTTAAACCTAAGTAATCTAGAAGACTGGTTTGTGTACATGAAGAAAATTGTACATTAAACCAGATTAGTCTGATAAAAAGACACTTTTTAAAAGCTGAGGTTATGTATGTGCTGCCTTCTGTCTATAGCTAATTTGCTTAGTTGCTACATGACTACCTGAAAATGGACAACAAACCGAGGTAAGCTTATTCCAGAATTACTTTTCTATAAGAATGGAAATTGAGATTTAAAAAACTAAGAACAGAACAACTAAAAACCCCAAACAAACAAAACCCCAAATAAAATAAAAAAAGTCAACCTCATAAGTTTTAATGAAATAAAAATGCATTCCAAGTAATTCTCTTTTGGCACACTCCAGGAGAACCTAAGTGTGCTTCCTCAACCTGCAGGGACTATAGCTACATAATGTATTACAGGATTTGGGTGTATCTTGACAGTCATCCAAAGTGAGCGTTACATTTGCATCATAGAGGAGTGTTTTGTGTAGCCTACTTGAGTGTCTGAAATTCCTAGGTCTGGCTGCTCAGAGTGCTTGGGTGCCTGAGGGCACTTTTTATCCCCTGTTTCTTCAAGAAGCTGAAGACACTTTCTTCCTGGCAAGATCAAAGCCTTCCATGGCAGTTCCCTCCAAGTTAAGCCTAATGCTGGCAGTACTGTTCCCTTTTGTGGAATTCAATGTATGGTAAATCTGCAGACCAGAGAGAGATGCTTTAATTTGTAAAAAGCTATAGAGTCGAGTCTTCTGTTATGTATGAAACCAATGTTGAATTTTTATGTTAACTTTATTTCATTCTATAGCTTTCTATAGCTTTAGAAACTCAATTGACTTTCAAAAATGTTGGCCAAGAAATCTGTGATGTATTTGGTAATTTCTGTAGCCTCCTGCTGAATATGCAGTACCTTAACAATAGTGGTGTCTAGCAGTTTTCTTTGACTATTCTGCAGCAGTACAAAGGTGTGCAGGAAGTCCTTTCCCATTCATAGAGACTTTGTTAACATCAGAGCAGAGTGCAGAATGAGCCTTCTGGCAATTCCAGTGGCAACCATAATGCAATAAAATACACTCCATATCTGAGACTTGTGCTCACTATATTCATAGGTAGGAACCAAATTTTTTATCTATTTATATGTGAAATGGGCTTGCTGAAAATCCTGGGCTCCATTTTGGGACGGCAAGGTTTGCAGTGCCTCTGTGAAACTACAGAATCAGAATATTCTGAGTTGGAAAGGACCCAGTTGGAAAGGATTATTGACTCCAACTCCTGGTCCTGCACAGGCCATCCCAAGTCACATCATGTGCCTGAGAGCATTGTCCAGACACATCCTGAGCTCTGTCAAGCTGTGACCACTTCCCTGGGGAGCCTGTTCCACTGCCCAACCACCCTCTCTGTGAAGAGCCTTTTTCTAAATTCAACCTATACCTCCTTGACACAATTTCATGCCATTTCCTCGAGCCCTGTCACTACTCATGAGAGAAGAAACAGTACCTCCCCTCTGCTTTCCCTCGTGAGAAGGTGAAGAGTGCAATGAGGTCTTCCTCCAGAGGGGAGGTGTCCTCTACTTGATTATAGTTCAACACAAAATATGGAGCAGCAGAGCAATGGCTGGTATCACGTGAGTGCAAAGAATACATTTAGCTGTGTCAGAACTGGATGAGAAGGTAAGACTGAGCCTATGACAACTGAGAATTGAAGAGGAAAAACTAACCGCACACTTTAATTTCTAAACTTTCTCATTGTTAGACATGTTGGCTCTTATATCCATGTGGATGCAGTCATGTGCATAAAATATTCATTTCCAAATTCACTCCTACTGATTTTTTGCTGTAATTAATTTAAATAACTGAATTATGAGAGAAACTTCTTGCATATTTTTGTGGTAACTTCAGCTTGTTACTAAAATTGCCAAAATGCTGAAATGGATACCACATAAGCTCTGCCTAGGACTGAACATATGCCAAGGTTCTTCCCATTTTCAAAAGACCCTGAGTAGATCTAACCATCTGTTTAACTGGTACAATCCATTTTGGATATAATTTGATTTGTGTGTGCTCTAAGTATTTAAGGTATTTTCTTTTTTTCAGCTTGTCCTGGGCATCTCAAAAATCTGTATTGTACATAATTTTTCCTCAGCATCAATCTATGCAGTTTGTGTTAATGTCCCTTTAAGACCTGAGGGCCAGAAGTGGACCCAGAGAGTTTTACCCTGGAGGGGTAAGTTCTGGTGGGAGGGAGGTTTGAGGGATCCTTTTAGAGACAGGGAACAGGCACACAGAGTCCTCTTTCTTGTTTCTTGCTGAAATACCAAGGAAGTTGCCTGGCATAGGTCTCCAAGAAACTGTGTTTTTTTCAGTCCAAAACTGTTTCAAAGGGAATTTTACAATACACAGCCGCAGCATGGAGATGGAGCTGTTGGGGCCAGAGCTGTGGGCTTCAGCGCCCAGTGAGTTGGTTTTCTTTCCCCACAAAGCAGCAGCAGCTTGGAACTGCAGTGCCCAAACCAACTGGGTCTGTCTGGACAAAAAGAAGCAGAGGAAGTGACACTGCAGGTTGGGAGCTGCCCCAGACAGTACCAGTCCCAGGGAACTGACACTGCAGGGGGAAGCCTGAGACAAGGGGTGCTTCTCTGCCATCTTGTCTTTGTCCCCTGGGCTGTGTGGTCTTCTTTGGAGGCTGCCGTATTGGGATGGGGCTTCTCCATCATTTTGTTTTCTTTGTTCCTGGGGAGTCCACAGGATTCAGTACCTTTTTACCTTGTGATTATTACTGTTATCTAGGTTGTTGCTATTTTCTTTTTTAGTAAACTTATTTTTTCACTTGTACCTTCTCACATTCATCTCTCCTTATTGGTGAAAGGTGAGTGGTTAAAACTAAAATAGTTTTGGTAGCTCATTTCTAAGGCTCCACCCCATAATTTATCTTAAACTAAGACATGCTGTGCAGAATGTTGGTTTAAAAATATACATTGATTCACTTAATGAATTTGGTAGCAATTACATTTGTTTATAGTCCGTTTCCATTTGATTTGGCCATATTTATGGCAGAAGAGCAAGGAGAGGACGAGGGAAGCTGATTTCTGCACCACCTGAGGGCAAGTGGCCATCATCCATGGGCAGCTGTGAAAGCACAGGGTGGGAAAAGGAAGAAATCAGGAAGTGTCTAGAACTCAGATGAAAGCACAGTGGGTCTTTGCAATGCTTTGGGAGGTAAGAAGAGGATCAGGAACTAAAATTGTGCACACCACGGATAGGCACAAAGCACTGGTGCCGTGTGCCTGATGCCAAAAGCAAGGTAGGACAAACAGCCAGTGAGGCCCACAAGGCTGACAGTTCCAAACTGCAAACTGGATATGTGCCTTCTTTTTGTTTCCTCTTCCTGGCAGCATCACTACTGATTTTTAGGTATTTTCTTGCTACCTGAGTAACAAGAGAGATCGCACCTGCAGCAGTTTTGGACCTGCATTTGCTCTACTCCTCTGTTGTCCTCTTCACAGACCTCACTCTCATTCTTCTCAGAAAGGGAGTAGGCAACAAATGATTACAGAGTGTGAGCCACTGATCTGGTTAATGTTGCTTCCCATGCTTTTGCTGTAAAAAGAGTAAAGTAAAAAGAGGTTGAAGGCAGTTAGGAAGAAGCTTCATCCACAGACCCACTGAAGCCGTGACCACAGCTGTGACAACACCTGTGCACTCTTTTTCCATGGAAAGTCTGAAGGGGCATCTGGGACCTTGAGGTAGTGTAGTATTATTCTCTCTGTGCTTCTTATGGGTTGTCCATTTTCCACCCTTTTGTTCTTGATTGATGCTGCTGTGACAGCTTACTGTTGGTCAGTATCCTAGGCACAAAGGAGAGGATCTAGTAAGACTGAGCTGCTTCATTGATGTCCTGGCTAAGAGTGGAAGCATGATGATAATCAGCAGTTTAAATGCTCTATTTTAGACACTGGATGAGGTCCTGAAAGTAATGAGCTGAGGTTTACCTTCAACTGAGCTCAGCATGCTTGGTATGCTTCTGTTAGAGTTATTTTTGCTTTTTGCTTCTTCTATGAAGGAAAACTTATTAGATAGGGTTGGGGTTTTTTTCAGTGCAACAATGCAGACCTGTTAGCTAAAATGCTGCCAGACTAATGTGTTAGCTATTAGTCATCTCTAAAGAATTAATCCAATCCAATAATCTTTCTGTTTTATTTGATAACTGCCAAAAATGCCTACCGAAATAGATGGAGGAAGTGTCAAAAAAAGGGTTAAAAATAATGTACTGTGTCTACAGATAGCACTTTGCTATGGGTGGTTGTAACTCCCTCCCGTGAGTGTCTGAGCTGGGTCGAGGAGGTAGGTGCTAAATAGTGTGTATTTGAGGAGCACATCCTGCATCAGACTGGGGGCTTTATTTTCTAGCCTTGATAATTTCAGAGGTGTGGGGGGTTGTTGTCCTGTGGAAACCCAACGAAACTGGATAAACCCAGCAAAATTTTAAAAAACACTTTTTTCAAATTTGTGCAGATGGTTGCATTATCTTGAAATGATCCACAGCTCTTCCCCTGCTCAGAAGGTACATGCCTTATTCCCAAGAAGTGACAGAGCCAGTGCCTAGACTGGGAGATAGTTACGGGTATTTAGCGCTTTCTGCTAGTCCAGAGCTGGGAAGAAATGTTACCAGGTAAAATTTCTCCTTGTGTACTGTTCTCCAATTTCTTGACATAGCGGCCTTCCAAAAGTTTCACTGAGGACTGGTGGAGCACCAGAAGCAACACGCAGAAATTAAAAGACAGAAAAACTAAAACACAGAGAAAAGACTTTTTTGCTTCAGTAGACATCAGATGTGGGAGCCCAGGAGTCAGAGAGGTTCAGCCAGGGACCTACAATGGTAGAGCCAAAAAGCACCGATAAATCCACAAAGGCGGGAATAGGAATTACTTGGTTCCCCTTTCTCTGGGAAACACAGTCTACAAGGAATTATTTATGGACCAGAAGACAGAGAGAGTGCTGGCACTGGTGATGGCCTTCCTCTGGTGCCTCATCCCCATGGGGAATAATGCCCTTAGAGACCCAAGCATATGCACAGAAGACTGCTCTGGTGCCAAGTGGCAGAACTTGCTGAGGGGGCCCTGGGGTGCTGCCACAGAGTCCTTTCTAAACCCTGCACAGCAGCATCCCTGGCCATCCCTTGCTATCCCTTGCTATTGATCTGGACTGATTTAGAACAGTGTTGAGAGATAGGAAAGACGGGCAGAGTAGACTGGTACGGCCACTTTTTGGGCCACGCCCAGAAGTCTGGGAAGCTTCTTCCCCAAAGATGTGAGCCACAAAGGCCACTTTGTAGAGGATGAACAGAAGTACCTGGCCAAAATGGCCCAAAGGAGCCCTGACAACAGGCCATTGCTCAGTGCTGCAGAGGAAGGTAAAAAAAAACACCTGAGGACACTTGATTATCCACCATGGGGGGAAAAAAAGCCATTCTCTCCCAAGCTGCAGGGCATGAGAGGCTATCTTCATGGGGCATGGGCAGCAGACAGCAACCCAGCCCCAAGAAATGGAAGAAGCCTAAGCAGTGGTCAGTCTCAGTGCAGCAGAGGAAGCTAAAATAACCCCAGATTTATATCAATATGTCCCAGGATAAAATTCCTTCCTGATCTCAGTGCCGGCGACCAGCTATTCCCTGAGCACTTGTGTGAGACCTTTTACCGCCTTGTCACATCGGGTGCTAAACCACCCAGGAGGTGTCCAAGCCATATTCTGACTCAATATGGAGGCATCGCAGGGGCTTGTGAAAGTAGCCACATGCCCCCAGCCTAATGCATCTTGGAGGCAACATTCCTTTCCACGTCTGGGAGGACACCAGTGGGTGCTCCAAACCAGTGGAATACCTTGTGACATGCCTGCATCCCATATCTTACACCTGCTCCCCTGTCTCTGCAGTGCTCCTCCTGAAGGGATCCATCCCCTCCTTGGTCTGGCCAGTGCTCTCCAGAAGGGAAGGGCTGAGTGCCTCGGGCACCTCCTCATGTTCTGGATCTTTGCACTGCCAGCAGTCCCATTCAGCCCCCTCTCCCCTTCCCCCTGCTCTTTCCCTGGAATCCTGTTACTCCCAGTCCTGTCTCCAGCTCGGATGTCCCCAGTCATTTCTGTGCTCCCTGACAGCCTTCCGAGGAGCGAGGCTGCCCAGGCTGCCGTCGAGGGAGCGGAGCAGAAGGTGAGGGCGGGTGGACAGGGAGGAGCACTGGGTGAGCTGAGCCCGTCCCTGCCGATGGCCCAGCTGTCCCTGCTGCCCGCCCCGCCCGCAGAGCAGCGGGATTTCTGCAGAAGGGGCCGGGATCCGGCCTGGCGCCTCCCGAGGCCACGGCCCTGCCCCAAGGCCCAAAAGGCCAAAAGCAGCAGTGGCCACCCACAGTGGGGTGTGAGGAGAGAGGGAAAGGGCCAGGAGCAGGGGCGGGGGGAAAGCAACCCTCAGAGACTGTGTCAAAGAAACAAACATTTATTTCCTTCTCCTACAGCTAAGGGCTCTGGGGTTGAGCCGCCGCCGGCGGGACGGCCTCTTTGGGGGCTGGGGAGAGTCCTGAGGGCCAGAGGCGCTCCTCCTCCTCTTGGCGGGGCGCCGGGGCCCCTGGGGCGAGCCCTCCGTGTCCCGGCCGGGAGCGGGAGCGCT
>VWZU01016193.1:861743-873799 GCA_013397095.1 Sterrhoptilus dennistouni | reverse complement strand
TTTTTTTTTTTTTTTTTTTTTTTTGGCCAAAGAAAGGAACTAGAAACCCACCTCAAAAGAAATGGCATCTGCTCCTCCAAAATACAAAACATACAGGGACTGATCTACCTCCAGTACTGAAGATATCGAACAATTTTTCCTACACAGAGGCGGCCGGGACAGAAACGTCTTGCTGGTCTATACTTCCTCATGGTACCTTCACATCTGCTCCACTAACAGTGGCACTATGTCCTTTACTTCCCAAGGAACGGCACTTCGAGTCACTTGGCCTTGCCTTGCTTTCAGTACCGTGCCCAGTTTTTCTTAGCCTACCCTTGCTTTGCTTTGTCTACATCGGCCTTGCCTTCCCTACCTACAGCTCTCTTGCTTTGCTTTGCCTTGCCTACCTCTCTCTACCTTGCCTTCTATGCAGGCAAGGCAATGTGGGCAAGTCAAGAAGGGGTAGGCAAAGCAAGGGAAGTGAGGGGAAAGCAAATGGAGTGGTAGGCGAGAGAAAGCCCAGAAGTTATAGGCAAGGCTAGGCACAGGAAGGTAAGCCCAGTGATGGGTAGGCCAGGCTCAGGAAGAGCTAGGCAAGGCAAGGCCCTGGAGGAAAGCCAGTAGGCAGGTCCAAGGTGAGGCATGGGCTTACAAGGGAATGCAAAGCTAAAAACGGTTAACAGAGCAAGGCAAGGAAACTGTTGGGGTTGCCAAGGCAAGGCAAGGCAGGTGAGAGGTACATACAAGGATTGCTGCTGCATTAAAGTGGCCAGGAAAGAATGGCTCTTTCCAGCCTTGATCCTGCATGGGATGTCTCTAATCTGCATTCTAAAACACTTGAGCTACCTGCTTTCCTTCCTATGCAAAAGAACTGCCAACTTCTGGTCCTGGAGTTCAAGGGTGAAATGTGAATTACCTGTCCAAAATTCAAAGCAAGGATTGGTGCTGGATAAAAGCTGCCCAGACAGATGAGTGTGGCAGGGGCTGCTGGCACTGCCTGTGCTGGTGGTGAGAGCAAGAAGCCGAGGCTGGCATTCCCAGAGAGATGAAGGGGGTGCCACTTTTGCCCGCTGCCCTCCCTGCCACCCCCACCCAATTCCAGCAAACCTGGGGTCCATGCACCCATGTGGGTGACAGTGAGTGGGGAGCACGCTCAGTGCCCTGCCAGCTTCTCCCGCCCAGTGCCATGCTCTCTTGAGGCGTTTTTCCTGCCCATCCTGGGAAGGAGACATAAGGGACACCAATTCTGGAGGTTAGCTGTCAGCGGGACCGACTTCCCTTCACTGCCGACCTCTGTTTTCCCCACAATTCAGCTACCTTGTGGTAAGTGTGGTAGTGCTGAAGAGGGGCGGCTTGGCACAGATGCTGGCATAGGTGGTGCAAGAGCTCAGCGCAAGGAGCTTTCAGTGGTATGTGTGAAGGTAGGAGGGTATGATATGCATAGCTGAAGGCAGAAAAGGTTGGAGCATGTAATCAGCTGCAATAATGCTAAATTGTTAATCCTGGCAAACTGCTTGCTGAGGTGTTCGTTTCTTAAGTCAGTGGGGGTTGGTATTAACCAGAACTGCATGTGGTCACTGTCTGTAGATGATGTTAGGTGGACTGTTGGTAAAGTAAACATAGCAGTTTAGATGGCATTCTGCAAAAAAAGTGACAGGTCTTTCTGTGTTTCTCAATTCTGTGAAATTAACAAAGCCCTGAAAATTTGCTTTGCATAACATCAGGGTTTTTTTTCTTGCTAGTACTAGACAAGAGCACAGTCATCTTGTCTTTGAGAAAGTAAGGGTTACCTATTTTACTCCAAGACCATCAACTGCTTTTTATCAGTGTTTGTGTGCGTACATTAGCCGTCTACTTTTTCTTCCCTGGAGAACTTTTACAAGACTCAGATGATAATGTGTAGGCTGTACACTGCAGTGTGGACTTCAAGGCTTCCAGCAGTTGTGTAGGCTGTACACTGCAGTGTGGACTTCAAGGCTTCCAGCAGAAGGGAGATGCTGTTCATGTTTTGTATTTTCCTTTGTCTGAACCTGATCCAAGGCTTCAATTTTCAAGCAGTTTCAAGAGCTCCATATCAAGACATTAATATGTACTTGTTTTTTCATCACCTCAGTTACTACTGATGGTTTAGTCAAGTTATGAAGCATGTGCTAAAAATACATACAGTATGTCCTTGATTACCTTTCCAGAAGGGTTTGATTGGACAGCTAGGAATTCTGAAGACAAATATTTGGCATACAAGAAGTAGAATTTAGGAGTTGACTGTAGAGCACAAATAGTTAAAGAGGACTGATCTTTTATGTCCCCTGTATGCTTGTTCTCATTTGAAATACTGAACACTTTGCAGTTTGGTTTTGTTAGGGTTGTGGATTTTGTTGTTTGTTTGTTTGTTTGTTTGTTTTGATGGAGGGACCATGGTGGGGAAGGATTTGAGTGTTGGATTTTAATTCCAAGATAGTTTACAAAGAATGTGTGTCCAAAAGCAGCACTATGAAACAATACAGGTGTAAAAGAAGGTCACAGAAATGTAGGATAATATGAATCTGAAAATGCTTCAGTACTTACCCCAGTGTTTCACTCCAGCAAGGTGATTGTCCTTCACAGAAATGTAGTGGCAGGCCTATACCATACTAGAAATGATGACTTTTCTCCGCCCCAAATTCCCCAATAATAATTTCCTAAACCAAAAAAGAGCTATTGTGTACTAAAAGAAGGCACAGGTTCTACATATAGAAGTTAACATGTGGAAAAGACATGGAAGGTTTCACCCATTTTCACCTGCCACAACCTCCCTTGGTAAATATAGTCATCTCTCTCTGACAGTGAAACCAAAACAAAGGGTTTAAAACTTCAGCCCAGTGTGTTTAAACAAAGAAGTATTACCTAAAAATAGTTCTCAGTAACTACTGTGTGACCAGTATTGATTCTCTTCTTGGTAGTTATAAATCCTAAGCAACTGCACAAAAATCAAAATTATTTCCCCACTCCTTAAAAAGGTGTACAAGAATCATGCAATTATGTTTCACCTGCTCAGAAAAGGTTATTTAAGAATAATCCTCTTTAAGTATTTACAGTGTAAACCCCTGTTAATATCAGAGGATGATCACATGCTTCAGATCTTGTAAGATCTGAAAACTTTTAAGATCCATAAGACTATATTTATTTTTTATTTACATTAAGAATATTGGATGTTTAAGGCAATACAAGTAGCAGCAACAGATCATACATGGCAGAATGCTGTGATGCCAAATGTGAAGCATTCACAACTCCATGCTGGCCTTCTTTATATGTGAATGGTGTGATTGTACAGCTTGCATTAATGACCATATTGCTAAGGAGACCCGAAACTTCTACAGATGGTTACAGCCATCTGTAATAACAAAGGCGACCACTTTATACAAGATGAGGTGCTGGGGAGAGAGGGAACTTGGATTGTATTCCAAATACACATAGCATCCCTCCTCACTAGGAAAACATTACTATCTCCATTGTATAGGTAAAGGCTAGATGTTCAGAATAGACTCTAAAAGTCTCTGGTACCCAGGTATGAATTTTTGCTGTTGTGAGGGCTACAGAGCACTTTCACTTGTGCCACTTCATTGGAAATGCTTTCAAGCAGAACAGTAACCCTTTCAGAAAAGTCAAGGTTCAAAGTTCATGGTTCAAGGCAGAGTATAATTGGACTCAAAAATCTCGTCTGGCCAATTCAGTCATTATTTAAAGATGTGAGGAAGAAAAGAGGCTGAGCAATGGATATTCTTCATTTGGCTATGAGCATGGACTGTGGTAAGGGGATTTTCTGTGTTGGTGTGACAAATGTGATGAAATCCTAATTCCTTCTTTCAATGACTCTGCTTTTAGAATATGTGTCCAGCTCAACCGAGAAGAAAACCCAGGGGCCTGAACACTACATCTTTATATCCTAATACTCTACCCTAGGTGGGAAGCAAGGCCTATTCCCTGTGGATTGACTGTTCATAGTTGAAAATTCAGCAAGTGACATACCTGAGCTTCATTCCCAGTAGTGCCCCAAACTCTTCCAGCTGGTTACTCATTATCTTTTGTACCAGTGGGAGCCCCTGGGCAGAGTAAGGCTATGTTTCCTGGGAAATGAAGAGGTGACATCAGACCTGGGTTCAAAGAAATGGGGAGTATGAGCAATCTGGAATCCAACCTGGTTGCTCTTCTGCAGAGTGGCCTAAGAGCTTTTAGTTATAGTTCTCTACTACTGTGAGGTTTTTTTCTTTCCCCATTGCCGTAGTTACACCGTTTAGGAAAAAAAAGCCCCATAATTACACTTGATCCCCTACATTAATAACAATGGATCATTTTTGTTCAGCTTTCGCTATAAGGGCTAAGGATCAAACAATCTGAAGACAAGGGTATTGGAGAAAGGTTCTGTTTCACATTAAAATCTGCAGAGAATATGCAATGAGTCTTTTAATTTATAAAATTTGTTGGTAAACTCAGTAGTCCTTTAAATACTGTGAATCTGAAGACTGCAAATTTACTCTGCAGAACCCAGCCAGTGTGTGTTCCTGTTAATGCCATGTGCTTTTATATGGATCATGGGGCAATAACATATATGGTTAACTTAGTTTATTTACATCATATGGTGTTGGACCACATAAAGCTGATTTTATGCATTAGATGAACAGTCATGTATTAAAGTTTTTAATCAGGTAAAAATCTTCTGTAAAGTAAGAAGCAAAGACTTTATGCGTTTTTTTCTGTTACAAAAACTTAGTAAAAAAGTATCACATTATTCTACCTACTTTCATTGTCACAGCACAGCTGGTCTGTAGCTGGCAGATAAATTTGGACATAAATAAGAAACCAAATTTGGCTAGCCCAGTTTGACAAGCAAGTCCCTGGGTGAGCATTGATAGGATAGATTTTAACTCAAACAGAGACCTCAGCCAACTCTGTTCAACCCTGAATGCAGATACATCACTGGCCAGAGATCTGGGTGGTGCAGAGATCTCAACCAACTGGCTGTCTAAGCCTAGGAAATTCAAACCCCCTATAAAAAGAAGTTGTGAACAATAAGGCTGTTTGTCGATGACTCTGGGTGAACTGTGTCATTTGTCTGTCTCCAACCAACGACCCCACGTAACATTTCATAATTCTAATTCTTGATTGGAGTCTGTTCTTGCCGTAATCTTGTTCTTCTTGTTCTGGCCGTAATCCAGCAAGATTTAGGCATGCAATTGAATTCTAAGGTCATAAATCGTCATACTTTACTGAAATAGTTTTAGTGCTTAAAGAGCTCAGGTGCATTAAGTGTTTTTCTGGATTGAAGCCAGAATGGAAAGAGTCTTCCAAGTTCAAATCCTTAATTAACAGATTGAGTCAAAGCAGTTCTTGTATCCAAGGCAACAATAGCAATGGGATGGTTGAGGACTGAACTCTCTCAGGGCATTTAAGGACAATGTGTTGTGTTAAATTATGGTTAAATATGGCTAGGTATGGTTTGCTGTAATCTGTTCTCAAACAGGCAAAATCTGGCTTGATGATTGCGTGTTGAATACAAATGAAATAAATGTGTCACATTATGGGTGATAGATATAAACATTCATGGAGTTTTATTGTTTGTTTACTAACTTAAAATTAGTCTTTATATTACAACTTCTTCAATGGTTAGGGAATTTTTCTATTTGATTAGAAGGTGTTTTTCATTAGAAGGATTTTGCTGAACCTCTATGATTCGAGAGACTTTAAAATGCATATTTCTCTTGTCTCTACTTCGTAGATTTTGTTTAAATGGAGAATACTTTCCCATTCTTATTCTCTAAGATTGAATTTACCTCTATTATGCTAAACTATGAAGAATGCAAAACTATTTAAATATTGGACAAAAAGTGAAAGGCTCTACTTTTCCTGTGACTTTGCATCTGAACAGGTGATCAACCCTGGCAAACAGACACATCTCCTGATAGAAAGGTACCTTGCCAACTGCAGTGAAAATCAGCAGCTTCTTAGTGTGGCCTGGCCACAGTGCCTTTTGGGACACAATTCAGCACTCTCAGAGGACTGTAGTTGAGGCAGGAACCTGTACTGCATTTGAGGATACTATAGCCGAGACAGGGACTCAAACTACAGCAACTACAATAATTACTCTAGTAGTGAAAAAGCAAAAAAGGACAAAGCAACCTATGGATCTATATCATCCTCACTCTTTATGTTTAAAGAAGTTCTTGATTTTGGAGACTTTCTCACGGTTTTTTGGTGGTTGGGTTTTTGTTTTGTTTGTTTTTTCATATAACTAATATCAGTTCATAAGAAACAGAAAACTGAACCAATTCTTCAGTAATTTCCTCCAAATGCTCAACTGCTTTACCATAGTTAAAACATAGTTCATCTTAATGGCCTAGTGTCCAGCTGACTTGACTGATATGGCTCAGATGTCTGTCATTGTAGGCTCTTCCACAGTTATATATGATGTAATGGAAAACAGCATCTAATCTTTATCTACTGTTTCCCAAGCTAGCCATTTTAGGATTGTTCTGTCTGTAGTTGTATGTCTTGCACCACAGATCTGTCTGATTTGCTGTTGATGTTGCACAGCACCAGCATTGTCTGGTAAAGCACTGCACAGTGGCCATGCTGCTGGTTCCTGCTGCTACCACTTAACATCATCTTCAGCCAGTCAACAGCTAGAAAACAGTACCCAAAATAACAAGGCTGGTTTAGAGATGATTCAAATGCCAGTGGCTCCTCTTGTCCAATGTGTATTTTAGCTTTTGGAGTTTATTTTTCAAGTTTTTTCCAGACTGGTTGTTGCTGGTCGAATTTGAGGCCCAGTGTAAGATACTCAGACAGTTTCTATTCTGCACCACTGCAAATCTCCAAAAATGGAGACTGGTAAAAAAAGAAAGGAAATTTACAAAACAAAAAGTGCATGTATCTTACAGATGCTAAAGATCAACTGCAAAGAGACTTTAATCTTAAACTACTACAATGAAGGACTGACTTATCAGGGTTGGGGGGAAATTTTAGCATTTATACAAAAATTGTCATAACTGGAGGTCACTGTGTAATACCAGGTATATAATGGTACTTTCTGCTGACGGTGTTTGGGGTCAGGTTTCTTTCCTTTTGTTCCTTTTTTACTTACAGTTTTTTGGGTTTTTTTTTCCCCATAAATTACTAGGAAACAGTAATGACTGAGTACTTAAGAAAAACAAAAGATATGACAAAGCTCAGGGGAGGAGGGCATCTGGTTGCACTTCTCTTATCTGGGAGTTTCTCTCTGAGGGGAAGAGATACCCTGAGATATGGGCTGATAAAAGACGGGGCTGGGGCAGCGGCTGCCTCTCTCTCTCTCTGGGCTTCGGAGAAGGACAGTCAACAGTCAGAGCTGCTGCTTGGAGAAAAGAATTCGCTGCTGGTGCCAGAGCCCAAAACTGCTGCTTCTGCCGTGGGGTAAACCTCTGATTATAAGAGCAGCCACTGAACTGTGGCCTTATTATCACCGCTCTCACAAAGGGAGGGACCTATCACCACCTGCCTGTGCCCAGGATCCTGAGCTCACCTCTCCCTGCCTTGGGAGGAGCTGGGCTGCCGCTGCCCTGCCCTTCTTCTACACTGCTCCGAGTTTTTGCTGTACCGTAGCCCCACATTCCCTGCCTGCCGAGATGTCCCGCTGTCCCAGCTTGCTGCTTCCGAGAGTCCTGCTGGTGCACCCGGCCCGTTATAAATTATTAGAAGCCAATCAGAAATAAAAGAATTTATTTAGCAATTTTCCAAGATCAAATTAAAAAGCCACAATAAAATCAGACAACATCGATCGAATGCTGAGTGGACAGGGTGACAGCAGCAACGGTGCCATCCAACCTTGCCCAAGAATGCTGGGTCTCAGCGTACAGCTTTTATATAATTTTTCTGTCCGGAGGCTAAGTCTATGGAAAGTCCGAATATTCATGCATCTCTTTATTCCCAAGTAAGGTTTTGAAAGGGTTTCCCCATAAGTATGGAAGAAGTCTCAAGAGTCTTCGGACTCTTCCTTTGGGGTGCTAATTTGATCCTCCGAATCCTTCACCAAGATTGATATCGGGTCTTGAGTAGCCGTGAAATAGAAGTCCATCCTTGATGAATGGGCCATCTCCAGTCCAGCCTTGTCGTTTCTGTTGCAAATTTTGTGGTTTCACAGCTGCACAATGGGCCTTGGAATGCCGGAGATGCCCCCGAGTAGCTTTTAATAGTCCAAACTTTTAATACAATATTTTATACACAAATTTATACATTACATCTATCACAAGGCCCGACTGCCCCAGGGGTTTGTGGAGCAAAGCCTCTCTTCCCTCCCTTCCTGTCTCCGTGTCTTCAATCCCCCATCCCCACGTGCTCCCCGAGCCTGCGCCACAGCGCGCCCTGCGGGCAGAACGGGAAATGCAGCCCATGGCTTTGGCTTTCCGTGGACTATTCCAGCAGATGTGTTATAAAAGGTTAATATCTTTGTAGAAGCTGCACACAGTCACCCAAAACCACTAAGAACAATACACAGTATTCATATTTTAGGGCATTTGATGCTGTCTTCTCTAGACTGAGGTATGGTTTCTTGAGTTTTCTAGATGTTTATATTGCGCCAAAGTACAAGACAGATTGTGTATACCTAACAATAAACCTAGAAAAAGCTGTATTACGGATGTATAGAAAAACAGAGCAAAGAATACTTTCTTTTTTTTTCTCCCTAAAAAAAATAAGAATAAAATTGAAATATTTTACAAAGGATAGGGTAGAAATCATTTTAAAAATGACAAAAAAACCAATCAACATTCAGTCCCACTGGCTTTTAATGTCATTTTATTTCTAATATCGCAAACTAGTTCCATAATGCAGTTTTGTATATATAAAGTAAGTAACATTTCTGTGAGAGAGGAAAGGGAGTTTTGACATTAAATATCCACCCAAAAGCATCATAAGTTATAATATTTTATTGGCTATTTATCTACTATTTCTCTCTTTTGAAATAACAGACTTTCTCTTCCATATTTTGGACAGCCTAATAGTGTGGTTATTTACTTTAAAGATAAGATTTTTTCAGACACTGAGCTGTGCAAATTCGCTTTTTACCTTCTTTGGTACAAAGGTTTTCAAATGTATAAAAATTTTAAAACAGTTTTATCTTGTTTTAAATTTTCATTAAATTCAAATGTATTAATAGAAATATTAATTATGACTTTTACATACCTCTAAGAATCAAAAGGAAAAAATACTAGGAGATGAAAATATTTGATGCCAGTTCATTTGCTAGTAAGTTTACAAATACAAAATACTGGTGTGAAACCTACTGAGAAGTTGTACATAAGTCAAGGTTCATAGTATTAGAAGTTGCAAGAGGCTGAGGACACAATTTGCCTGACCTTAATTGATTTCATTCATAGAGATTCTTTTTTTGTTCAGTAGATAGATCTGTTAGTTTCTGTAGGGTAGATAAAAGGAATATTTGCATGTTTCCCACAAGTGTCAAAAAGGCTGCAGTTCTCTAATATTTATCAGCAGAGGAAAGTCACTGCTATGCAAAAAGCAGATTTATTTTTTTTTTCCTGCTCTCTGCTGGAGAAAGGGGAGATGAAAGGAATCAAAAGGAGAAAATAGAGAAGAATTATTTTGAAATAACAGCCACAGACACTAGGTGGGGGTAGATGTCAAACCAAAAATATTGCTTCCAAAATGCACTTTTGCTGCGAAGAATCTAGGTCATTTTACATGTAAGGAATGAACTGGGCATGCTTTGTAGGTTCCCTGTGATATCCATTTTCTTTTCATATACATCTAGAAATATTCTAATCTGGGCTGGTAAAAAAATTACTCTTTTCCTCTTTTTTTTTTTTAATGTACAGCCTCTACTTCATTAATCTGACACACAAAAGAAAAGGCTAGATAAAACATTCTTAGATTTTCACCAGCAATTCACCATCAAATTTTAAACAGAGGTCCTTCATTAGACTTAGTCTGCTTTGCCTATTACTGATGCTTGAGGCTTGGCTTGCCTAGACATGGTTTTATCCCAGGCCATCTAAATTTTACACTTGAAATTTAAGGAAGTAGCTTTAATGAAAGCAAACTAGAAAGCCATTATGGTGGCTTTGTCAGCAGAATGAGAGGCTTGTCACAGAAAGGTAGGTGCCCATTTACCTATTCTTTTGAAAAATTCAAAGGGTGCTTAAAGAACAGCTTTGAAACATAGGAACAGACCAGCTCCTGTGGCAGGATTCTAGAGGTTTCTTTGTAGATGTTCTCCTTGACCTCACGGAAATTCTCACAAACAACCCACAGCACAAGACCCCAGAGTTTCCCATTGCCAATGCACTTCTAGGTGCTGGGGAAACCACGGACATGATAGAGATGGAAACATTGATATGGCACAGCTGCGTGGGGGAAAAGGAAAGAGATGTCTCCCTGTTTGGGATAAGTCAAAGTGGAAAATCCAGGGGAAAAGTACAGTTGAATCATCCCTTCAGAAAAAAATCTGGACTTTGTCTGATCTTATCATAAATGAGTTACATTTAAGTTAAATGGCATGCTTGAAATTAAAAAAAAAATTTAAAAAAAACAAAAGAGAGAGAGAAAGCAAGAGAACTACATAATCTTTCATACTGAACTGCAAAAAATCCCCTTCTCCTCTGAAATCAAGTTTACATACACAAAGACTAGATTGAGGAAACATCTTAAGAGCAGTAGAACTTTGATTTCTCTACACAAATAGGGCAGAAGTAACATCAAGAGCTGCTGACACGGAAAAAATTAGTGTGAAATTAATTTCTAGGATAATTTTAGAACAGAAGACTATATCCAGGCAGGTAGGATAGCTCTCATGTCATAAACCATTTGAAATTTAAAGACAGTTTTTTTCTTACATTTATTGTGAACATGGTACTGACTAGCATTTGATGTCAAAGAGAAATGAGAAGAGAGAAATGAGCTAATTATTTGGATTAATTAATTCCCTGGTCTGATGTCCATTATTACATCAGTGACTGCAATGTTGCCAGTGTGTTCTGACACATCCCATATAGAAAACATTATGTATTTCATGGAATGAGAAAAGACAAGATTTGAGGTGCGTTAAATAATTGCCAGAGTGCTTGTCAGCTCTGCAGCAGATATTTTTCAGGTAACTGAAATAAAAATTTCTTGGCAGCGGAAGAATCCTGTGTAGCCTCTTCTCCCCGACACAGCACCCGTACTTCTCAGATGTGCCAGAAAGTCAAGGTTAGATAGGGAAACTAATTTAAATTAAAAATCACCGTGAGAGGTACCCAGAGATGTTGTATTGCATAAATTAGCACTGTGTTCAAAAAAGTCAGCATTTATTAAAATCTGTGGGAAAAACTCAGGTTATGCTGTTATAACAGGCATCAAATGTAAACATAGAATATGAATAGTATTTTTCCTAAATACATGGAATTGGTGTGGTTTTTAAACCTGATAATTATTTATTATTATTATTTTCTAAGGGAGATGGTATTCTCCGTCAGCTGTTTCTAAAAATTACATTTTGACCCTTAGTATATATGCATGTATGGGGACAGAAGGTTGTCACTCTGTCTCTTAAAAGATGGAGAGAAAGAGCCAGCACAGAGAATGAATCCTGTCTGAATCCTACTCCAGGAAAAAAACAGTTAGAACTCTGAATTTATAATTATTCAGCATGAAAAGACTAATTCTTGGAAAGTTTTCATATATAGCACTTCAGTTTTTCACAGCTTTAAACATCAACAACAAAGTAATTGAAAGAAATTAAATTTAGAGAATTGAAACCCGTGATTGTTATGTAATAAGTGTATTAATATCTTGAATGTTTATTTTGTAATGTAACAACAAAAAGCCACCTTGGTAAACGAAAAGGAGAGAGCTCTTTAAAAACCGCAGCCCCCCCGATGCCGAAGTGAATGCCGAGGACCAAGAGAGAGGGCTTCGAAGGGAGGCGAGGCGCGGGCCTCGCCCACGGTCTCCCCCCCCGTGCGGGCGGCTGTCTGCGAGCTCTCTACTCACGGAGCGAGCCGCTGGGGCAGAGCTCGTCCTCGCCGGTGCCATGCTGCAGCGCGGCGGCGGCGGCCTGGGGTGAGAGC
>VWZU01016193.1:832474-854205 GCA_013397095.1 Sterrhoptilus dennistouni | reverse complement strand
CTCACACCTGCAGCCCACTGGGCATGGACCCCGACATTTTCCATCACCAAAGGGAACTGGGACTGATAAGAGACTGGGAGAGCTGAGCTAACTCATGGCAAGGACTTCTCTCAGTTTTGCCATCCTTCTTCGGAGTGGCGAGAGATTGTATTGCTTCATATTATTCATTCCTTATGCTTGTGGGCATTTGTTTTGTTAAAGAAATAGTTTTTTCCACTTTTCTCCAAGGAAGTTCTTTTCCCGGACCAGCTGAGGGGAGGGGACGTTTAGGTTTGCTCTCCAGAGGAACCCCATTCAGAGGTTTCCCCCTAAATTTGCCCTAAACCAGGACAGATGGGAAATGGTTTGGTTTTTTTCTTTAAATACCTGTTCAGGAAATATAGATGAAATGCAGCATTGTAGTCAAATATAATTTAATATATGAAAAAAAAAACCCAACACAACCCTCCAAACTCCTTGCTAGATATTTTTAATTTAGTTCATCCACATACTTGTATTTTAAATGAAGAGGCTGTATTAAACAGATATTGAGATGTATCTAGATTTCTTACCAACAAGAACATAAACAGCAAAAATATAAGCACCAAGACATCAGACATATGAATTTCTACTGAAAAATGACAGAGTGTAAAAGTTAAAAATGCCAGCCCATTTCTTTTGAAGGATGGGGAAAAATAATAGTAGATATTAACTGCCTTTAGGTTAAGTTTCAGAAGGCTGAAGTACACTCAAGTTCCAAGAATAGCCAAGATTTAAAAAATAATTAGAAACTTTCAATAAGCATATGTCCTGGTGTTTTCAGCTTGGAAAATATGTCAGCTTTTTATTTTGCTCCTCCATGTGATGCATGATATGACACAAGATTGCAAATAGAACAAGTGCCCCTCCCCACTGGCTTATAACCTGTCTTGTGTTTCTCACAAATCAGATGACATTCTATACCTGATTCCAAATACATGGCGAGGTAGAGGAGGTGGAAAAGAAAGGTAATTGTTTCAGAGACAGTTTTCTTTAATCTATTCAAAAAAAAAAAAAAAAAAAAGTTCTCACATGGGCTTCTGCTCTTGAAAATCTCCCCTTCAAATACTTGAAGTATTTGAAATAGCATAAAAATAGCATAAACATTTCTCCTAAACCAAGAACATTCTCCAAATTTAAACATTGTAAAATTATAGATATCCTTCAGCTGGAAGTCCTTCACACATTCTAATTCAAGATGAATGGGATTAAATAGATGATGTGTTTTGACTGTTGAAGAAAACCTGTCATAATGACTATGTTCCATTTTATCTAGGGAGAAATTTGGGCCATATAGTTTATACCATTGGCAAAACATTCACATAGCCACTAGGAAAGTGCTTAAATGCAAATAGAAGGTTCACAGTAGTTCTACATTGGCTTCTATTTCTGCATCTTTGACTTTCCTGGGAAGTTAATGGAAAAAGAGAATTAAAAGCTTGAAAGTCTTTAGCATGCTTCTTGCATTAAAAGAGAAACCATTTCATTTCCTCCCAGAGGAAAAAATATTTATTTGTTTGTACAATATATTCCATATTCATGGGATTTTGGTGGGAATGCTATTGTGAGAACTGCCCTTCTTAAGATTCATTTTGTTGCTTTCTTTTCTTGTGTCTACCCAAAAAGACCGGGTTTCTTATTATGTCAAATATAACCTGCAGTATCAGAACCATCGTAGTCTAATTTATCATTAAGTATTTCCCCAATAAGCTGGGCTATGATTTAAGAGTAGATTGCATACTTCAAGCAATCATTGCAGCTCTGCACTTTCAGCTCAGATACTGAATATTTTAGTCTATATGATCTAAGAAACTGTTGTCTCTGAGTCCATCAGCTGTCACACATTTTATGTCAGAATTCAGTTTATTAGGTTTCCTTAAGGAGAAGCCTCCTCTGCCTGTATTTTCCACAGTCCAGGAACACATCATCAGGAAAAGTTAGGAAGCTAGGGGTTTTTGTATGCATATCTAAGAGTTAAGTCTAAAATATTTTGACAGTACAATTGTGAGTATTAAAATTAAATCTAATAATAACATCATTTTTGTTTACAAGTACGAAAATCTCTCAAATTCAGTCTCCTTTGTGGCTTGGTAAACCACCTTCAAAAGAAAGCAGAATTTACTTCTTTTTAATTTTCTCTTTAATGTTACATAGCCATATAATCACAAGAGATTCCTTTTCACTCATCAACACTCTAGTTGTCCATGCATTGCATATGACTAGCAAAACCCTTAGAGCTCTAGAAATCATCAGTTCCAGGATCTTACCCTGATTAAAAAAAACCAAAAACCAACAATCTTTATCATGTGCCTTTTATTACAAGGTAGATAAGCACGAACCTTTTCCTACTTGAACCCAACACTGCATGCTTTTTAATGATTCTGAAGCATTATAAATGTACATTCTACAATAAGAAGAACTACCCAAATAATATTTATACTGATTTAATCCAGGAATTTAAGGCTATTTGATAACAGTCCCAATGTTCTGATGGTGTCTGGACCTTAACATGTATAGATCAGTCCCATTGTACCATAGTCAGACATAGTGTCTTCTTTTATTTTTGAACTAAAAACACTTTTGTGGTTATGATATGTGTATACATTTGCATAAGTAGATCAGAAATTAGGTTATTCCAATTTTGGCAGTAATTAATGTGTATAGCTACAAGGCTTGACATACAGAAATTAGAGCTCCTCTAAATTCAACTCTGTGTGCTGCAAAGCCAGAAGTAGATCCGCTTTGCCTTTATTTGTCTGTGAAGATAAGCCTATTTTTTTGTCTTTGAGTAAAATATTTTTGTCTTTGGACAAAAAAGATAGCTGGAGTTTTGTGTTTATAACTTTCAATTTTTAGTGTTTGTTTTAAGCAATTGTGTCAGTTGGCTTCTTCAGGTAACATTCATAAGCACCTAAGTTGTTGCTCCAAATATTCTGCTGCTAATATTTGTGTTAAATTTTTACAATGCATCTTAACCAAAGCACCTAGGCCCCATTCTCAGCCACTATGAGGGATAGTACAAGAGCAGCATAGCTCAACAGAAAATCTCCTCAAAACATCTCACTCTGCTCTTTTTCCTATTTCCCCAAAGTAGTACTCTGGTGGATATCCATCATTACCTTTCTATCTGAAGGAAAAGCAAGACAATTCAAGGGTTGCAAGTGATATCTTGGCCACTTAAGGGTGACCATAAGGCACCTGCATCAGGGCTCTGGGCAGACGAATGATCAGAGGTAGCTCGGCAAAGGTCAGGATGTTGTTGCTGTTCACAAGATTCTGCTGCATGAAGTTCCCATTGCAAGGGGAAAGGAAAAAGACCAAGACCAAGGCTCTTCTGTACCACACCAGACAGCTCTTTTAATTCATGCTTGATTGTTTAGGGTTTTCTTCCAGCTGTCTAAAACTGGGGTACCCAGCTGGAATGACATACTGCCTTTCTGCTCTTTGTATTAACCTCTGGCAGAAAAGTGAGGTCCAAAACAAAAGACTTGAACACCTGAATTCACAAAACCTGGAGTTTCTCTTTCCAAGCCACTTTCCCATGCCTAAAGTCTGACATTTTATCCTATGTGGTTAATATTAATGATAGTAACAAGGAAGATTTTCTTTTTCTAAACCTCCCAAAGGAGAGCAAATCAGAAACTCAGTGCAAACACTGTAGTTCACTATGGGGCTTGATTGTAATGAACAGGTCTCCAGGAGTGAAGAAGAAAACAGGAATACCATTGCTACATTTAAAACTCTTTTTATGTCATGCGGAAGCTCAGATCTTTGTTCTCCATGACAATTTAATCCCTCCAGTAAACACTCCATTTTGCCAAAAGCTCAAGGGCCCTCCAGTCATGTCCACAGAACTGTATTCTGGAGTTCTCTTACTGTTATGAAGATGAATGCTACACCTGACAAACAAGAAACCTTGCATTTCCTCTCTTCTCATGGTGCACTGACTTTGGCTAAACACATTGCAACTGCTATTTTCTTCCATTTGTAAAAATGCAGAAGTTTTAGATGTTCAGATGCAATAACACTTTGATAGAATTTAGCAGCTGCCATCAGGTTTTTACATTCATTTATTTGCATTAACATCTGTATTAGGTTTGTGTGGCCAGGTTTTTGTAGCAGCTTCTGTGAGAAGCTGCTAGAAGCTTCCCTCATGTCTGAAAGCCAATGTCAGCCAGCTCCAAGAGAAACCTACTGCATCCTGGAGGAGTTAATGAAGTTAATAGCTTGTGGGAAGGACTCATGCTGGAGAAGTTCATGAAGGGCTGTCTCTATTGATCCCACCCTAGAGCAGGTGAAGGACTCCTATCCCTGAGCTGCAGCAGGAACTGTGATGAACTGGACATAATCCCCATTCCCTGTCTCCCTGTGCCACTGTCGTGAGGAGACAGAGCCTGGGAAAGAGGCAGAGGTGGTGAGAGTGTGTTTTTAAGATTTGTTTATTTCTCATTATCTGCTCCAATTTTGATCAGTAATAAATGCATTTAATTTCCCCAAGTCGGCTGTGTTTTTCCCATGGCAATAATCAGTAAGTTACCTCTCCCTGTCTTCATCTGAACACATGAACCTTTCATTATATCTTCTCTCCACTGTCCAGCAGTGGAGGGGAGTGATAAAGTGGCTTTGGTGGGTGCCTGACATCCAGCCAGGGTCAACCCACCACAACATGACCTTAAGTTTCAAATATATTTTGCTTTTCCCTTCACACATTTTCTTTCTCATTCCATCCTGTTTGTGATGCAAAAACCATATCTGTGGGCAACATTCTACTCCTCCTGACTTTTCTAGTGTTTTTACACTGAAGAAAATCCTTGAACCATAGAGCTCATTTAGAGAAGGCCCTTGAAGGAACATATTGCAAAAAAACAAACACGAACCTGTATTGTTGTGCTAATTACTGAGTTAAACATGAGAAGTGCAGTGAGTAGAAAGCCACTGTGTGGGTGAGCCTCATTAAGATACAGCATTCCTGATTAATTGTTGAATTAATTGAATTCAGATGGAAGGATAGATCACTCTCTTTGGCATAATTAAGAACTCATAGGAATAAGTAGATGAAGTGGAAGAAAAATAACATTAGTGGAGTTTTTAGGTTCTGTCCTTATCCCTTTCATTTGTGTGTGCTCTTGGAAGGGCATTCAAGTGAACATTGAGATTAAGTAATTTTTTACAGCTTACCAATAATCAGTTCTGCACCTCCAATGCTACTGTTAGAGTAATATATCTTGTATTAATACTATTATGCAAATACGGCCAAATAAGAACAAGGAAGTGCAAATCAACACCAACTTTGGAAGTAGCCTTTACCATGGGCTACACATCAAAACTCAATTGTAAAAGGTTTTTCCTCAACTAATTCATAATTATGAACAAGCTCAGAAAGTGAGTTGATCATAGACTGTACAAAACAACACAATAAATGTTTTCAATTTTATAAATTTCTTATGACAGATAATTTCCTAGTTTTGGATAACAGTTCAGTCCCTCACAGTCCAGTAGGATGGCTATGCCCTATAACTGAAAAAGAAACCAATGTAATTTCAGTTGGGAGAGCTCTGGAGTAAGTGCAATAATAAATAAGCAGCATGGTGCCCTGATGGTATGGATTGCTACAGTCTACTACTGTAGCAATTGCTACTGGTTTTTGCTTTTGTATGAACTGCATATCATTACTTCAGACATAAAAGTCATCTCTTCAAAATGATGTTTATATCTAAAATTTAGATACAGACTTACAGCTGAGTTTTGACATGATTATGATAATTGAGAGATTTGGCACTGAAACCCATTTTATCCTACTGGAATATTCAAAGTGCTTCTTCCACTTCAATTTTGGTCAATTATAAGAAAATCAAGGACTTGCATTAAACAGAATTTGGAAAGAACATGAATGAGATCAATGAGCCAACCTGTCGTCAGAATAGACCTGATCAACTAGTTAAGCTTCTTCCATGAAACATAAAAAGACGTATTTTACCAGACAATGTCCAATATGGCTTTTGGAATCCAAGGACTAAAAGCTGGGAGAAGGAATAAATACTTAGTGGAAAACAATTTAATTCTTAATGTAGTAGCAGTCTCAAACAAAAGTTATTCAAACCAACAATTCTGAAAGGAATCTTTTATTAAAGGATATCCCTCAAGTTTCATGGAAGTATCAGAAAGCTACAGCACAACAGTTTCCTCTCCCTCAGTAGAACCAGGCTATATTAAGGAGGATGTGGATTCTTATTCAATTTCCTCATTCCTGCATTATGCTCATTTAATATTGTCATTTGGAAACAAATTTTGTCTCTCATCTTGCCAGCTATGATACAACAAAGTAAGTTCTTTCTCCAAAAGTTTTTAACTCCTTCATAAATAACCAATATGAACCACATCTAATTGTGCTTTCCTTTGTTCTTAAAATATTATTATAAATAGTTATACAAGTAAGAAAAACAAGCAAAAACATTTCTGCTCTGTCCAATTCATAGTCTGGGTCTCTAAACATTACTTGGATGGAGTAAATGTTACACTACTTTTGTGGCCTCACAGAGTCTAGTCCAGGAACCTCTTCAACCTCAAAATATAATTTGTATTACAGTCCCAAGAGATGCATTAACTTTTGTGATAGAATCTCTACAATACTGTGAAGTTGTACTCTAAAACAAATGAAAACACCATGTCAATATTCTGACAAGTGAAATTTCCATTTTTGTCACAGGGAGTATCCAGAAATCCTATATGATCTGTCTATACTGGAAAGAACTAAATCCTTCAGTATTTCATTTCAGTGACACCACTATCAGCTGCTTAGATCATGTTCTCAGCACCTCTATGTTGAAATTCTGAAGTTATCACTGGCTATAGCCAGGAGAATCAAGCAGTTACACAACCATCAAAAAAACCAGTCTGTTTTGCAACTCCAATGCTATAAAGTCCTGCCAAAACTAAATACACTTTTCAAATTTTTGGCAGAAAGGCCAAACTTCTCAAACTGATTCTCGAATTGATCACCAGGCCTTAGCAATAGGTGAGCCTCAATGATGCCATAAACCAGGTCTTTAGAGATGCTGTGCTCTATGGAGACAACATAAGCAGTCATATTTAAATGTTTTGGAATTGCTATTACAGGAAAATCACAACAGTACTGCCAAGAGTGTACGTGATACATTGACACATTTAAGTAACTCCAAATACATTTGAAAAACCGTAAGTGCAACAGCTAATTGCTGGTCTGAACTTACAGAAACAACCACAATGGGAGAATACAGAGCCAAACCAAGTCTCTCCTATTCTCAGCATTACTTAGATTTAGTTTCATGTGTCACCATACAAGGTGGAGTAGCACATAGCAATTTTTCTCAGATCCACATACCAAATTCAGTCAAGTGAGAAATGCAATGGCTAACTTCAAATGATTTTTTAAATTTTTTTTGTGAGGGGAGAAGATATTGTTTGCATTTAATACTGCTAGTTTTAATATATAGTTAAAAACTTAGTAGTTCTGAGTGACTGTAAATTTCAGATAGGAAAACATGACAGAATTAAGTCCCTCTAGCAGAAGTCTGAGTAATTTCACATGTGGATTTATCAATGCAAGGAAACTGATCTTTCAATTTGATTGTTAGGACAGTCATACAGAAGAGAAGAAACAGGTTTAAAATTATTTTTCTCTCTGACCTGACCTGTAGATGTGATTCTATACTTTTAACATCCTAAGTATAGTAATTCACTTCTCAATCGTGCCAAAATTTTTGGAGAGTCTTGATTTCACTCTAAATTCCTGTTCGGTACCAGAACACATACAACCATCCTGTACATTACTTTATGTTCTTTTACCACTGTTTTAGGTGCCAGCAGGTAGGAAAATTGGAGTATAGGCAAGACCGTGAATAAAATTCCTTCTGTTTTTCTTTTTACCAAAGTTCTGCACAAATAGCAAATTGTGCTGCTTAAATGAATCCCACAGAATATTTTTCACTTACAAACAATAGTTTTTCCTGACGGATTGTGTTGGTTTAGCACAGATGGTGGGACCAGTTGGTGATTTCCTTTGAACTGACAATCAGAATAGCCAACGGGGTGCAGGTGTACACCTCTGGGTCACACAGCCTTTAAAAGCCAGAAGAAAGCCTGGGATTTTTTCTCTCTTCCTTCTGCCCTCGCAGGAGGTAAGAAGGCAGTCCCGGCTCTCTCCTTGCGAGGGGACGGGCCGGGACTCGCGGTGCCTCCCGGGGCAGGGGAGCGGATGAGCATCTGCCCCATCCCGGCCCCGATGGGATTTCAGCAGCTGTAAAACGCCCTGCAGCTCTCCCGATGGGGGGGAGCTGCCCGAGGCCGGGCCATGGGCCCTTTCCCCAGCAGGGGAGGGGATCCTGCAGCCGCTCCAAGCTCCAGGCTGGGCCATCCCAGGTGAGACCGAGGGGTGGGGACAGGAGGCGTCCATCAGCCCGGGCTGCTCTGAGATCTGTCCGCCTGAATTTCCTCCCCTCATCCCAAAAGCTTCTGAAAATCCTGATGCTGCTGCCCGGCAGAGATCGAGTGACCCGTCTGCAAGAATGTTAACTCGTTCCTGACACAGACTGAGACTTTTAAAACTCAGCTCCTCCCAGAGAGAAAGTGAGACAGAGGGAACAGAGAGAAGACCCAGCGTGACAGATGGAGAGAGTGAGTAAAGGGCTAATTAGAGAAAGGGTGAAGGAGTTGCCTGCTGGCTGGACTTTCTTATTTGAGCTATGGATATGAGCTTTATAGGTAGATTATCCTTTAAATCATGGAAAATATGAATTTGGGGAGATGATTTTGTGGATTTTTGAGCAAAGGTGTTTGTGATGGACTGAGTAATATTGCATTAGAATCTGTGATCCTTGTGGTCCCATGAGATGCCTGAACAGAGAGAGAGAGAGAGATGAGAAGTCTCTGAACCAGTGAAAGAAATAAGAAGACATCTCTGTTCCTTGAGATGAAGAATTCTTTGCCTTTGAAGTTGCTCATTTTTAAAAGGTGACACCCCAGATGTCTGAGTTCCATGACCCATAAGCAGCTCGGGAAACTGCTGATGGGAGGAGATCACATGGAAGCAGGTTTCCCTGGGCGGCTGTTTGTGTGAGAGTTCAGACTCACAAGAGGCTCCCTGGCAAGTATACCTCAATGTTAAACAACCCTTCCATGAAAGAATTCCTTCTGATGTCCTAAACACCATCACCATGAAAGAATTCCTTCTGATGTCCTAAACACCATCAACTCACTCATCTCACAGCTGGGCAACTTGTGCCAAGGGATGCTGTGGAGGACAGTACCAAAAGCCTTATTAAAACCCAGAAAAACTACATCCAGCACCCATCAGAGATGTGACCTTATTGAAGAGGGATCAAATTAGTTAAATAGGACTTCCCCTTTGTGAACTCACATTGACTGTCTGATGATTTCACTGTTCTTTAAAAGTCTTTCAGTAGCTCTCAGCATGATCTTCCCCATCATTCTTTCAAGTGCCAATCAGTTTTGCAGAGACTTGCACAGCAGTTTTACACCTCTGCGGTAAAGGAACTGTTACAATAAATTAGGTGAGGTCTAATGATTCTGACAGATGTCACGGATCACTGCACTGGGTTTTGTGTTCAGTGGATTGTTTGCCATCATTTGAAATTATTGACCTGAAATCAAAAAACAACAAGCTTTAGTATCCCAGAAAAGCATATATTGGTAAAAACTTCACTATATAAAGAAAGACTCTTTGTGCAACATTGAAATAGTACTTTTATTAAGTAATTAATTTTAGATTATATGAACAGAGTTACAATCTGTGTTTTCAGTTAATCTCCATTCATTTGATTAATTGAAATAAACAAATATATACCTGTAAATCTAGAATGGAGGTATTTTTCACCAGAACAAGCAAAGAAATCACTTTATATTGAGCCTTTAAACCCTCTGCTTCAATTGTTGTACTGAGCCATAAATCCTGTTAAGGCAGTAAAATCAGGCATTCAGAGGACAAACATCATCACACTTTATTTTTACAGACATTTTGGATTTTTTTCTGATTATTCTGTGTGATTCCATATAGAGTGAAATATGTTGTATTGGAATAATCCAACGTTTTGGATACTAATATTGAAAAAAATTATTTTAGTAAGTTACAACATTTTAGATTTGTAGTAGGGGCATATCTCTGAAATCAGAAAATTTTTATTTTGCAACCATCCCATTCCATAACTGCAAAATAAAATCCAAAAAAGAAATAGATTAGTTGAATTCTACAGATGAAGAACTGCAAGGAAAAAGATGCTACACACATGCATCCAAAACAAATGTAAAGCTGAATAAAGAGGATTTGTTTGCTTGAATATTTAAGGATTACAGATTTTGATTTTCAATACAATTGCCATTGATGTCTGTCCTAATAGAAGAATTTTCAAATCTGCAAATATTCTGTGACTGATGCTAGAAAGTAAATGGTTTTCCCTTAAGGACAGCCAAAAGATAGTTTAAACTAGATAAACACAGCTAAAACTAAATAAAATAGATGAAAATACTGAGAAATAGATAAACACAGTTCTCTACTACAGACAACACTAACACTCACTCTTGCAATATTGATTTCCATTGTCTTTTGCAGTCCCACATGCAATAAGAATTTGTCCTTAGTGTGCACACCCCATATTGTCAGCAACCTGAAAATATGTCTCATTTTTATGGACAATACAATACTCCAAGCGAGTTAGACTTATTAAGACCAATACAGTTACAGAGTCTACTGTAAAGAAACCAATATGTATTATCATACAGGACCACAGCAACCTGTCTAGTAATTAGTAATTAACTGATTATCTGATAATGAAGGTATTCTTCCATATATTCTTGCTTTAGGTTTTCAAAGGAAATGCTGTTCAGTTCTTAGCTCCAGTTGAACTGCAGAGGAAATGCAAGATCTCTGGATATTTCAAGATAAAGCTCTTAGCTTTGGTTTGTGCAGTGTAATAGAATCAACAATGTCAGAGGAGAGGTCTTCCTTTTCAGAATTGCCAATCTGGTACCAGGAAAACTTCCAGAATATTGTTTAAGTGTAAATAATTAGTAACTCCACAGTCTCTCTCAGCAAGTATTCAGTGTAAAACCTGAGAAATTGGATGTTAAAAATTAATGCCTCATCATTTAAAAAAAATTCTTGCAAGAAAATACCTGGTCAAAAATGTGATCTTCTGTCCCCTGCAACCTAAAGGACCAACAATAAGGACAAGCTGGCTTATATCAATAGAAAGTGAGGGTAGCTTAATATCTTGCATCAGGGAGTGCCCTGAAGTAGGAACTTGGAAAAACAATCCAAGAGTAGGGCAGATTTAGATTTTTTTCTTTTCCAATACACTTGTCTACAAAATGGCATCTCAGGTAGCTTCAAAGACAGATAATGGGTACCAATAATCACTTTATTAATTTCAGGCACATACATAGGCTTACTTTCTAGTCACTGGAGTGAAATAAATCACCAAAGCCACACAGTTCCCTCATTCCTGAAGTCTATCTTTGATTAAAAAAAAAAATAAGGTTTATACTTAAATGAATTGAATAATTTTTCAAAAGTAATTGGATTTTCAAATGTAAATTTACCCACTTGCTGTGGGAAATATCACTGTACCTTTTCAAGTTCAATATTTGGATAATTCATTTGATCCCCTAGATTATGTGCTTGAGATCTTACACATGTTATTATTTATTTTACAGAATTCAATTTCTACTCCATTTTTTCTTTTCTCATAAAATAGTCCTAAGGCATACAATGCCCTTTAAAAATAGACTATAAATACCAGATCTGTAGTACTAAAAACATAGGTGAATTATCAAATTTTTGGAGTGATGTAGTAACTTCTGTTTTTATTATTTAATATTAAGAACTCTCAAGAAATCACATTTTGACTTCCACTGATTATTAAGCTCATATATTTTCAGTACCACAGAAAATTTTTATTATATGAAATATAAATTTTTCATATTGCTATTCAAAATAATAAGCTCTCAAAGTGTGAGGTTACTACTGGTGAACATGAGTCATTTTTATTTATATATCTTAATATATAATCTCATTACTTACCAACTAGTATTTTTAATTTTCTCTCAGTCCACCTTCCCACCAAACTATTCAAACAAGATGGCATAATCTTCAGAATTGATGCTGATTTTGCACTGTGCTTATAAACCTTTAGTGTTTGAGTAGTTTGATAGCATACAATGTGATTATCATATCATTATACTCTTGTATGCTCATTTGGGCTCTCTCGTAGAGAGAAACTGTTAGATGATTCCAGCTTGTCTCTGCTTTCATAGTACATGAAAGATAATGGCTCCATTTTTCATTTTTCTTTCTGTTATCAATATGATTTTAAAGTGAATAATGAAAGAGCAAGCAGCATTCTAACAGTGATGAGAAGTTTCTAAGCTAACTGAAATTGTTGCTTCAAATGCTCCTCATTAGTTCTCTGAAAGGCTGTTGTCAAACAAAAGAAGTGGCAACCAGCTCTGAAGGCTGCTCAGAGATGTTTTGCTGTTTAGATCTTTATAAAATATCCAAGGAGATCCTGGTGCAACAAGTGAGCCTTGCTCATCCAGAGTGACCGACCAGGTGTTGCAAGGACAATACTCATTTTCAGCATCTAGAAATGTTCTGAGCCTGAACCATTTCCAAATGACACCTCTGTAAATCTGAAGCCAGATACAAGAAAACACTGGATAATAGGACTTTGTTGGCATTCAGGCTGTCCAAATGTAGTCACTCCAAGGCCCACTGAAATATTTTCTGATTGGAAAACCACAACTACACCTGGTCCCAAACTCAAAGACTACTATCCTAGAAACTCTTAAATTGAAGTCTTCCTGAATGATTAAAAAAATATTATTTCAAGATGGAAAACATAAGGTTGTTTCTTGCAGAGACAGATTCCTTGATACATAAACCAGGAAAACAGCTGACCACAGGAGTGCATTAGAGAAGTTCTACTGCCTCTAATGTTACATCAGTGCATCATTACGGCTTTTAGTCTTGTTTAGAACACTGCAGGGGAAGAGTCAAATTTTTGTTTAAATCAGTGATGTTTAACACAGATTTCCACAGAATAAATTCAGTGTTTCAAAAAGATTTTATATTTCTAACTCTTTATGAATAGAAGGTATCTACCTAATTTTGTTTTATATTCCTATGAATGATCACAGGTTATACAATTCCATAATAGTGTATGTGTATAGCCCAATCAATTAATGAATTTACTTACCTAAAACTTGACCCCAGAAAACATCCAGTGTTGATTTGAAGGTGTCAAGAAAACCATCAAAACACTTGCAAGAAAAATCCTTATCAGTTTGTTGTGGTTTGAAAGCAAAATGAATGAGAGGCTCCAAGTCAGAGATATAATTTAATAAGAAGAAAGGTAAAAAGGTAAAAGTAAAATAAAATAAATGCAATAACACAAAGGATCACTGACAGAGTCAGAATAAAACCTGAGCAGGATGGTGGAAGCAGTCTAGGTGAGGTGCTCTTCCTGAAGCAGTGATCCTGTAGAAAGGTCTGGTAGCCCTGCTCCTCTGGGAATCCAGTGGATAAGTGCTCTTGCACTGTCCCACATACCAGCTTATATCCAGGTGAGAATGCTTGGCTCCTCCCCCTGGGCAGAGCATCTCACAATAGCGTGAGGAGTGTGAAGTGGGTCCTTGATGGCCCATTAAACAGAGATAACCCCTGGAGGGCGTTACCTGTGAGTCATGGGCGAGGCGTTAATGGGCCATTAGCAGAAGACACCCCAAAGGTCATTAGCAGAAGAAGCAGGGGGCTTGGGAAAACACTAGCCCACCTGGTTTCAACAGTTCATGAAGATGCTGATAGACTAAATACTTTGTGTACATCCTACACTGCAACCCAGGACACAGTTTAAAATTATAAGACAGATATAAATGCTATTTATGTTCTGAGTCTTACACTTACATGTAATAGATAATATATTTCATTATATTTACTGTATATTTCAAACATTATTGAAAAAAATCACATAAACTCATTAAATTTGAGTTACTACAGGTGGCAAATGTTCAGACTATAACTGTGTTAATCTAAAGAAGGCTTTGCATTGCATATGTAAAACACACAGAACACTGTCAGTCAGCATCATTCCCTGCATAAATCGTGCTTGTGCTGATTTTTATGGTGAACAGTTTGAAAAAACACTCAACTTGCCTCGTGGAATTCTTTTACATATTGAGACAGTTTCGTTTGGCCTGACTTTTGCTAGTGAATTAGTAGCTTAGAAGTGAGGTAATAAATTAGTTAAGCAATATTTACTCCCCTGCAGGCTTCTTCCCCTTACCTAACTTGTGCCTCTTTCTCCTTGACATCTCTCTTGTAAAAATCTATTCTGTAATTATGTTTCATTATTTTTTATATAAAGTTTTTCCTGAAAAGCACAAAACTTACTGGTACACTTTTCCTGAATATGTTGTCTGCCAAAATCAATCAATCATTCTCATCCTTATTAAGGCCCTTTGAGGTTTCTATTTATTTTTTTTTTCTGCTTTGTGGCTTAAGACTCTTGTGCTTCAAACTGCTTGTCTAAGAAGGCATATGCCCTCAGTATGGCTGTCATTAAGATGTGTGGACACCATCTTTGCATTTACCTTTTTTGTCTCTTGCCCTGTTGTTGGGGCAGCAGGTTGGGTTTCTTTCCCTTTGTGCCTTTTTACTTGTGGAATTTTTTGCCCTTGAGTTGCTAGGAAGCACTGATGGCTGGGTAGTTGAGGCAACAGGGAGGTGGACAAGCCTCAGGGGAGGAGGGTGTCTGGTGGCACTCTAGTTTTGGGGAGTTTTTCTTGGAGAGGCAGAGGCGAGTAGGGGGGTAGGGGGCAGGGCTGGGGCAGCTGCTCGCTCTCCCTCTTGCTCTTGGTTGGTTTCAGAGGAGGACAGGACAGTTGGAGCTGCTGCTCGGGAAGGGAATTTGTTGCTGCCGCCAGAGCCCAGCCCAGAGCTGCCATGAGCTTGACAGTCCTCCGAGTCCTGCTGGGGCACCTGGATCAACAGCCCCAGGAGTTTGTGAAGCGAAGCCACTCTTCCATCCTTCCCAATCCTATACAAGGCCACCATTACCGTGCGCTCCCCTAGCCTGCTCCACAGCGCCCCCTGCAGCCGGGGGGGAATCATCGCACCTGCCCTGCCCACCGGGAGCCACCAGCGCCCCTGCCGGCCGTGAGCGGAACTGCACCAAANCTTGGAGAGGCAGAGGCGAGTAGGGGGGTAGGGGGCAGGGCTGGGGCAGCTGCTCGCTCTCCCTCTTGCTCTTGGTTGGTTTCAGAGGAGGACAGGACAGTTGGAGCTGCTGCTCGGGAAGGGAATTTGTTGCTGCCGCCAGAGCCCAGCCCAGAGCTGCCATGAGCTTGACAGTCCTCCGAGTCCTGCTGGGGCACCTGGATCAACAGCCCCAGGAGTTTGTGAAGCGAAGCCACTCTTCCATCCTTCCCAATCCTATACAAGGCCACCATTACCGTGCGCTCCCCTAGCCTGCTCCACAGCGCCCCCTGCAGCCGGGGGGGAATCATCGCACCTGCCCTGCCCGCCGGGGGCCACCAGCGCCCCTGCCTGCCGTGAGCGGAACTGCACCAAAGGGGAAAGTGCCCGCAGCCGAGAAGGCTGTCACTGGGTTCCTGGTTCTGTTTGTTGTTAATGCCATAGTTATTGCTGTTTGTTTGCCTTGTTATATGTAGTAGTAAAGAACTGCTTCTCCTATTTTCATATCTTTGCCTGAGAGCTCCTTAATTTCAAAATTATAATAATTCGGAGGGAGAGGGTTTACATTTTTCCTTCCAAGGGAGGCTCCTGCCTTCTGTAGCAGACATCTGTCTTTCAAACCAAGAGACCTGCTCAGACATTTTGACACTCTTTGTTGTTCTATTCTAGGTCTATGCATATATACATGCAGAATAATTTTTTTTAAATTACAGCAGTGATTCAGTACCTGTAAAGGTCTCATTACAGTGATAAAGATTTCCCAGGTACTCTCAGAGAAAAATAAAAAACACTTTAAGCCACAGAAATTAATTAGGATCAGAAACCAAAATGTTGAGAAGTTCAAACTGAGGTATTTAAGACCAGCTTTAGAGTTTCCATAATTTAAAATTATCTCAGAAGAAGATTGTCTTTCACTGTGGAACCTGTATGTGAATCTAAGGTCTGCTTACCAAGTCAAAAAATCAAATCTTTTCTTATGGCTACAGCCAAGCCCATTCATAAACAAGCTCCAGATTTAAACATGAGTTCAGGAGGGCTCTAAACTTTATACATATATCTGACTGTACAATTAAAGTTACATCCATTATCTAATAAAATTTACTATATACAAAATAACAAACCCCAGTTCTTCAATAAGGAACATCTAGGCATCAGTTTAAAGGAAGTTTTCTTATAGAGATTGAAGTTTACAAGTCCAACTTTGGGTAAAACTTCAGCACCTGAAGTCTAGACAAAAAATAATACTGTTTTCAAAATATCCACTGAAGCAATCGTTCATGTTTAAGTTGGCTCCAGCTACCAATCTGAGAGCAGGGAGGTGTATGGACAATTTCACAACTCAGTGGGTATTCACTGAGTGGATGTGCTTGTTGTTCAATCCCTAAAATCAAGCAGAGATGGAAAAAGCTAAAATTCTCTTTATGTACATTGCCCCTTTATATACAACATTTCACCTACCTATTCAGTGAATCTCCCCATCTTTACATCATTCAGAAGTATTTGATTTCTTGCCTCTAGGGCCCTCTTAGGAAATGAAGAATGTCATGATTGTGTTTGCAGACTATAATTATCAATCTTTAATTTATAACTATTTTTCCTCATGCCCATTATCAATGTTTAGTTTGTAACCATTTTTCCTCATGACCATTCTCTTGCTTGAATTTTTCTCTTCCTGTTGGTTAGTTCCCAAATCTATTTACACACATCCTTTCTCCATACATTTGCCAGACTAAATAACACAAGTTCCTTTAATTTCCTGTCTCTCCCTTCATCTGATCATTGCAACAGCCCATCTCTGTAAGTCCCTATTTTGCTTCTTTCTCATTTGGGTCCCACTACAGCCACATGACTATAGAGACTCAAAAGTCCCATGAATACACAACCTGAATACATTGCACTAGTACACTTACGTGCAAATGTATCAGGTGGAGGAAATAGAATTGAGATGTCATTTCAAAAGAAATGCATCTTCTCCACAGATGTTGAAGAGAGAGAAAAGAAGACAGAAACTGGTTTCTCTTTCTATTCCCAGAGTTGAAGCTAATGTCAGAATTCAATATAACTTCATGTGTCTAAGACATTTTTGGGGTGATAACTCATTTCAGTGCGGGACTGCACAGAGCTGGGGCATGTCAAGGGTATTTTCATCCTAGTTTTGTTTTCTCTGAAGGAGTTGTACAAATATCTACCTGTTTGTACCCAGGACTTCTTTTTTTGTTGCAATTCAAATAGCAGGGTTTTTTATTCTAACCATTCAATGAAATTAAAGCATCCTCTCAGGGCTCCATCCTAAGTAATTCATCAGACTGATGCAATGGGTATGAAAGCTATGTTTTCTTACCTACTTGAATTCAAAAATAAGACTTTGAGTGTCTTCAACAAAACAAATTTAATTCCTATGCTGAAAAAATTTTGTGTCATATTTTCTGGCTGTAATTATTATTTCAGTGATACCAAATGTTCTGTTTTCTGCTCTAGATTTTATATAGGTTAGGTTTAGTTCCTTAAATTTGTCCCAGCACTAATTGGCCATACCACTGTGGGACCTCATAAGGCCAGGGCACCTTGCTATAAATTTCAGGCGATCCAGCAGCATCCCTTCCTCCTTCCCCCAACTCCTGAAATGCTTAAAGGTTTTTGAGAGGGACAATGCACAGGTGGTAGCAATCCTCCTTTAGCAGGGAAGATGCATTAGGTGACCTCCAGAGCTTCCTTTCAACAAGCATTTCTATCTTTAAATAAACCGTTTGCCTATCTGCACAGTATAGCCCACTGAAAGGCCACTCAAAGACCGATACTTATTCAAGTAAAAGGGAAAATAACAAAGCTACAGCTCTGCATCGCCTACTAGTGTGTGTTTTTCCAGCATGCCCAAGTGCATGTTCAGTGTGGGTGTAAGGCCAAATGGGAAACTGATAGAATTGCATCAGACAAAGGTGCAACAAATACTCCCAGCCTGGCCTGGATTTGCCTGGCAGTTTTCAAGAAGCATACTGATGATTTGATGCAAACTAAAGACATACCAGAGCCATTCTCAAAATTTAATAGTAGGCAGTGGGCCTGCACCAGGCTGTTCTTAATATAAATGTACCACTGGGTCCAGATCCTTCAATAAATCTGAATAAATTTATGCTGAGCTTCAAATATACCTTGTTTTTTACCTTGGGGCCAGAATTTACAATGAATATAAACAAATGTTTAATGCATATTGGGTGTTTTCCATTGAGCTTCACTGGCCAAATTTGTTTTCCAACCAAGCTGGAGCTACTGCTGTACAGTCTCCAGCACAATTACTCACAGTATTTTTGTATTCTTTCCCTGTCTCTGTGTGTTTCTTCCTTTGACATTTTCCATAACATCTTCAGCTTGTCCTTAGCCTTGTGGGAAACAGAAGCAAATCATCTCTCTGAACTCAGACCACACAAACAGAAGGCTGAAAGCATTGCAGTGAAACATATCTCTGAGCAAAGGCTATTCAACATAAACAGACTGCTATTCGGTTCCAGGCCCAAAAAACCATAAATTCTCTTCCTCTTGTTCTTTTTCCTCTGACCTTCCATTCTCTTGGGGGAAAAAAAAACCCAAACAAAACAGAAAAAAACCCCAACTAACACTGTTTTTTCTGGGAAAAAAGAAAAAGAATATATTTGGGTCTGAGATCTAAGAATATGATTTCACCAAAGTATCTGCACATTTGGGAAAAACAAATTACAAATTATGTTAGTGAACATAATGGAAATGCACATTCTATCAATGTTACTAGTTAGAGACATGTAAACTGTAACACTTGAGTCCTTGTAGCTGAGCATCATAACTGGTGTTATCAAAGCTCCACCAGTGCAATGGAGATCTGCCTCCTTACAGCAGCTGAGACACTAATCCTCAGCCATTGAACTCCTGCACTGTGCATCCACAACATTGGATATGGCATTATAGAAACTGGCAAGTGCTCCTGGCCATGACTCTGAAGTGGTACACTCTCGGCTGGTCTAAACAGTCATGTGTTCTGGGGAAAGCAATAAGCAAGGCAGAAGGGACATTAACATCCAGTGACCTACATACAAATACTAAATTGGACGTAATTGTAAGATGTAATTTCCCATTTCCCAGTAGGATACTGGCCTTTGGAGACCAACTCGCCATACTACTTACACAGTATTTATGAGAAACACAGCACTATCACCAGTGTGCTTCAACCCATGCAATTATCCCCTTTTCCCAAAGCCAGGAAAGACTTTCAACCAGGAGTTTTTGGAATGGGTGACGAATTTTGCTGCCATCAATCTTGGCTCAAAAATATGGTCTCAGTGCTGGGAGTGCAAAGCAAAAATGGATGCTGCCAGTGGTGGTGAGCTGTTTTCACACACTAGACAATTTTTGTGAGTTATGTAAGTAATAATTACTGAGTAATACTATACAGATAGGTGAACCTGCAGGTGGATGAACTTAGAGAAGACAGGAGTCCAAGCCTGTGAGGTTAATCACCATAGGTGCTGTGCAATGAACCAGCCATTCTGGGGGCTTAACACTCTGCAGTCAAAATGTTCAGCTCTTACGAGAGCAGGTTTGCACTTGTTCTGTACTATCATGCCAGCTTCATCTGACTGATGAGAACTACCAAGCGTGATCTCAAGGATTACAAAAAGGACCCAACAGTCCCCCAGTCACCAATCAGAGACAAGAGATTTAATTTCACTTATAACCTCATCATAAAAATTCTGAAATGGAAGGCAAACACATTTTGAACTAAAATTCATAGGAGGTACCCCAACAGATGTTTAAACATCTCCTTTTTATACTTTAAACGAATATTTAAAACACTGTCATTAAAAAAAAAAAAAAACAAAAACTGGCTAAAAGGCGAAATCTAAGAAATTTACTGGCAAACAATCCTCTTCCAATGCATAAGAAACCTGCAGCCACAGGATGGCCACAATGATTCTATTACAGTGAATATGGAAACTGCTCAAAAATCTGTTATAGAGACTACTGGCACTCAAAATCATGTCTTTTAAGCCCAGAGTTGTTTAGGTAGGATGTGACCAGAGAAAATTAATAAGAATAGCCTGCATTCAAGCAGCAAGATTTATGAGAGACTAACATATTACCACTTGTATTGGAACCTGTACAATACAGAAAAGAAGATTTAAAGAAAATAAATCTTCAGGGGTAACCTTTTTATTTCCACACATGATCCACAAAATTAGATTTTGTTTAACTCTATCAAAGGATTATGTGCTGCAAACTCAGTTTGCACACAGGATACCTAAGGGAAGTTACTAGTCATGTCCCAAATAGCCATGGCATACGGCTACTTGCCAGACACCATCAGAGCTGCTTACAAATTGCATGACTTGATATACACACAGAAGCCAGCACTAATCCTGAAAAGAAAAATCCACTTAACTTCTGATTGCTATCAACTCTCATGTTATAGAACTGATTCTGAAACAAAAACTCTTAGTAATGAACTCCCAGGTACAGAAGTCATTATACACTTGATTTAACCTGTGTGTCAAAACACCTGAGTCTCTCTGGGTTTTGCATTTTTTGTTTGTTTGTTTGTGAATGATTTTCTTCCCTCCTTTGATGTGGCTGTATATTCCTTTGCCAAATTATTTTCTCTCTGAATAAAGCTGAATCAGTTTTGGTTCACAATCATGATCATGGCTGTAGCCATTTAAGAATAATCTGCAATTTTTATCACTTGACAAGACTATCAGTTCTTAACATGCGCTTGAACCATTTTTCCACATCCTCTGATATCGCAAAGAATTGTATTATGTTTTTGCACAGAAACAATTTGTATGTTCTCCTGAATAAGAACTCAGCAGCTCAGTAAATATGTGGACTATTGAAACAATGTGTTTATTCTTAATATTGTTCTTCTGAAACACTGGAAAATTTCCTTTCTTTCACAGCTGTAGGCTTATAGTCTGCTGATTGGTGGCTGACTATATCTAATAGGTAATAGGGAGCCTGAGAAAGTCCACAGAATGCCAATACTTCCAAGCAAGAAGAAAGAAAAATACTTGAAGAGTTTCTTCATTGATTTTATGAACAAACCTCACCCTTCAGTATGAGAGTTTTCTGTCATACCATGGATAGGATCTATATGATGTGCTAGCATTTTAGAATATGGTTTTGAGGCAGAACACTCAAACGTTGCATGTGTAAAGGCTCAGGGAAAGCTGTTTGGAGTCAAAGTAAAGAGTAAAGATGTTTGAATGAATCGGGAATTGGGCACTGATGGCTTGCTTTTCCTCCTAGGTAGTTATTTCTACTCAGTTTTCCCAGCCACCAGCAGCCCAACGTTACCGTGGTTTTGGGGAGTGCTTAGCTGCTCACCAGCATCATGAAGCTCAAAAGCCACATATGGGTCATTCTAGTCCTTAACACAACATGGAATACTCTAGACCTGACTAACAAAGAGTTGATATAAAACATGCTATTAAGAATTCCTTAAAAA
>VWZU01016193.1:805322-832449 GCA_013397095.1 Sterrhoptilus dennistouni | reverse complement strand
AAAAAAAGAGGAAAAGGGAAAGCATGCTTTCATCATGAGTATGAAAATGTGGGTTTTAGTCCCTGCCTTTTAAAAGACAGAAAGTTTAGTGATTCAAAGAAGTTTCGTGTTCTTACTTTGAAATTCCTCTTAACATAGAAAAATGAGAATTTAGTTGAAAAAAAAATCCATGAGATTGAAGAATATTTTTAATCTTAAAATATACATGAAAATAAAACTGGGAATGGATATTGTTTACTTTAAAACCAATTTCTTTTCAAGAAATGCTTTCTGGAACTAATTTTCTAAAACAATGTGATGTTCACTCATTTTTTCCCTTTTGGAAAAAAAATAATTTTTGAAAAGGAAAAATATGGGTGGCTGAACTAGGCAACAAGTCATGAGGATTAAAAGGACCAACATTCTCCAGCATATTTTATGATGCCAAGTATTTTCCAAGGCCTAAGACCAAAGTTAACCAAATCCAGTCCTTAGGTCTGTGCACTAATCAACTGCCTCAAAACAATAATTGCAGATAATCGAAGGTATCTGGCTAATAGCTGAGAAAAATAAAAAATAGTGTAAACTTTTTGTTTGCCAACATTTCTTAGTTTTCATGCAAAGACACCATTTAACTTTCACCTCCTTTGTAACAGAAATCAAAATATCTATTATATTGATTTTCAATGGTTGTATTTTAGATTAAAAAACCCCAAAACATAACAATGTAGTAGATTCTCAGTTGCCTTACACATACAGTTCTACTTCAAGTTCTTCCTCACCCTTAGGATTAAACATTGACTTTTGTTTTCCAGTGTGGATGGTTTTGTTTTGGTATTGTTGTGGAGTATTTTTTATCTTTGGGAATATGTCAAGACCTTGACAAGCCTTTTCTGTTAAACTAAAATTCATTTAAATTCAAAAATTTCTTATGTACCCAGGTCCAAATACATTTTTTTTTCTTCTGGACCAAAATCAATTGGGCTATGAGAACTTTTTCTCGCATTCCCAACATATCTGGGCATATTTTCCTGAACTCTTTTCATACTGAAGTATTTTTGGCCTTTTGGCTTCCATTATGGCAAGACAGACATCTACAGAGATAACATACATTCTTATTCATAATCAATAGCCCCTTAATAAGAACAAATGTTCTTCTTCCCTACAGCGTGATATTGTAGTGTTTTACTCATCACCTGAAGACAATTCTAGTGCATCTGGACTACACTACATAGATTACTACCCTTTAGACATAATCATTCTTTGCTGTTCTTTCAAGTAAACATTCTTTTTTCAAATAGGCCAAGCTGAGGAAATGCCACAATGAGAATATTCTATAAAAACACCCAGGTACCAAAGTAATTTCCCAGTATTTTCTGTCCTAACTTTCTATCCCTGGCAAATTTAACCACCCATATATTCAATTTATTGGCAAGAAAATATTGAAACTAAAATCACAGAATCACTAGGAGACCTTCAAGATCATCGAGTCCAACCCATGCCCTAACACCTCAAGTAAACCCTGACACCAAGTGCCATATCCAGGTTTTTTAAACATATCCAGGGATGGTGACTCCAGTACCTCCCTGGGAAGACCATTCCAGTACTTTATTATTCTTTCAGTGAAAAACTTTCCTAATATCCAACCTGTATTTCCCTTGGGACAGCTTAAGACTGTGTCCTCTCATTCTGTCAGTTGCTGCCTGGAGAAAGAGACCAACCCCCACCTGACTAGAAGCATCTGCATACAAATTGTCTCTACTTATCTGGCATAGACAATTAACTGTAAATCCATTTAGCACATTCTTAATCAACTGATTGCAGTGCTATTTCAGTATCACATGGTGTGATACTAAGTGCACAGGAGAGGGTATTGATTTCTGTATTTCTTTCAAACCACAACAAAATCATGTTTGTTTGGCATGGCATATTATCATTGAGTATTTAAAGCTTATATTACTATCCTGCAAGAGTGGGTTAATTAAATCCCATACTAGCATTTGTAAGATTTTGACCATTAATTATAATATGCAAAATCATTCTTCAAATTCACTATTATGCTAAGTTGGCAAGGTTTCAAAATTGAAAAGTAGTTAATATCTGTAAAACATTAGATCAAATTTACAGGCTAAATTTTGACTTCTGGATGAAATATAAGATCCATTTGCCTTATAGTTACAAACCTTTTAAACATTACCAGCAATCTGAATTAAACTTACTCAATAATATCTGGTTCACTTCTTGTTCTCAGTGAGAACAGTTTTTTCTCTTTGTATTTGTAGTTCAGGGATTCCCATTAAGTTTGTCTGTTAAAAATCGTTAATGAAGTAGAATTATTTCAATGGATGCCTTGTGGGCAGAACCACTGTGAACAGCCAGATAGGCCCATTTATTTCTTCATTAGTTTTAGGCTGAGATTGTCTAACATTTCTTCAAGCATCTCTAAATTTGGAACCAGCCAGCATGATTCTGTGATTCTCTAGCCATGTGTTATTGCTCTCAATCTCAGAGACTCTTCCTTATTTTCTTGACTTTTTAATGCAAAAAGATCTCATTTAAAGTGTCATTTTCCCAAAGAACACTTCCTTCCTTGCAGCAAGCCCAGGCAGTGCACTTCAATATGCATTCAGAGGTGAGGTACTTCACAAAGCTCTGCCTCATGCAGTGCATAAGTATTACTTGAGAAATATCACATAAACAATACAACTCACATTATAATTTTTCCCCAACCAAAGAAAATAATCAATGTAAATGTAACAGGGGATACCAATCACACAAACAAAATATAGTGAAGCCACACACTGTTCAGTTTGCCTCAGCAATGTCCTTTGTTGCCACACAGATGTCTGGAGAATCTCATCATAGCCTTCTATTCTGAAGGCTGTCAAAACCAACTTTTTTGGTGAAATACTTGAAGTACTAACCACAACATACACGGTGCTTGAGAAAAGCATGTCTTCCATAAACAGTACTCAATGTGTATATAAACATATACATTCTTTAAGGCACAGCTGACAGATCCCGACACCACACGTGCCAGTATCTTTAAGTTTTCTTTTCTTGCAAGTAATTATTTCTTCTGCCATCAGTTTAAGGTGCAGGCTAGTCCTGTAACAGAGGTCTTGAGTTAAAGTATACAGCAAGAACTCAAACTGAAATAGAAAGTTCATATGTTTTAGTTGTGTTACTGCTGAACATTTAAAAATTGGTGTTCAAATGCAAAAGAAAAACCTATTACTATCGTGAAAAATTACACAAATGGAAAACCTGAGGCTTACTGTAGAATCTTTAAAAATCCTATTATTAAAATTAATTCAATCTTAGAAAGAGAATAAATAAACAGAAGATTTAATTTGAAGCTCTAAATTAGTCATATGACAAATAGACCATGCTTCATGCTCTATACCTGAGTTACATGTAGAAGAAAGGATTGCAGGCAACCTTGCCCCTGATAAGTCACAGTTGTACCAAAGTCACCAAAGAAGAGGAAGAGCCTGCCCTTAATAGGTTGCAGCTGTGACTAATAAATATAAGCGTGATAAAAAGGGTAGGTTGGCCGGTCAGTGGAGCATGTGGAGGAAGAGGACTTTGAGGGGCCCTGGGGAGGAAGGAATGATCCAGAGAAGCACAAAGAAGAATGAAACAAGGAAGAGAGTTGCTGCAGTAAGAGATTTGCTGTGAGGTCAGTCTGGGTCTGATGGAGCTGGAGCCTGCAGTCATAGTTGAGCTAGGTAAAAGCCTGCCATCAAGAGTGGCATGGAAATACTTGTATATTCTGGCAGGAAACAACCATCAGTCAGAGTCTGCATTTGGACCCTACCGTGGGAGCTTGCTGTAGTCAGAGTCAGGATGGCTAAGCTGAAAAGAAGAGTAATCTGGGACCCTTTTCACATTGCTACATAAGAGTCTGTGTCTTGGCTCGTTTTTACCCTCAGCTAGAGGTCTGCTGCTACAGGTACGTAAGCTTGTATATCTGAGGTACGTTGAGGCAGTGTGATGTCAGGAACTGACTGGTGCTAAGCTCTTAGCACTTCTTAGCTATGAACAGGTTTTCCTGCTATTTCAATGAAAAGGTTATATTTCTGTCCTGTTTTTAAAAGGAAGAAAGACTCTACACAACCACTATGCCCCTTCAAAATCTTATTTTTGTTAAATTCAAAATAGCAACCTGAAGTCTCAATCAGAAAACCTCCAGACAATAAACAAATAAAGAGTCTAACCCTACCTATGAACAAAATATCATGGAAGACTCCTGCTGTTTTCTTTAAATCAAACTCTTTATTCCACAGGTGGAAAATAAGCTAGTTGTGAAACTTGGTAACTGCCCAATAGACACTACAGAGCTGTTTGCAATTGCTATTTTGGATACAATTTATGTCCAGCAACTTTTCTTACATTCAGATACCTCTTCCAACTTTGGAGTTGTGCATCATACGCACTGTGGGTAGACTGCAGACAGGTGTGTCTGTTCTACTGCAGTCTTAACCATCTAGCAGCGTGATGTAAACACAGTTTGAAGCTCAGAACCTGAGCAGGTTCAGTACTGCTCTCAGCAAAACTGAAGCTTTGTGGCCTAGCTTCACTTTGTGTAGCAAATTCCTCAGTAGTTGCACCTGCCAGCTAGGACTGACTCAGCATATATTTTGCAGGCTCTAAAAGATAGATTTGAACATTTTAAAGAGAATTAATTCACCAATCTTTTTAAAATTGTTCTTTAGTGAGACAGTAGTTACAAAATAAATTTTAATTTTCAAAACAAAATAAAAGAAAAAAACCTGACAGACTAGGGTTTTAGGGAGAGGAAGATATTAAAGATATATATGGCATCAGACAGTAATATTTAAACACGGAAGACACTGATTTATGACACCATGGATTATAAGAATCAAAACTAACAACATTTTATAGAGTTACCGACATTTCCTAATAACTACACATTTCAAAGCATCCTACTTTTAAGATTCTGATTTTTAGGCTGGGCACCAGTCAATGTAAATCAGATAAAAGTGATCTATAGGAACATTGTTTCTGTTGAAAACTAATTTGACCAGGGAGGATGTTAGAGGCAGATGTTTTCCAGAGGATATCCTATTGTTTAAAGCAGGTGGTCCTAGATGTCTTTGTTCAGAATATAAACAAAACTGAGACATTTAAAGTTCACTGAAAACAATTATGAAAACCAGAACAAAAGACAGAATGAGAAATGTTTAATGACTCCAAGTGCATGTTTATAAACTGGTAGGACCATTTAATTACATCATCTTGTGCTGGGTTTTTTTCAATAGGATTCTGAGGTTTTGATAATATTAATTGTACTTGAGTAGAAAAACAAAACCATTCAGTAGCAACTTTGAGTAAAGGTGCTTGCAAACACCTAGAAAATTGAAAGTTTCAATTGCATTGTGGTGATTTCATATCAATATCTTGCTTGACTGCATAGTGGACTGAGAACGTACTTAGGAGTGTTGATGCACAAGCAATATGATCAGGTAATGTGCACTCACAGTCCAGAAAGTCAACTATATTCTGGGCTGCATAAAAAGAAAGATAGCCAGCAGATCAAGGGAGGTGATTCCTCCTCTCTACTCTGCACTTGTGAGACCCTGTCTGAAGTGCTTCACCCAGCTCTGGGGTCTCTGGCACAGGAAAGCCATGGACCTGTTGCAGCAAGTCCAGAGAAGGGCTGCAGAGGTGATCAGAGGGCTGGAGCACCTGGTAGAGTTTGGGTTGTTCAGCCTGGAGATGAGAAGGCTAGTGGGAGACCTTACAGTACTTTCAGTACCTAGAGGGGCCTCCAAGAGAACTGGGGAGGGACCATTTACAAGAGGATGTAAAGGGAGAATAGCGTAAACTGAAAGAGAGAATCTTTAGATTAGATACTGGGAAGAAAATTCTTTGCTGTGAGGGGAGTGAGACACTGGCACAGTTTGTTTAGTGGTGGACACTCTATGCCTGGATGTGCTTCAGGCCAGATTGGGTGGCAACCTAGGCAACCTAGCTGAGTGGAAGCTGTCTCTGCTCATGGCAAGAAGGTTGGGACTAGGTGATGATCTCTAATGCCCGTTCTATGATTCTGTGACATATTTTAAAAACTGATAATCACAGTTGATAGCATCTCCTATCATGCTAATTCTCGAGTCATAGAAAGATGCCAAGTCAAAATTCAGATTTTTCCACAAATAATAAAAATCTCATATTTGCCTGTACTTAAACTATTAGGCTAGGGGGGGAAAATCACATATATATATATATAATACCAACTTGCATGGCACCTTTCAATCAAAAAACCCCTTAAAATTAACCTATTCTTACCCTTAGGTTGAAAAATACATCACTGGCAAGCAATGACAGGTACAGAGAAAAGCATGCTCTATCAACATTATAGTTTTCTTAATTCCAATTACCAGCTTACAAAGTAGAGCAGCAATGCAAAATAGAGTTTTATACAAATCCCATAGAGCATACTGTAGCATCACAATACAATTTAATGTGATCTAGTCAGGTTCCTCACTTAGAGCAAGGCCAACTTGAATCTGTTACGAAGGATCTTATCCAAGTCGGTTGGAATATTCCCAATGCAGGAAATTTTGCAATCACTCTGGGAAATCTGCTCCAAGGACTGATCATGCTCATGTTAGAAAAGCATTTTCTTAATATCTAAATATGCTTTCCACTTTACATCTGCTTCTCTCCAGTCACTGTCCACCTTGAATAAGAATTTGACTATTGTATTCCCTCCCAGCAGGAGCTGAAGTCAGAAATTAAATCTCTCTTCAAGTCTGATCTAATCCAGTTCTCTCAGTTCCCCCTTGTGTACTGCGTCCTCCTGCCCCCGTTTGTACTGGACTTCCTCCAGTATGTCACTGTCTGTCTAGTATGAGGAGTCAGAAACCAGACACAGCACTCTCGTGAGTGCCAAACAGATGGGAAGAATCACTTCCCTGGACCTGCTGGCTACTCTATTAGTAACATAACCACTGTTGACTTTTTCTGCTGTCAGGCAACACTGCTAGATTATGTTCAACTTGACCACCATAGCCCTGTGTCTTTTTCCCCTGAGAGTTACTTTCCAGCCAGATGGCCCCCAGCTTGTACCACTGCACAGTTTTTCCATAACAGGTTTAGGATTTTATTTGAGGCATTTTTAGACTTGATGAAATTTCCCACAGGCCAGTCTTCAACCATGTTGAGGTTCCTTTGAAACAGCAACACTGCCCTACACATACTGAAAGCATACTACCGTGCAGCATGAGTACTAAAATCCTAAAATGTTCCAAACAATGTTATTTACAGACATTTATGTACTTTACACACTCTGGCTGAAGGTCAGTAAGGAAGGAGGTAAGTAATGAAGCTCACTGAAATAATTTGGTTTTGGTATTGATGTCCATGGGATGAGTATTTGTCTGGAGAATTTTGAGCTCCTTGCACACGTTGCATAACAAGTCTCAAGTAGAAGAAGCTTTCAGAAAAAAGTCAGATATGACAAATCTGAGAGTTTATTACTTAATAGACCCAACTGTCCAATCCCACCCAGAAACCATCCCTCTGCAGGACAAGGACAACATTCTCATTCATATTTTATTTCTGATATGCTTTCCACAAGAAGATGTTTTAGGAGAAGCTTTGACAGATCTGAAGTTTACACATGCAAACTATTCAGCCACCGGCTTTTCAGAACTTGCATGAAATTATAATTCCTTTCTTGAATCAACAAATGGATCACAAAGCAGACACTTTGGATCTTAACAGGGTTCAGATTAAAAAAAAAACAACAAACAAGTAAGGTATAAAATATTTTAAGAGCTGCAGACCTGATTACAGAATCCTACAGTTCAGTAGGAACTACCTGCAACTAAAAAAGTGACTGCAGCTTACTCATTTTTGTGTTTGGATGAAAAGGTTTCTTCTTTTTGGAAAAAGAGCTAAATTTGGAAAAAATAAGGACCAAAATTATTGCTATGATCAACAAATGAATATAAATTCTATTTGAGCATTTTGCATGTCTCAAATAACAATCCCAAATGAGAAAGAATATGCTAAATTCCCTAGTACTTGTGAATATTTTGATCAAAAGCTAGATAAATAAATTTATGTTTCTCCATGTTCATATCTGAAGAGGTAATTTTTTAAACAAACAAACAAAAAGCTGAATATTTATTCAAGGCTCTTTAGCTTGCTCAGAATCTAAAATACAGATTTATTTTTTTTCTTAGGTGTTTCACTTTTTAAAATTCTAATTTTTTTATAAGAGTTCAGTAAAAAATGATTGGGACAATCAAAAATATTCAATTTTAAAATAGAGGGAAGACCTACAGTTAGTCATAGTTTAACTACAAAATTCAGTGCAACAGATATTATTCCACAGCAGAGGCCTTAGAATGTAAATGAACTCTTAAAGAGAAAAAAGTTGGAAATTATATGCCTTCAAAAAATTCAAAACCTTAGTAGCAATGATGATAATAGCTTCAAAAAGAAAAAGGGTTTTCTTCTACATACTTTTGCCTCAGTATAATATTTTAATAAAATTTTTTAGGTCTCCCATACAGACAATACTATTAACATTGCTACATTCAATTTTGCATGTTATAATATCCCAGTTTTGAGTCTATCCAGCTGTCAAAAGCATGCTGTGTAGCAGTGAACTTTCCCTTACTTATTGCCTCAGAGATTATTCAAAAGAATTACAAAACCTTTTCCAAGAAATTTGTATGTACAGGGAAGCAGCAAAGTGAGAGTGGTAGCAACAACTGGACCTTTATTTAGAGGCTTGGTAGGGCTTTATCTTCAACATCCTAACTGATCTAATTTAGTGAAAATGTCCTTCTACTGCCTTGAAACATACTTTGATAACCAAGAGTGTGCCTTAGACGGGGAATATGCAACTATACAAGGGTGACAAAACACTCAGTGAATTAAACAATAATTAGATACAAACAAATATCCTAATAACAAACTTATTTCTGAAAACATACAATTACTGACATTAATAGAATAATTAGGAATGAAGATGCAAAAACACCACTACAGATTAAAAACTCTCTAAAAATATACATTGTTCTGCTTTGATTTTCATCAAATAGAAATTCTGAAGTGCCAGTTTCAGCATAGGCTGTTTCATATCTCAGTGATCCCATGCAGAAGATTCTGAACTTAGTATACTGAGACTTTGAGCAAGTGCTCAGCTTGGCCCTCCTGGAAGCATCTTCATCCCTGGGATGGATAAGATAGATCAGTTTTTTGGGAGGTCTCTGCAAGGCAGGTGAACAGGAGAAGTTTTATATATATGGATCTTCAGAGAAAACTTTCCAGCGTGTTGGTAGAAGATAATTAAAAAGTTCTTCCATTTCAGTTCTGGCCATTTTGTTTCCATCAGATCAATTCATTGTAACTAATCCAAGTAAGTCAGTCTGTCCTAGTTGGTTAATAGAGATAAGCCTGCTGCTGTGATGACAAAATAAGAACCACATGTGATAAGAGGTTTTACAAAATTCTTAGCAAAGCAAAATACAAGAGAAAACAGCACTGTTGCCCCATTCGGGGAGTGAATATGACAGTATATACAAACATACTGTTAAGACCTGAAGATGCAAAGTCCTTTGAATTCAAATGATCCTGAATGAAGTCAAGGTGCAGGGACGCAAGATGTGTTCTATTGAGCAATTCTTTGTTCCATTTTTATATATCATAGACTACATTTTATCTTGCATTGATAGCCTAGAAAAGCTGTGTGCTGTTTATGTACAAATTCTGTGTAACAGCTAGAAAAATCACATTTCATAAACTCTCCTGAAATCCCTCTTAAAAAATTTTGCAAACAGTTCACACCCCATCCAAAACAAACAGACAAAACAGAAATGCTCTATACCTGTCTTACTATCTTAGAGGTCACTCACCCACATCAGCAGGAAGAATAAAAAGTAAAAAAGGTAACAACTTTTCTGACTGCAACTATAAAAAAACTACTTTAGAAGTCTCTATGCTACCACTTTTTCTAAATAGTGGATGCCAAGACCAGCAGAGCATACTTCAGACCTAACCCTTACAGCCACTGCTATGCAGCTTATCAGAACATTGTTTTGCCTCCAGGCCCCTTCCTCATAAGGGATTTTAAAAGCACAGAATTGAGAAAGAGGACAGGGTGTACCTTCTGTGGGCCTGATTTTTCTGGGTCTGAGAGATTTTAGCCTGCTGACAGATGCTAACTTTTTCCCAAAAAAATTTCTCAAGGAAGTTTCTTCTCAAAACATTCTTGGCAAACAACTATCCTTTCTCAAAACAATCTTCCTCCGGGTGGGGTTTTGCTGTTTCTAGTTTAACCAATGGGATTAGAGAGGTGTTGTTCCTATTCACCAACCATGTTAAGTCTGTATCGGAACTCCTTATAAAAGTAGTAAGAATTAGCCAATAAAAGCCTTCTTTTTCTATGCTCTTTGCCTTCTGAAATATTTGGAGTCTTTCATCTTTCTTTTGTGTCCTACAGCAACATACCTTCTGTGTAATACTAGTATATCTGGTTTCCTATCCTGCTACTAATCTTTGTGCAATTTGAGATTCTCTGCATGCTACAACATTTATTATCAGACTTGACTAGAGGTCAGATTGCTAGGACTCTGAATCAAGATTAGCCAGTTGCATAGAAATGTGTTCCAGAAGCTTATATCTTTATGTCAAGACTACTGCTGGTTGTCTGAACTAGCACACATGCAGTGTGGTTGCACATTGCTCTTTCAAAGACATGTCAATGGGAAGAAGTCACCTTTGGAGCATTGGTTCTCAAGATACCCACTGTGATAATAGTCAATTACATGTTCATTGTTTATTCAAATTGAGGATTAACTACAGACTATTCTTTAAGCAGGTCCACTTCTGTGTTTCTGGACTCGGGAAACTATTTCCTCACTAGCAAGCAAAGTGTAATCATCATCAGCAATTACATGTCATAACAGTATCTGTTTTGGTTTTTTCCTAATGCTAAGGGTTCGACCTCTCATAATCCTGAGGTGACCAGAAGATTGACAAAGTCCTTTCACTTCTCAAAAAGATATGATTGTCTCCATTTCTGAAATAATGATACCTTCCTGCTGATGACTCCAGTAAACACACTATTTCAGCAGCACGCATCTGAACCACATGAGAGGTAACAGCACAGGACATCATGTTTCATCAGTTCCAGATGTAACTAGTGGTTCTGTACTACTTGAGTTTATTACAGCAGAACTAGTAATACAACATTTTGTGCTCTTCTTTTCCCAAATGAATACTGCGAAGTATTCTCATAACACTGTGTCCTTCCATCCACCCCAGGTTTTCCTGGGAAAGGTTGGTTGTCCAGTCTGTTCACTCAGTTCTCACAGCTTTGTGCAATTCTGCAATAGCCATGCTGTGTTTGCAATACCAAACCTCGATTCAAATAAACAATGAACATGTGATTCACTATTATCACAGTGGGTACCTTCAGAACCAGTGCTCCAAAGGTGACTTCTGCTCATTGACATCTCTTTGAAATAGCAGTGTGCAACCACACTGCCCGTGTGCTAGTTCAGACAACCAGCAATAGTTTTGACATGTTTACATTACAGTTCAGAAAAGAGGAAGATAACAAATAAGAGCCTTTCGAATTTCTATGGCATTCTGATGTTATTCATAAGAGTGCTGTTATGAGCAACTGCTGTACATCAGGCATAAGAAATGAAGAACAAGAAGTACACACTGTACTAGCACCAGTTTCCATAGGAACAGTAGTGAAACATCACACTTTTCCAGTTTTGGAAAACATTCCCTGTTTCCTCCCAGTCTGACAGTATCATTAGGAATGACAAAACTTTCTCTGTTTTGGTTTATTTTGTACAAACATTTCCTTATAATCGTAAGCAGATAGTGTCAAGAATGTCCTGTTTGACAAGGTTACTCTTGTGCTCAGCCTCAAGAAATAAAACAGAAAACTGTTTGAAAATTCACTGATCAGACAGGTGAGATAAAAAGTACTGTCATTCACTGTCCCTGCAACAGGTCACAAGAGACAATCATAACCTTTTTTCATTATTTTTGCAGGCAGCACTTTGAGACTGATTTGTCTTATTACACGATACTAAAGTCAGCCATTTGAAATTTTAAGAAGTGAAACCACACACATTATTTTGTGTATGTCAAGGTTTAGGACTGGTACTCCCCAATTTAGTGCTCCCACTGAGACTCCAAACCACATGCCACTTACTCTCTCCCTCTCTCCCTTCCTCTCCCCATTCTACCCTGTAAGGGAAAAAATGGAGGCAAAAAAGGTAAAGATCACAGGCTGAGGTAAGGACAATTTACTGGAAACAGCAATGACATAAGAAAACAAACAGTAATGGCAACAATATTATGAGAAAAAAGAGTTATTCTCATGCAAAATGCTCCCTGGAGAGCTCAACCCCATGGCAGTCATGCCATCCTGACTGCTCCCTCTGGCTTGGAATGGGTATTGCCCAATCCCTTCCGCAGGCTAAGGATCAGTGTCACCAGAACACTCCCTATACCATGCTTTCCCAATTAGAAGGAGCCTCTTCTTCTGGGCCCCTCAGTTTAGGAAAGACCTTGAGATGCTTGAGCACCTTGGGACACAAGCCCTGTGAGGAACAGCTGAAGGTTCCAGGGTTGTTTAGCCTGGAGAAAAGGAGACTCAGGGGTGACCTTATCACTCTCTACACCTTCCTGAAGGGGGGTTGTAGCCAGGTGGGGGTTGGTCTCTTTCTCCAGGCAGCAACTGGCAGAACAAGAGGACACAGTCTCAAGCTGCACCAAGGGAAATACGGGCTGGATATTAGGAAAAAGTTTTTTACTGAAAGAATGATAAAGTACTGGAATGGTCTGCCTGGGGAGGTGGTGGAGTCATCATTCCTGGATGTGTTTTTAAAAAGGCTGAATGTGGCACTCAGTGCCATGGTTTAGTTGAAGTGTTGGGGCATGGGTTGGACTCGATGATCTTGAAAGTCTCTTCCAACCTAATCATTCTGTGACTCTGTGATTCTTGGAAGAGACTCCCTTCCCCCTGTCCCCAGCAATGACATGAGGCAATGTGCAATAACCTCCAGGTCCTGGCCATGCCCACCTTCCTCTGCCTACTGCAGAAATTAACTCTGTTGCGGATGGGACCAGCATATTATCACCCCTTATTCTATACCATCCATATCATGCCTGGATCTTATCCCTTCCAACTGTACATATATATATATACACACACACAGACAAGCAACTTTTCCATAGTCAATGGCCTTCCCTCCAAGATGTCTGCTGAGTTCATTCAGTTCATGACTGTGAATTCCATCTATCTTAGGTGTCTTCTAGGGCAAAAGAGCTGGTGTACTGTTGGGTGGTTGCAAGCTGCATCAGGATCTCATGACTGGTGTATCTGGAGCAGTCCATTCTCACTGTTGATGGCAGTTATGGGATACAGTGGCAGTGTCATTCAGCAACCAACATTATACAATTTAGAATTACTGACTGTTCTCACCCAAAAATCAAATCCACTTGAGGTATACATCATGTTTCCCCATCCCTCTGTTTTACTCACCAAGTGCACACAAGTCCTCGAACAAAAACAAACCCATGGATGTGTTTGCCTTTGCTTGAGGCAGGACTAATCCAAACTGTCTTCCCTAACACATTTCTCATATTCACCATGGGGACTCTATTCCCTTCTGTGGTATATGGAGGTTTTCATTGGGCAGGGCCAGCTCAACTGGTAGAGTTCTAGTGTTAACTAACCAGGTGGCCTTTGCTATATAGTATACAGTCCACTGTAATGTTTAATTGTCCCAGAGGTTGGTGCATGATAAAGAGTATGATACACCCATTCAATACCATGCTCTCTGGCCTAGGTGTCTATGAGGCCATTTTTGAAATGAATCCCCTTTGTCCTGCTTGCTTCATTTTGGGGTGGCATGTCTCCACAGGACTTGCTTTTCAAGACCCAGGATGCTGCTATGGGCAGTGGCATGAGGCACAGGGTACACCTCCAGCCATCCAGTGGTTCTACCATTGTAAGCATCCTTACAGACACACCAAAAATACAGTTATTAATTAAATCTGCATTTAGAATTCACAAACATAAGAAATAAATCTTGTCATTCTCGGTACTGGAGAAGATGAACACAGGTGCCTTCCCAAGTCTTCTGTACCAGCACAACACTTCTGAGACACCTTTGGGCTGAAAACTCTACTAGGGGTCTGTCTCTAAACACTAATACACAGCATGTACTTTGTGAAACTCTAAATATTAGAATTTCCTTTCTCACAGTCTGAATAAATACTAGAACTTGGGATGCATCTGTTAGTCAAAAAAATATTATGCAACTACAGTGCATATTTCCTCATTTTGTCTTCATGAGCTGTCTACATTTCCCATCTAAAGTTATACTGTTTATATTTTGCATGGGAAAGTTTACTATGCTTACTATAATATTGACAAAAGTGTCACATTTCTTAGTAAACCACAAAGAGCAATCTGTCAAGCAAAGAAATTTTGTTTAGTCCTCATTTTAATAAATCAGTATGGAGAGACTGCTCTGTATAATCAGGCTTGGATTAACAGTTTAGAAGTCACATGCACAAAAAAAGTGACTTTTACGCCTCTTCAAAACCCAGGAATACATTGTTCAATCATGAGAAAGATATTTCCTGTGAAAAATCTTTTATGTTTGCCAAGAACCAGAAGTCACACTGGGAATTCACAAATGAAAAGCAGAAGTCAAGTGTTTATTTTCTCATTGTACCTGCTGTTGAGGTACACTAATGTTAACCATTTCACAAAAAAAAAACCCAAAACCAAACCAACAAACAAAAAAAATTTGATCGTAACTTCTTAAGAGGAAAAAAATGCCTCAAAGTTAAGTTCATGTGTGATCATCAAATTAACTACTAAGAGTCATTATTTTGTTTTTATAAAGAATGGGGAATAAAGCAGAGATTTGAAGATTGTTAAAATGCTAGAATTTTCATCAGAGAAATGAGTCGTGAAAAATTGAATCAAGCTTTTTCAGAAAAAAAATAGTCTAGCTGTTGCATGTAGTCTTCTAAACAGATCATTGGAAAATTGTTTTCAAAGAAAGTTTGAAAAAAGTTTTAATACTTTTGTTTCCAACGCACATAACGATCAAATAAAAAGTAGAATAAAGGGTTCTAAGTCATACTGAACAGAGATTTTGATTCCTGGGGTCCCCATTATTGAAGAGAGAAAAATCAATCAAAAAGATCTCAAACTACAGCCAAAAGGATGCTTCCCTACACTGGTAGTTGAAAACTGTGGGAAAATAAATAGTCTCCAGAAATTATGCCTTATCTTATCCTCTTCTGCTGTGCTCTCCAGGCTGCCCAGTTCCAGAGGTGATTTTGGTCTCTTCAGGGAGTGGTGAAAAATCCAACTTTTGCAGGCATCCTGTGCCATTTCACCTTCTCTGGATTAAAATGGAAGATCAGAGCATGCAGCTGCATTAGAACTTCCTACTCTTAAAAGGAGGACATATGAAAATGCTTTTAAAAGCACAAGGTATCCATATTTTAACAGAATCATCTCAGATAAAATTCTTAGTGTAAAGATCTTTTCACGTGAGAACTCAGGTCTGGAATTCCAAAGTTGCTTGTCAAATCAACTGGTTCTGGTTGTCAAAGGATGAGACAACCCAGAATTTTACTAACTTTACACATTGAATTTACTGTCTAACTAGAGTATAGTTATTTTATAGTTATTCTGATGTGAACCAGACTGAGACATCACCAGACTGAGACATCAGTGTACAGTTCTTTTGCTTAATTTCACGGATTTAATGACCTCCATCCACAAAAGATCCCAGAATTAGTCAGAACCAACACAAAGCTTCATGGCACACACTCATTTCCCAGTTCTTCAGAAGTGATTTATCTTGAGATTACTGCCCTCTACTCCCCAAAGCACACAGCATGCCATTAATTGAAGTTCAATATACAGAAGAATTTCAGGATTGATCTTGCCATATGTATCCCCAGCTCAAACCCACATTAGCATGTATAAACAACTCTAAGTGCTATTTTATTACTTGGTAACCTTTTCTAAGTGAGTTTATGTTAACTTCTGAGAACAGAAGTTAACAAAGAAATGTGGCCTGCTGTATGCTTAAAGGGAACATTTTAGCAGGCAATAACAAGAACTTTGGACTTGCTGTCACTATCAATTCACAGCTGACTGTCAAGAGATCTCAACTACAAATGAGGTTGTATTCTCCAATTACAACTATCATTCTCTCAAATACAGCTTGACCAGTGAGAAGATACTCCATCACTAAGTGTACACCTTGTCCAAAATTACCATAACCCAAAAATGTCACATCCTGATGATTCCTTATACAAAAGAGTTGTGTATTTTTTTATATACCTGCCCCACCAATGAAACCCAGGTTCAGCTGACAACTTTGTATACATTTTTTTTCTTCTGCAGGCTTTGTTCTTGATTATTTTCATCTGCATTAAAAGAGAAGATTAACTCAAAGCACAATGAAAAAAAATCTTCCTGTATCACTGTGATTAAATGTATCTTAGGATCTTATGTTTAACATGGGCTATTTCTCATAAGCTTTCTGAAAAATGTCACACTTCTGCACAGGATTTCTTGATCTGAGATGAAATTTTGTCAAGGTTCCTTCAGGGTTTTCCCCTTACTGTAAGTGACCATAAATAAAGGGAGGGGTGCTTCCCTAATGTGGACACTTTTTAATGCAAAGCAAAATCCCTTTGAGATAAGTTCTTATTGTTTCACATTCTTTAAAAATAAAAAGTTGCCTTTCAGAGGTATCATGGTCAAAACTAGCCACTGACAGCTGTGGTCATTGAGGGAGATTACCACTAAAGGTCTAACAGTCATTAAAAATGCAGCACTGTCCATGATGAGTATTACACTCAGAATGTCTTGCCCTCTCTTTCAAAGCCAGTGGAGCAATACTGATTAATAGTACTCCTGCCCATTAAGTTCGACTTCAGTGCTTATGGAAGGCACTGAAAAAAATTAAAAATGCATTTGGAAGGAAGAAACAAAAGAAAACTTCCATTCCTATTACTTTTGTGGGACAAATAGAATCAGTCTTGAAAGCTGGATCAGGGAAGATTGAAGGAATTGTTACCCAAATTAACATTACAGATATCATTACAGATGTTTTGGTCAGCCCTCAATGGGAAGAAAAGAACTGAAAGCTGCTTACTCTTTCACAATTCACAATAGCCCTTAAGCAAGCGGAAATACGTATGAGATAAGCATGTTAATCCTACACTACTATAAATTCACTTAAACAATAAATTCCTTAGTTGTTCACAGCTGCTTGGTTTATGGGACAGTTATATAGGCTGTAAAAGAAAGACATACATAAATTAAACATTAAGGTCTTTTCTTTGCTGAAATGTAAAAAAATCAAAACACAAATCCTAAAGGGTCATTTCAATATCCTGTACATAGAATACTATAAGTACTGGCCCAAGAACAAAATGTATGAACAGGGCAATTTCTTCAAAATCCCATAGGTATCCATGAAGATTCAAAGCTGCAAGGCACAAGTAAATAGATATATGCTCTGTTATGAATCTCTGTGAGTCTGGAACATCCTTCAAGATCCTCAAATTTGACTCATCTTCTGCAATCATCAGAAAAGTATCTTCACCTTCCTTGCCAGTATTTGATGATTTTGCACAGAAATACGATGACAGCTTGATTTTTTTTATCTGCACTGGGAGAGGCAGTTTCATGAAACCAAATCCTGTATTTTATTGCCTACATAAAATACCACATGTCTCAATACTAGCTTGGTTATTCTTCTATTTTCTAATTTTTCATATACTGGATAAGATACTAATTTGTTAAAACAATTAAATAAATAAAGCATGAACACATGTATTTCAGACAAGCTCCTTCAGCAGTAGAATATGAAAATCTGGCTATAATTTAAAAGAAATAATTCTGTTTCGAGTTCAGCTCAGAATGACTTTTTCAAGCAATCCAAAATCAAAAGTTCATTTCTTCTGAAAACTATGTATTATAAAATACAAGCAATGTAAAATACAAGATAAAACATAATCTTTTATCAGTGCACCATCCTTAGGATTCCTTGTATCATCTTGCTTTCCAGGGCACATATTCTGCATTTGACAAGAGCAGGCTGGACTTTAACATATTCTTATCAGCTGTTCCGCACCTCATTTGTCCTTACAAAGAGGCCCATCTTCTATGTAAACCAAGCAACTCCTGTCTAACAACAGAATTATAGTCACAGTTATCTTCTGCAAGTACCTTAAAATAGTAAAAGAAACCAGAAAACAATTTCAACATATCTTGGGTAGCAAATACAGAAGCACTTGGCAGCAACAAAAGTTAGGTAATTATTTCTCATCAAACTTTTTGCCATCAAGTCATTTTCACAGAGTGATGCTGCAGACAGTCTGTAATTATGGCATGAATATTGCCCATAAATGCTTATCTTTAAAAATGTGTTGTCATGGAGATTTGGAAAGCATGAAGCTGGTAGGCTATTTCAGAGGTTTTATAAAAACAAAAAAATCAAACAAATGCATCATTATGAGAACAAATGAGATGCCACAGATATCGAAAAGTGTCAAATAGTCAGAATATTCATAGATGAGAAAATAAATCAGCAAGCCTATTTACACTTCTTAATTTCAAGTAATTTGAGAAGCTACAAAAACCCAGGGATGCCCCAATTAAATTCTTAACCTACACCTTTCAGAATCACTGTGATCGCTAGGATTTTGGCTTCATGATGTAGGGAGGTTCAGTCATGCTTTCTGATAACTAAAATCTAAATCATTACACAAATTGATAATTTATTTCAGTGCTCATGCTTTCTCATTTAGCATAGCCTTGCAAAGGCTACTTGTAAAACTAACATCTCTTAGGCAGCATTTTATCACATAATAGTAATGTAAATTCTTAAATGCGCTTCGGACTGTGCCCAATAAGGGCTTTGCCATATGATAGTAAGTGGGATTCTACAAATTTTTATACTGTTTGGACAGGAAACATGAAGCTGTGATTCTGGCAAATGAGACTTCTAGAAGGCATACTAGATACTTTACAGGCAACATCTAATGTGGTACACATACTTGCTTCTCTCCTAAAGATTATTTTGAAGTAATTCATGTCAAGGGGCATCATTAATACATTTTTATTGCTTGACACATAGAATTTACTACTCCTAAGTTTTCATGGCCAACTCATCTCCTGACCAGCTTTGCACTGCTCTCTGTGCTCCTCCTCAGCAGCTAAACCTACACACTACTTGAGCCAGCAAGAACGTTCAGATTTGACTGGAACATTAAAAATTGATTACGATTTAATTTCACAGAATGTTTCTAAGCTGATTGTGGCACATAGACCAGTAGGAACTGCACCAAAGGTCTCATTGCCTGGCCAGAGAGTGTTGCCATCCAGCTATTCCCACAGAAGATGCTCACTTCACTGCTCCAGTGCAAGAGAAAGCCCAGTGTCAGGCTTTGTCATAACACACTTACCGGTCTCTGGTCAGATGTGCTGATCATGGGTCGAAGTTCCTGTGGAAGCAGTCTCAAAAATCTAGAACATCCATTTCATGCAAAATGCCAATGCAGAAAAACAGAATTTACTAGGACTAAAAGAGAATGGATATATACATTCACTTGAAATTCTTCTGTACCCAGAGCAGCAGCGTGAGCTAAGGAAAAAAACAGCTGCTGTCAGAGCCCTCCCCACCACTTTCTTCTCTCTTATAATATCAACATTCCTGAAAAGCAATAATTTTAGAGTTTTCAAAAAATAGATTTCACATTCTACAATATCAACACAGGCACTTAAAGCATTGTAATTTCCTGAAATCTATTTAATTTAGCATAATATTCAGGACTTGAAAGTGGCATTGCATTTCTTGGTACTTACAGGCAATTGTTATGCATGGCAGAGCTCTAGATACTGCATAAGAATATGCAATATTCTTATGTTCTATAAGGTCATAACACAGTAAGCTGTGCTAGAGGCAAAGTAGTCTGTCCCATTGGAGATTGGAATTATTGTCTCATAAAAATATCATAATGGTATTACTTTTGTCCTTGTATGGCAAACATTTAAGATGAAGTTATATTGAACTTTTTTCCTTGGTTAAAATCCTTTGTACTATTTTTCTTCAATATTTTTCTTTTTAAGAAGCTTTCACAAATGTTCTGTAAATTGACAACTATGCAGGCAAGGAAGACAGAGTGTTCCAAATGTTCTCTCTCTTTGACTTTATAATATTCTAACCTATATTATGAATGACAGATCTGAAACATCCTGAAAACAAATTTCATAAATCTTTATTCATAAAATGCTCCTTAGTAGAGAGACCAGATCTCTCATTTTTGCAGAACTGCTAAAACTTTACCTCTATTTAATATCATATTAGTCCCTCACAACTGGATTTGCTTATAGACACATAATCCTGCCCATAAAACTGAGACCCACATGTTATTACAGTGACTCAGAGACTTAGATCCTTATCCTCCGGTGGTGTTAAACATATTGTGCTAGAAATCATGACAGCATATTCCTGTATCCACTGGGTCCCGTATTCTGTCAATGATTACTACTTACTGTAGTTATTGCACAATTGGAAGAAACAGTTGGATCAACATTGAGCAGACTCTGGCTAACCAATGAGGTTCAAGATTTCAAAGGGTGTATAAACATTATAAACCAGTGTGGTGCAATGAGAAAAGGATATACCTTCACACTCTGTCTCTGCTGATAGTGAAACCACAGAATGGCTGAGGCTGAAAGGGACCTCTGGAGGCCACCTGGGGCAACCCCTTTGCTCATGAAGGACCACCTAGGCCTGGTGGTCCAGGAACATGTCCAGATGGCTTTTGAATATCACCAAAAAGGGAAACTCCACATACTCCAAGGGTGTGCTGGTGTTGGCCGAGACAGAGTTAATTTTCTAGTAGCTTGTATGAGGCTGTTTTGGATGGAATGAATGACTCATTTTTCAGTTTGTGCAGATCACCTCTTGTCCTGTCACTGGGAATCACTGAGGAGAGCATGGCTTTCTCTTTTTTCTTCTTCTTTATACACATTGATAAGATCCATCCCACCAGCACAAAACATTCGCTTCTACAGGCTGAATGGTCCCAACTCTTTCCCAAGCCTTTGCTCATAGGAGGAGTGCTCCAGTCCCTTCATCACCTTTGTGATTCTTCACTGGACTCTCTCCACTATGTCCATGTCTCTCTCCTCTGGGGGCCCAGAATACACTCCATATGTGGCCTCATCAGTGCTGAGGAGAGGGGAAGGATCATGTCCCTCAGCTTGCTGAGGGACAGAAGGATACCATTACCCCAGGATACCATTAACCTTTTTTGCTGTAAGGGCACAATTGGCTCAGCATCAGCTGGGGTCCATGAGAACCCCAACACCATCAAGCTGATTTCAAGTTGGGTGTCACCCAGCATGTACTGGTGTATGGCACCAAATTACTGCTCCTAGCACCCTAGTGATGCATAAATTGCTGGCCCTGGGAAGATACCCCAGTGTCTTCAGCAGCAGACTGCAGCACACAGCAGCACAGCTCCAGTATACTGCTGGAGGGCTCTCTGTCCAACCTGAATGTGGGCAGCTACAAAGGTGCCATGAAGTAGAACTTCAATCTTGGTTCCAGGAGGAGGGAAACGACATAAAGTGCCGAAGTGACAAGGTCAAAGGCATAACAGAAGCCTCCAGGAAAAGATGCAAATCAAATTATGGACAGAAAGCAGCTCTTTGGCAATCAAATCACTAATGCAGGTGCACTACTAGAGTACCTGCATATTTCTTAGGCAAAATTGACCTCTTTATGGGTTAAGTGAAGGTGACCCATCCACCTTGGTTAAAATCTATGAAACATTGGCCCAAATTGCTGTCATGCAACAGGTTATAACATGATCTCATGGTGTTGATGCAAAATTCCCACTAAAGTCCAAGTGTCATAGTTGGTGTGGAATGGACTAGAGCCAACCATCACCCACACCAGGGTCTGTTATTGACAGGTGTCTCCACCCGCTGGGGCCAGCATGGAGCGGTGTGGGAGCAGCACATCCAGGCATGATGCTGACCAGCACAGAGCAATAAGCCTGTTCCTCTGCAGGGCCTGTAAACCTTGACAGCACTATTCCACAAGCTGCTGTCAGATTGTACCCAGCTTTTCTGCCATGTGGGTAAAAAGGGCATTTGCTGCTCATGGTGTGAGCACCATCTTTTCACCCAGGAGACTATCAAGGGTGTAGTGAAGCTGCTCAATAGGGTAAGAGAATCCATAATGCCACACTGGGCAGACGTCAATTCAGATACCCTGACAAGCACCCAGCAGGACCATGGGGAGGTGTGGCCTTTGCATCTGTGCACAGTCAGCAGCACAGGGTCCTGCCTTAAGAGAAACAAATTTACTCCCCTACAGAAGTTACCAGTTTATTCCTGAGACTTACACAACAGTGATACTAGTGCTCTCACAGTTGCCTGTGTTCATTAGATGATTGATTATGTGCAACAAGAGTATGGCACAAAACAGGAGCTTAGGGATTCAGTTCTCTTTTTAAAATGAGATATTTTTCCATTCTCTCCTTTTTCTCATGGGTCTGTGTACTAGTTCAAAGAAAAAAGTTGAAGGTGTGATTGAATTTGCACGACTGTTTAGTTTCCAACTGAGAAAGTCTGATGGCAGCAGTTCATTTCCAAATATTCCAAATGAATAACAAGAGAAAATTATTTCAACTAAGAAAGCTAAGCATGACAATTCAATACGTACCATGACAGTTTAAATAGAATCTCCCGTTAATTTTAAGAGTGCTATAGTTCAGGGATTTCAGAGTGGACCAGAGAAAAACAATTTGAAATTTGTATAAAGTTTTCTTTGTCATTCAGTCATCATTACTTCTTCAAAGAGTTGTACATAAATGACCCATTTGCATGTTCTATATTACATTTGAAAGTCCTCTGTACATGCACCTATTTATGACTTGTGTCATCTCTTAGTTGAGGTGATGATTGACAGGAACAGAAATGCAGATTCTCCTTTGCATGCAGAAATATTGCTGTGCTGAAATGCCAATCATTTAAAGAAAAAAATCCAAAACCTTGTATCTGTGAAAGAGACAAAGGAGTACTAAGAAAGAAAATTTAATGATTTGAATTCATCCATTCATCTTTCTCTAGAATGCAATTTTGTTCTACCCTTGCCTTTTACACCAGGAACAGAGAAACCAAGAAAGTGTCTGAAATTCTACAGGGAAATCATCCTAGTTCTGAAAATAATCAAGGTTTACACTGATCACAATTATTATGCAAAACCGGCTAATTATAATTATTAAACTAGTGCCTGCATGTGCCAAGTTCAGAAACTTTCAATTTAACACAAAATCACAAAAGGGGAAATTAATGTGAAAAACACCATACATTAAAAGTAATAAACCTTGCTTTAAAATACATAAAAGAATAATTTCTTCATTTCAAAATAATTATTGCCCTAGCAACCTAAGCTGAGACATAAGCTGTCCAGCCATCATCACAACTTATAATTCCAATCGAGAAGGACCTTCAGAGGCCACCACATTCCTGTTTTTAAGTTGCATACATCAGCAGCATCATGCAGTTACAACCTTACTACCAAATTCCAACCAGCCATGTGCATTTGAAGACATGTTTACAAACGATTCCTCCACTACCTCCATAATGCCCTCTATGTTTTTATGACCTTAACACTTTCCCTTCAACCTCCTACACTTTCTCCTGTTTCATCTTACACCACTTGTCTTCTGACCAGCACTTAAATATAAGGGCAATATTTTCAACATAGTCTAAGACTTATGGAAGACTCCTTACATTTCAGATAAATAAATAAAAGGGTTTTGTGCATTTGTAATGCAGGATTTAGACAGCATCCCTGAAGTTTCCCAGCAACAACTCTCCTTTTATCAGGAAAGGAAAGCTTTCATGGCTTTGCTCATATATTCCTAGTACTCTTAATGATGTTCCACACTTCACTTTGTTCACTTAGTATTCCTCTCACCACTCACCTGAGTGAATACAGTTCATTATTTTATTCCTAAATAATGACCTAATCAATACACTTAGTTAAATAAAAATTTCCTTGACTGCATAATGGTAAACCTTCCTTGCTAACAATCTTACCATTACATGCCACACATTAAACTAGAGAAGTACCCTCATTCCTCTACACTAATCTGCTATAGTTTCCACAAGATAAAATCAGAATGAATACATCTGGCATTTTATCATATTACATTAGCATAATATCAAGTTGTCTTATTTTTTTTCATTATTCTCAGAGGAAGATAAAGCAGCCTGTTTGGGTTCAAGAAGACCTGGGTATGCTTTCCATACTAATTTACTCTCTGATGAGGATATGTACTTTAAGATTTGATTTCTTTAATGAAAAGGGTTTTGGCCAAAATTTAACCTAGAGTAAACTTAAAACCTTGTCCATTTACCTTAGGTTTTGGTAAAAAGCATATATTAAATATATTTCCTTTCATAATTACTTTTTGTCAATATCCTCAAGAAAGTACATAATGAAATTGCATATCTGTATGTTATTCAAAGCAAAGTTGTAGCAGATAATTTTAATGCATCATTAGGATTCTGTCCATTTTATGAACTTGAAAAGCAGCAGAGAGGAAGCATACCGAGTAAAGCTCATTCATCTTATGAATATCTCATTTTATAAAGACTCTCTAAAAACAAATTTATGATGTTTTCATGTTCCAAATACCTAAGCAAAAACTAATTCTCATTTAAGTTGACCTTTAGGTTAATCACACATCATAGCCATTTTTCATTTCAGTCTCATAAAATTCTTGTCAAAAAATCTCTTAATGGGTTATTGAATGGAAGAGAATGCAAAGAAGGCATTCTTAAGAAGATGACTTTATTCATCATGGCTTTCAGGCTGCTGCACCTCAGTTTCCAAATTGCTGAATGCTGCACGTGCAAAGTTCAAATGTACAAGGAGATTGCCAGAATGAGGTATAACTTCTAGAAAAGAAGCTGGATATTATAAACAGAAAAATTTACCTTAACATTTTTAGCTCATTATAAGGTGTCACAAAATAAGATAATTATAAAAAACAATGGTTCCCAATACTTTTTTACTAAAGGTTGAACAATTTAAGGAATCTAAATTATATTATGGACAGACTCGACAGAAAGTTTTACAGCAGTGTTTTAAAAATCAAAATTTGTTTAAAAATAAATGAGGGTCAAGATCCAGGATAGCATTTCATCTGACACTATGATTCTTTAATCTGTTTTATGACAGCAAGTTTTTTAGAGTCAGGTGTTGTAAAAGCATAAACCAAAATTATTCCAGACCTGAATGCAAAAGGCAGCCCTGCTTTCTTTTGTACTTATATAAAAAGTGCCAGGAAAGCTAGATCAAATTGCTCCAATCAAAACTCCTTGAAGAAAAATGCAATAGGCTTGGGGAGAGACAGAGATAATAAGACACTTCTACTATATATTTGAATCAACTGAAAATTAATGCTTATATATGAACCTTATTTTTTTGCATGGTCTGTAACCTAAACAGTATTGCTGAAATGAGATGCAAAAAATACTCGTTTGCTTGCAGTGCTAATATAGATTAAAGGATTACAGGATCTAAATATCAAGACATCTTCACCTACCACACTATTCTCCAAAAATACTTCTCCCTGAGAATGGTAATGTCAATGACAATATGTATGGCCATCTTTGCTTTCAGTGGACAGTATTGGCTCACAGTCAACTCAAGGGCCCACCACAGCACACAAGTCCTTCTCTTCAAAGATATTCTCCAGCTTTCCAAAATGCTGAGGTCAACAGTGTAAATGGTAACCAGAATTAATGGTAAATTTACACCCAATAGAACTATCTTTACAGGTGCTAATAATTCAAATCATTCACTGTGAGTTATACTCTCATAAACAATATAGGTCACAGTGAGGGAAGAGAGATCACCCACTCAGAATAGAGCTTGACCAGAAGTTTCATAAAGGATTTTTTTCCTTTGAAGTTTGTTTAAAAATAGGGGTAAAATGACAATGCAAAACTCTAAGGCTCAAGTATTTCAATTCTGAAATAGTGTTAGACTGCATAATTTCCTTATTCTTTAACAGGAAAAATTACCTGTCCAGGACCACATTTTTTAAGTCATAATAAGTCTTTGTGGTGGATTTTCTGTCCAGTGTATAAAAAAAACAGGGAGCTGGGGATCATCACAAGACAGGATGTTATGTGGTTTGCATGAGGGAGGTAGAGCCAATATTGCAGGAAGAGTGAAGTTGGCTCTGCTTTCTTTCTGTTGACTGCACAAGAAGGCAGGCCTGTTAGCTCAGGGAGAACAGAGATCATTCTCTTGACAGCAGAAGTCAGTAATTGTCTCTCTGCCTGCACCAACACAGCAAATTGAAAATGGTCCCGCAACTCAAATAAGCAGAAAAAATGGCATCTTCAAAATACTAGAGGAGTAGAAACACTTCCTACAATGTGTTAAAGTGCTATTGCAAGTTCAATAGGGACTTTGGAGGTTCAAAACTGAACTGCTGTTAGGAGCTACATACTATGAAATATTCTGTCTGCTGGATAAAGAAAAATTAGGAAGGAAAAGAGAAATTCATGGGAAATGGCAAAAATGCATTTTAAGTCTGTCTGATAAGTATTCAATGAGCCAGACTTTCAGATATGTCGAATATATATTCTGAAACATAGTTACAATCCTATAGTGCAGTCAAAAAAGGAGACAAGGAGGGAGACAATTGTGTTTACTCATTTGTTTATACCTTGGCCATGCAAGCTTGCTGGAAAAGCAGCTATAGATATAACAAGTATAATAATGTTCTCATATCTCACTGGGTCAACAGGTAGGTGACATGCATGGTGTCTTGTTCTAAAGTGACCAGAAACTGCTGACAAAGGGTTATCTGTGACAGAAACAATTAATTACGGAACAGAAATTCATAAATAAGTTAAACAAAACAAAACAAAACAACCACCAAAACAAAACAAAAAACCAAAAATCCCCCCAAAAAACCAAACCAAACCAAACAAAAAAAAAAAAAAACCAAAAAAAACCAAAACCAAAACAAAAACCAAAACCAA
>VWZU01016193.1:697183-805226 GCA_013397095.1 Sterrhoptilus dennistouni | reverse complement strand
AAAAAAAACCAACGGTATGGTACGATAGTAAAATATGGTACGATAGTCCAGAAATTAGATACAACAAGAAAACAAATCTTTGTTGACCTTCTAAGATGGACAAATGGCTTTGGAAGTTCCAATATTACTGTGGTATAGAGTTCCTATAATTAGGGTCCTCCTGTTACCTGCAGCCCTCCTCAGGGTGCTGAGGCCAGCGAATGGCTCTAGGTAAATTCACAGGACAGAAAGGACTTGCTGCCTCAGTGAGAGAAGAGGCTCAGGCTGCCCCAAGCTGGGCACAGACAATTCCAACAGCCTGAGTGCAGCCCCTCAGCCCTTTAGCCCCTCAGTCCCACAAGACAAAACCCAGTAGAAAATGCAGTCCATACTCACACTTACCTTAATTCATGAAAACTGGTGGGTAAAGATACCAAAAGCAGGTATTCTTTGGCCTATTTTTCTCGTAAATCTGACACTGAAATCCTGTCAGCCCCTCTTAGGATGTCAAAGTTGAAAATCCAGAGATAAATAAAATACAGAATTAGAATATTGTCATGTTACTGCAACAACTGATGAGCACCATAGGTTAATAAGGCTAACTATAGATCCATTACATTATGATATTTAGCACTGCTTTTTCAGAACAAGCTTCATTGGTAAAACCCATGGTGAATTTCTCTTGGTTTACATTTCATCACAGAGAAGAAAATGTCAAAGAATGGTCAATGGAGTAACACAACTCAAATCAGCCTATGAAAATGTTGCAGCTAGTGACCTACAAGCAGCAAGAGAATAAAATCAGGTAAAGACCCTGAAACAGAATAGTACTGAGCAGAAAAATATGCTCATTTTCTGAAGAAAAAAAAGGTGTTTTTTCTTTTAAACATAGTGTTATTGCTTGTTAATTCCTTTTTTAAAAAGGAAACAGTGGTACTGAAAATCTAAATTCAGCTTGACTTTTACAAGCTGTTTGAATTCCAGGCCTTTTTTCCAAATATTTTTCACAGTATTTGGGACATTTAAAAACTACTATTTTTACAGAAGCAGCAGCAATTTTAGAAATTTTAAGTTCTACCAGTGGGAATCATGCCCAGAAGAAAACCAAATTCTTAAAATGTATTAAGGTTTAGAAATACAGCTACTTTTATTAAAGTATTCTGTAAAGCCCTTGAGTTTTCTGTGTATCAAAACAAACCCACAAGTTTCAGATCTCTGAAAGGTTTAAAAAGTCAAACTGTGGTGAAGTAAAATGGAAGTGATGGTTTGAGACACTTCTCTCAGGTTAAAATTCTAGGAGAATAGGTTTGTAGTATGGGAGAATAGGCTTTCTAGGAAGTGAAAGAAGTCATCTACGGTGAAGCACTTGCTTCTCCACAGCATGGGGTCTTATTAGTAAAAATGAAAAACACCAGAATCACAAAAGGGATCCTAGGACAAATAAATAATAAACTTTCTATAAGTAAATAATATACTAGAAGGAAAACTGTAAAACTGAAGAAAATCACATCAGCTGAAAAATTCAATAGCTTGTTTTGAGATTGATGTCACCTACCATTTTTCCTAACAGCTCTGCCAAAATAATGGGCAAGTACTAATTACATGCAAGTGAGAAATCACTGATAACACAGAAAAAGATCAGAGCAGTAAGAATTAAAGGACTTTGAAGAGAGGAGTAAGGCACACTGAAATTTCAATTTTATGAAATGCAAACCTTTTTATTAAGAGATTAGTATAAAGGGACTTACAAACAATAGCATTCTCAACAGAAAGTAACTGAAGAGGAGATGGATTTGCATGTCTTGATTAGCCAAGGATAAGTATAAACTATCAGAATAAAGTAGTCATGAGAAAAGGAAATACCATGCTAGGATGCATCAGGTAAGGTTTTACTGTTAGCAATAGGCATGTATTCACAGCCACAATCAAGGCTCCTCAGTTTTTCTGAAGGATGACTTCTTTGGGCAGTGTCCTCACTCTCACCTCACATGGTGACAATCTTGTTACTTTGCTGTGGAGGCCCAGGACATCAATGATCCCTGTGTTTCCTTTCCAACTCAGGATATTTCATGATTCTATGATTCACAATGGCAGATGACTTCCAAGAAATTTCAGCATACAACAAAATAAAGGAAATATTCCTTGCCTTTTCTCAAGGTGCAAAAAGCATAATTCACTGTGATTTCACAAAATTGCACTAATATAATTAACATATATCTAATGTCCTACTTAGCTTTTAAAAGACAGGAAGAAAATTACTGCTGTGTGTCAGAGGAAGCAGTGACATGCTTTAGGTCAAGCAAAAACCCACAGGCAGAGTTTTGCAGATACATTTCTCTTATCTGCCCTCCTTTAACCTTTTAGCTGTTCTGCTGCAGTAATTTGTCACTATTTTTGTCATAGTGTAAATAAAATTCACAAATGCTACAGCTCCATGGGAGCCCTGCTTTGTAATGCAAATGAAGAGCTTCTGAAAAAAACTATGTAATAAAACTAAACTATGGTTCAGAGATACATCACAATTTTTTTTCTCAGAGTGAACATTTTTCAACCATGTCATTTCAATGTAAAATTCCTATTTTGAGTAGTTTCAAGGCTTACTTATCGCCTTTAAACCTTAACTAGAAGTGTTCTTTCTATTGTTGTTAGTCATAAGCCATTTTCTCTATTCAGGCTCAGAACATTTTTTATCTGCTCCCCAAGTCTTATAAAGTCTTATAAACTTTATTAACTTCATAAACAAGGATACCCTCTCCTCCATGAGGTCATATCTAATTTCAGATCCCGGATTAGAAATATATGGTCACATTTAACATTATTAAAAATTGCATATAATCTGATATTACCTTAGGGACAACATTCCTGAAACACCATCTTTTTACACTCTTGCCTGCAATTCTAAATTCAGCATATGTGCAATGACACATATGGGGGTTGTTTGGCCTGAAAATAGGAGGCTCAGGGGTGGCCTTATCACTCTCTACAACTGCTTGAAAGTTGTAGTCAGATGGGGGTCGGTCTCTTCTCCCAGGCAACAACTGACAGAATGAGAGGACAGAGTCTTGAGCTATGCCAAGAGAAGTTTAGGTTAGATGTTAGAAAGAAATTCCTCACTGAAAGAGTGATTGTGCACTGGAATTGTCTGCCCAGGGAGGTGGTGGAGTCACTGTCCCTGGACGTGTTTAAGAAATGACTGGGCATGGGACTCCGTGCCACTTTAGTTGATGAGGAGGTGTCAGTTTAGGTCATAGGTGGACTTGGTGATCTTAAAGGTCTTTTTCAACCCAGTTTGTTCTGTAATTCTGTGACTGTTCAGGGCCTTGACACAGTTTGATTTACAGGGGCCACACTACAGCTTACAGCAGCAGTTCCCAAAACTGCCCAAAGTCCTCTTTCCTCTTCCCACCTTCTCCCCTCCCTGGTCTCCACTCTGGTCTTTGAACCACTGCTTGTTCCTACCTTTACCCAGAGACTGCAGCTTTTGTCTGCTTACTGCCTACGCCATCCCTGCCTTCTCATGCTCCTCCTCAAATGGTAACTCACTTTGCCCCCCAGAACAACTTCATGACTGAGAAGTGCTCATGTTATTTAAATTTTATGTACTAGCATAAAAATTATATAAATTATTCAAGAAATTTGTGACCTTAAACAGCTTTCCACAGCAGAAAAAATGTCCTGAATTTTACTTCAGAAGAAAAAAAAAAAAAAGGAAAAAAACAAGAAAGCCCAAAAAAATTGGCAGAGTTAATAAACTACTACACTTTTATTCATCTGTATATAAAAAGGACCAGGATGTTTTTCTAGGTACTCTTACACTAGGATAACAGATTCTTTTCAAATTAAATAAGTATTTCTCTGTTCCATACAAATGAGAAGTATTCTAAGAACAGATAAGTTTCTCATTCATGCAACATTTTTAAAGTCTTTACTACATACACCATGAGGTATTTGATGCATGAATGTTAAAAAATCCATAAGAGGAGAAAAAATATTTTCAGCAGAAGCCTCGTTCTATGACCTTTAACTGATCACATATAATTACTATCTGTTAAAAGAAGTAAAATGTAAAACAATGCATGCAGCAGCACTGTTAGATATTTTAGGGCAGCCCTGACACACCTCATGAGTAAGTGGAAAATGTGAACTACCAGCAAAATAAAGCAAAATTTAAAAAGAAAAAAAAAAAAAAAGAAAAAGGAAAAAATCAGTTACATCAAGATTTTCAAATGTCTGATTGAACGTGATTATTTTCCTACATGATGCATGAAAATGTCCTTCAGCTGCATTCAAAGGACAATCGGCTGTCTTTGATGAGAAACCTGGAAGAAATTATTTCTACTTTTCATATTTCACAAGTAAAATGGATTAGATCAGCAACAGGACTCTGAAAACTGCCTTCCACACCTTTTAAAGACATCATCTCTTAGCAAGCATCCAGGAAGTAGAAAGGCTATTAACTTACAGCCTAATTTGCAAGATTTTGGTTTAGCAAGTGTTCTGCAGGAAAAGAGAAGCTCTGAAATAGTAGGGTTTGTACTGAATAAGCCAGCATCATTAGTAATTTGACATTTTGGTCCTTTCTGGTTTTGGACAGCTGAATACATTTTGCTTCTTGTAAGTGCTTAGCTGACAGGCTGAACATCAAATCCATGTGAAAGGTGTCAAAGAACACATTCAGTGCCTGTAGCTCAGTGTGCAGGTGCAGTGTGAGGTGCAGGTGGAGCCTGGAGAGGCAGGAGGAGCCTAAGCCTGAGGCAAGAGGCCGTGACTTGGCAAATCTTTGCATAATAATTGGCCTGGGAACCTGTGGCCCAGCCAGGGGACCAGACACTGCAGGTGCAGAAGATTCCAGACTTTCCCATTATTAGCTTTAGAGGGTATAAAAGCCCAGAGGTTCCTTTGTTTGGGGTCCCTCCTCAGAGGCACACAGCTTGAGATGTTATTTTGTTATTGGTCCAAGATTTAATTATTTTAAGGGTCAGGAGGTCTGAGACTGATAAGGGAAATCTAGGGTTAGCCAGTGAGGAAACCTGGTCTGACAGTGTGTGTGGGATGTGTAGCTGTGAAGGGGCTCAGTCCAAGCTTAGGTGGTGCACAAGTGGCTCCTGGATGGTCGGACAGGGAAGTTTCCTTAACAGTGAGAAGGTGGCAGTACTGACACTACTTAATCTTCAGGATCATCCAGATACACATTCAGATTGGTAAGATCATAGTTGTAATAGAAAACTTCACTGTCACCAGGTCAGTTAGTGATATGTCTTGCAGCACTATACCACTTAGGCTTCAGTGATCTCAGGTAAACTTTCCTGACTGACCCTTCGGGGAGCCATTCTTGGAGTCCCACTTGCACCACCCCAGATTTACTGCTGGAACCAAAGCACCTTCGCAGCAGGCAGCTCCAGGGAGCAGCTCCAGCCCTACTTGGCTCGCACTACACCTAGTCAGACAACTTTCTCTCCCTGGTTCAGTCCCAGAATTCCTGTAGCGGTCACAGAGGTCTGATTCCTATCAGGAATTTAACTATGGTGCAGCGACACAATTGCAAGTCAGGCTGGGTTCCTCCAGGATTTGTACCCTTCCAGCCTGACCACGTGTTCCTCACACACACTTCATGCCACTTGAATGTCCTTATGTTCCAATGGCAATTTTGGGACGGGGATCTTCTCCTTGTTTATTTGGGTTCTACAGAGTCTCTGGGTGACTGACCATCCAGCCTAACAGGTCCCTGTGTCCTTTGTTAGGCAAAGGGTTGGTGCCAGCTCATGGCTCCTTGCTGAGGGCTCCAGCCCTTTCCCCCCACCCAGGGCACAACCTGAAACCTGCACTGCAGCTGCTCACTGAGCAGCCTGCACTGGGCATATTCCCCAGCAGTGAGTTCTAGAGATAATTAGGTCCATCACATTTTTAAGTCTGAAAGAAAAGCAACACAGTAAGATAAAAAGCAATGTTCTTCAACACAACTCATGCCACATTTCCATCACATTTTCTACTTATCTTCCATAGCTCTATTTTTTTTTTAATCAATTTCAAAATTTGGTCTAAATCTTTCAAGGACTATTCATAAATTCACATTATGTGCATGATGCTGAAGTTGTAGTCTACCTTTAATGTTCTCCATTCAGTATCATCTGCAATTTTATAGCCTAATTAAAATGATTCTTCAAATATTCCTCTAATTGCTTAATTCGCTAGATAGTTTCAATAAACACACTATTTTTTTGCTTTAATGTACAGTTTCATATATGATATTTAAACAGCATAAATTTAAACAGTGCTATAGTACTTGTATGGTAATAAGATAAGAATTCTATAAGATTGACAAATATAGTAAAATAGAATTAATTTAACAAATTCAGTTTGAATGCTAGTCTGTTTGTTGGTGGTTTTGAACCATATTAGTTTTGTGTGATAAGGGATATTGTCTCTCTCCACAATTTGTTCGTATGCCAGTAACTCATGACTGAGAACTCTAACTTGAAATTTTATTGTTTAAATACTCTTAAAATTGCATAAAACCACCTGTGTTTCAAAGAGATCCGGTTTAAGCAGCATTGGGTCCTAAAGCTTCCCAAACCATGATTGCAATGACCTAATTAAACACTTCCGCATTATTTGAGACTCAAAGCCTAAGCATTGGGAAATCTATTCCAGGTCCAATTTTCTACTTACATAACACCAAACTTACACTTACACAAAAAGAAAATTTCATTGCTTCCAAGCAGGAAGACATGCATCAATTTCTGATAAACCAAACCACATTCTTTATTCCAGACTAAATTATTTTATCAAAATCCAATGCATGTCAAAAGGGAGTTTTTTCACTCCCTTAAAAAAATCAGTCTTGTCAACATCATTTTCACTGGTTGAAAGCCAAGAGTATCTCACTGTCTGTCATTATAAGTGGATATAAAATAAATACCGGCATTTGAAAATGAGAATTTTGTTATTACTTCTATGAAAGTTAGTACAGCTAGACAAAGTAGAAGCAATAAGGACTTTCTTTCAAACTATATCTCACTAACACATTACATGTTTCTGAAAATACTTCATTCATCTGAAATTTTTATTAGTTATGATTAAGAGCAAATTACTTTACTAAATAAAAACCACTAGCAGTTCCTCCTAGTAACTCTAAGAAATAGGCAGCAGTTTCTTACATTCCCCAAGTTTAATTCTGTTCTGTGTCATTAAAGGTATTTCAGCCCCTTTGCTACCAGAATTCCACAATTCAATTATGAAGAACAGACAAGTTTTCTATGTTTAATGCTTGGGAAAAAATGTATATTAAATCGTTTTAAAATAATCTAAGGTAGCTATTTCCATAATTTGAACTATAGATATGAAGAAATGATTGTGCAGTTTTAAATTAATGGAAGCCTGCCTTACTCCTGAAAACAAACATTTTCCAGCAAGTCTGTCACAACACCACAGAAAATTAATGACAGAGTGAATGACACTAAGTTTAGAATAACACTGTAAAACAAGAGCACTTAGATCTCAAAGAGGATGTATCCAAAAAGATCACTGAGTTACACTCAAAAGTACATGAGCTACCAGAAAGAGCTGCAAAGCTCCTGCCCTTTGTAATTGAACACACATTTATCTCAGAAACTGTCTACCATTGACCTAGGAAAGTAGCCTTTCTTTCTCTCCCGTTGCTGAATTCACCAAGAAAACTTCTGAAATGCTTTGCCGTTTCTTGAGACAGGAGCCAAAGGTCACAAAAAATAATTTACTCAAAAATGTAAGCAAAATACATTTGATCTCCAGGAAAATGTGCTAGCAAGCTGTGAATTAGTGCCAGATGAGAGCATTAAAAATGTCTTATGAGGGGATTAATTGATTCCTCATGCATCCCCACTGCATGATACAATATAGGAGAGTTCAGCTACAAGGCAAGTTTATCAGAGAGGCTTAGAGGTTTCAGAGCATTTATCAATGCTCTTCCAGCTTCACAGAGCAAAGGAAATTATCGGGACAATCATATCACAGGTGTACTCTCTGTCCTCCCAGCAGTAAGGTGTCTCAGACATTGCAGTGTGTAGATCTGGTGTTTTTCTGCAGTCACAGCACACAAGCACCAGAACTGATCAATGATCTAAAAATTCCATTCAAGTTCCAAACTAGTGCTGGGACATTCCATCAGGGAAGAGCAACTGTATATCCAAGAGATTCAAAGAAACATGGCAATTCTGCAGACCTCTGAAATTTCCAACCAGAAATAGGCTTATCAAGTATTTTCTAGTTGTTTAACAGGCTTGGCAAAAACTGCCTACAATAATAATTGACTACTAAGAAAAAAGAATGACACTATGTCATATGTTTACCATCCAAAAAAACAAAAGAGAAGGTCAAGCAGAACAATCAGAACATTTGTACTAGCTAAAGATTTTATTCTGTCCCTGGTTTTCATAAGTCTGTCTACTTCACCATCACCACCTGGAATCTGTCTGGATCTGATCTGACAGTTCTCTGCTCACACTGCAATTATCATAATTTTAGCAATCAGCAGTGCTCAAGATGTTCCCTTTATTTCACATCAGCAGCTGGCCACTTTATATCTCCTCAAGAAGAAAGCCTATTGTCCTAGTTCCAGCCAGGACAAAGTTAATTTTTGCAGTAGGCAGCATGGCTAAGACCCAGAGGTTATTTTATACCGCTTTGTGTCATCACCAGGGGAAGGAGAAAATGATCCTAGATCAAATTCAATAAAAAATTAGATATGTTATGTTGCAAGTAAATTTCTACTCTCCACTAATATTAACTGGTTTTGGTACATTAAAGCTAGTTAGAGGATTACACTTCTCTTACCATAATTAGACAGCTCTATGATATTTCAGCCACCAACCTGTTCCATCACTGCCTCTGACTTCACTAAAATTTCAAGCAAAAAAGTTAACAGCCAGTAGTAGATAAAACAGAAAAATATCTTGAAAATATTTTTAATATTTTCATTAACTTGTGCTTTGAAAAAAATTCCATTCCCTTTTTTGTTAAAAAAAATAAGAATTTTAATGTTAAGGCAGGAAACTCATTGAAATAACTTCTTTTCTGCACAAAATCTATGTGGTTGAATATACATTTCCCAATATCATCATCAGCATGAAAAGAAAAATTCTTTCCACATATTCTTTGTAGAGTCCAGTTTAATTTTGATGACTAAGGAATCCCAATCCCATGTTCCTTACTAATATAGAGAAACCAGCTCATATTATGACCATATTAGGGTCTTTAAGACCCTAACCAGTGTTTTATTGCAGCTCCTTGTGTGCTGGGCATATTTTCTTCAGGCTATAACAGAAGAATCCAGAAAGTTTGTTCTGTTTCCTTCATTTTGGAACAGCTTTTGTCAGTAGCTTTAGTTATTGAAATAGCTGTATTTCAAGTGTACAAAAGCAGAAGCTGATCAATGTGCATGTCTTCAATCATACATTCTGAAAACTAACCATCAGTGGACATTTTGAGTAACAGACATCCTGAGGCTGCATAAGAAAATGTTACAATACTTTCATCACTATACAGCCTACACCATCTATGAGTTGTGTTGCTCAAGCATCTGTAATAAACAAAATCCCAAACTGCACATTTTTACACAACTAGTCTTTCTAAGCTTAGAACATTCATAGGGATTATCCCTGGAGAAATTGTATGAAGTGAACCTTTTCTGCCTCCATTATTTTCATCAGTCTATAATATGATAATCAGTTGGCAGGAAGCCGTTTCTGTGGGCAGAAAAACAGCATTTTGAATTTCTCCCTACCCAACAGTGAAATTTAACATCTTTTCAATTTTTTAAACAAAAAGGCAAAGATTGCAAATAAAAGAACGGATGAAATTGAGGTATTTGCACACACATATGGAGGGCTTCTTCATGCCACGGAGCACCCTGCCAAAGAACACGATAGATGTTAATATTTATGTGAGCTCAAAGGAATCAGACAAGTTGTCTATGGAGAAACATCTTCAAAAGCTACTCATAACAAATAAACAATATTCATCACAGGAAATCGCTGGACCTGAGATTGTATTGTATCATCAGCATCTGCCTATTTCATTATTTCTCTAGGTGTCTACTGTTGTCAGACAGAATGAAGCACTGAATCTGGTCTCACATAAGCATTGTGGTCTGAAACAGTGACTGATAAAGGAACTATGACATTCATATAAGGCTAGGATTGCGGTGCCCAAATCCTACATTTCAACCTAGTTTTTCCACATCTGCAGGAAATGAGTACAAGAGTATTGTCAGTTCTGGGACAAGTGTCACTCTTCCCTTTGAGTTAGGAAAATTACCCTGAGGCTAAGAAGCCACCCATTAGCTGAAGTAGAATCAATTTCCCATGTAATGTTTCAATTCCATTGAAAAATTCCTGTTCAAGTCTAGTGACAATAAAACTAAAGTGTAGTGGATGATGCATGAGTTTGTACAGATATTAGAGGGTCTATTTTAAGTTTATCCTGTTTGTATTTCTTTTCCTCCTTATATAAATTAGAAAAAAAATTACATTTTTGTTTAATAGATTGAGTTTGTGTATTTTGAGTATCACCGATGCCTTGGCATTATTGTAGTTCAAGAATCCTCTGACAAGGCAGTCTCAAAAATTTGCTTTGTTTCAGGCAATTACTGATAGTATAGTACATAGCTTTTATTTCAAATGAAGTTAAAATGAAAAAGTAATTCAAAATTCAGCAACTTCCTAAAGTGTAAGAGTTATTAGACAGATGTTCAGACAGAAGATTTTCACTGGGTACATGCCTAATTATTAAAAACAAACAAACAAAATCCAAAACAAAAAGATACTTTAAACCAAAAGAAGTCCTGTTTACACTGATTGCTAATGAACACTGAAGCCATGTTTGGGGGTTTTCTATTTATGCTTTTTTTAATGGTTAAGGTAGGATGATTTCACATTGTTTTATTATTTCCATATTATGGGAAAGACTATTATTTGCATTGGTTTCTTCCATCCAATTTTTGACTTCATTCAAACTGAAACATGATGAGCTTGCTCTTAAGTCATCTCACTTTGCTATAGAAAGGCAAAACAGTTTTTAAAACGTTATACACTATGTGGGCTCCTTGAGAATTTACCTACACTGTTGGGGGAAAATAAAAAAGCCTTAAGGTGATATCTCACTTCTTACTATTGCCTCAAGTTTGAAACGAGAAAGAATTGCTCTGCACATATTGCAAAGATAAGTGAGAAAAGATAAAAGAAAGGGAACCTTTCTTTTTAGCAGTTGAAAAAGATGTGCAAGACTTAGTTCATGATAAGTATTATCTTCAGCATTATCATCAAATGTCTGCAAAATATCAACCACAGCCAAGATTCACTCAATCCATTGTATGGGCTGAATTATGTGATTGAACACCTTGGATACACTGTTTTAATTTTGCATTTGAATACTCCTTACTCCTATTTGGTTTGATTTTTGTTTTAAATACCTCTATTAAGATCTGTTTGTTTCTAGCTCCCTTTGACACACTGCATCTTACACAGCATAACACTAGAAATCCCAGTTATGGAACATTCTTCAGATTTTTAAATGTCTGCAGGAGCAATTTAAATTACAGAATGTGGAGTGATTGCAGGGCAGAAATTTGTTATAAACTGGTAGCCTGGATAGAAATGCACTCCTCAAAAGAAGGTGGAGGAAATATGATGAAAAGCACTTCTGATTTTGGTACTTTTATTTTGTGCACAACACTGTTAAAATCCATTATGAAAGTCAGATGAGACTGGTAGTAAAAGGAGGAGAAGCATTCCTTCCCCTGTGTATGCTGGTGAGACAGATGGACAAAGAGGTTGTGGGGTGCAACAAGTCCAGAGATTCAGTAGGGATCTGGCAGCTGCAGTTTGTGCAGAGAAAGGAACAATCTGTTGATTTGACAGGAAGGTCTCAGCCAGGCCTTCAAAAGGTCCAAAGAATAATTTTTTGGGACTAAGGGTAACTAAGTCTAAGACATAATTAACAGGAAGCAAATTCTTTCTTGCAAGAACAAAGTCTGCATGGAGTATCCCAGCTCTCATTTGATAAATTTGGCTTTCAGAAGTTTAAAAATCTTTTCTTTGGTATCTCAATATAACAGTTCAGGTAAAGTGAACTTAAGAGACCAGACCAGCTTTTAGAAGGTACATCTTGGGTTTCTCTAGTATGTAGCTTATTCCAGTCCACAAAGCCTCCAAGCTCAGTTTTGATCACAGACTAGTTGTTTTGAGCCTCACCTTGGAGTCAGATGGCATATCTGCTGCAGCAGGAAAGCACAAAGATCCTGCATGCTTATGTACTATCTTTGCTCCTTCTGACGTGGTCACAACATGCAGTTGACTGTAGCCCAAGGCATCAGAGTCCAACAGACTAGGAGTGGTACTGTGGAGGTTGCTTGCAGGGGCACACATGAATAAGATTGCTCCACTTGCTTTGTATTAATATGAAATTAAATCATTCTCCAGAGGCAGTTGAAGATGGAATCTAGAAGAAAAACAAAATGGTGTTTGGGATGGGAAATTATGGTTTCCTCAGGACTGAATTAAAAAATAAAGGCAGCTAGTAATATGATGCTTAGGCATTGTTTATCTAGAAAGTACACTGACATTGGGCGTGAACAGTGTAACTAAGAGTCTGAGTGTTCACAAGTGCTTCATAGACAGTGATCAAGAGCATCATGATTCCTTTGCTCAAGCACTATCCTCAGGCAGAATAAACAAGACATCTAACGTTGTCTCTAAGAAAGACCCCTGCCATGTCCTTGGGAAGTCTTGTGTGTGTCACTAGTTCTTTTACTTGTGTACTCACTCATATCTGCTAGTAGGCTTAACTCTCACTTTTTAAGAAAGTGATGAAAAGCTGTGTTTTAGGAGACACAATCTCCCCAAAAGGCAAGTTATTAGTACCCAGTACTAAAAAACTCAGTGACATCTGCATGTATTTTAAGAACTATTTGGGGTAACTTTGGTGCTCAGCTTACAATACATAGAATTACCCACAGGTTTTAGGATGACCCAGCAAAACCAACAAGTCACCTTAGAAGAGGTGATTACAAATCAAGATATTTATTCATTCATTTATGTTTGTTTCCTCACAGCAAATAAATAACTTCATTCAGCAAGTAATTCAGAACACAAAACTTTCTGTCTGCAAATTAAAAATATATCTTTCACCAAAACCACTCTAAATTTCAATTTCAAGCAATGAAGTTCATAAATTATCCCTACAAACAGGAATGCCAAGAAGTCTCACTTCTTAGAGACTTAAGTCAATGTCATAGTTTTTCCACCAAATTATTAGTAGTAAATGCCTATTTTGGATCAAATGCATCAAAACATAAATGCAACTTTTTTATTTTAAAGCGGAGGATGGGATACCAATAAAATAATATCACGATGTAAGACACTAAATCAAAAACTTCATAGTGAAATGTTTTAAGTGCAGAAAACATTTAAATTAAGTCTATCTGAGGTACCAGCTGAAGTGTGTAACTTAAGGCAACACAGAACATGTACAGTTGCACTGAATCTTAAAGTTCATAGAATCATAGCTTGCCTTAGTCAGGAAAGCAGTTAATATACTTTTAAAAATTCATTATAGTCTTTATTATAATTTTATTCATTGTAATATTTTTCAAAAAGTTCATGATGAGGTTATTATTTTAACTTATGGAAAAAAATAATTTAAACTCAGATGCCAATAACTGGAAATGAATAATTTAAATCTTTAACATTTTTCTTCAGGAGCTCTAAGAATGTTCTAATGTTGCCTTAAATATCCCTAAAATGAACATAAGCCAACAGCAAAATTTTTGTTTTCTTATCTATTTTTCAAAAGAAACTGTTCATCCACATGTAGTTAGATATCAGGAAGTTGATGGTCGAAGATATTTATTAAAGTAGAAAGAAATAACAAGTTCCCTCCTAAAAAGCAAAGCTAAATCCTGGCAGTGACAAGGTTGGGGTGGAATGAGCAATTCTTTTCATAGCTGGTAGTCAAAACTCTTAGATTTTGGAACAGAAATGTCAAGTGATTCATCCCCATTCCTATTTTTACTTACAGGTAACATTACAAAAGAGATGTAAGAATTAATACAAATACTTTACTTTTTTATTTTCACTAATCCTCTCACCAAAAAAATAAAAAGGCAGGAACGTCAATTATCCAGTATAATTAAAAAAAAATTGTGAGGAAAAGGAAAACTACAAACCAGAGTGACAAAATGATACTAGAAGAGTTTGTTTGGACTTGTCCCCTTGTAACAAAACAAATGAGTACATACCCAAATACACAAACCACAGCAGTCATTAGTGTCATGATTACTAATTTAGGAAGGAATCTGGATCAGGTAAAATCATTACGTGTGATGTTTTTATACACAAAATGCACACAAAAAACTAAATTGCTAATTTTAAGTAAATTTATTAACAAATTTCCTGGAAAAGGAAGACCTCAGAAGGTTACAATGACTGAAGCATCCAGACAATTCTAAGCAGCATTGTGCTGTCTCATGATAATTCCAGTATAGCAAACTACTATGACACACTGATGTCTGAATTATAGTCCTGTATATGCAAGGTTACATTAAATTAAGGGTGGCATTCTAAATTAACACTTAAAACTGTTTACAACTGCACATTACCCTACCTCTATAAAACATTGAATACAAATAGATTGTGTGTGTGTATTTAGTCCCAATAAATTGGGAATTTCTGAAGTGTACAAATCTGCAATACAACTAAATTAAATACGATCTGCTAAGATGAAAAAATACCTTGCTTTTTTCCTACCAGATTTACATATATGTACTGTACTATTTACAGCCTTTTTCTGGATAAGACTTACACCAATAAGTGATTTAAGAAATAAGGACACACAGATTAGACTTCACAAGTCAATTAATCTTTCTTCCATCTTTAAATGGATTCATGCACTCTACAGGCGGCATCAATTTCTTTTATTTTTCCAGCTTAGCTGGAGCCTTGGAAGAATGTTTTCAGCCTGTCAAGGAGGTACATTAATAAGTCACTAGAGTGGTATATAAAAAAAAAATCTGTCTACACCTGTCTTTAGGTGCAAGGCACTTAAATATCAGTTGTGACACTATAGTGCTTGCTTGCTCTGAATGATAATTGTGTAAGATGTAGCTTCCCCATGGGCAGTAAAGAGCAGAAAAATATTTCACCCATTATTGGTGTGCATCCATTTTAGAAACAAAATGCAACTGCTATTGCCATAATAATAGTAACATCTCTATGCAATATCCAGCTTTTCAAAGGGAATTGAAATGCAAAAACACGTTAGCAGAAGGACAAATGTGGCTGATGAACCACCTCCATTCAGGAAGTCACAATGTACTGCTCAAACAAGTTACCATTGAACAGCCTTATATGGCTTTTGTATCTTTACAAGGCATTAGCTCTTCTGAAATCAACAGCAGTTTTATTCAATTCAGTCACCAGGGAGTGCTGCTGCCACCACTGAGGGCGTGCGCACATGCACAGCACAGTACCTTCCAATGCCTAAGTTCAGCAGAAACAAATATCACGTCAGGTACAAAGTTCGCACCAGAAAAAATTAGCCCACACCAGCAACATTACAGGGAAAATCTCAGATTTAAAAAAAAATGCACTGAAGGAGCAGTGGTGTTTTCAAGCACTCCTTAACTCCTGTGGATGGAGTTGCTTAAGCCATCACAGATAATAAAACAACCTGGGGAACAAGCTTTCTCCATCTTTGAAAAGATACTTGGTTCTTCCCAACCCTATTAATTTTACTTTAGCTGTACCACGTTTCTTCCTCAAGCATTCTTGTTTCCATAAGGTTACCAAACATTTACAAGTTGTGTTTCTCAATTTTTGGAAACTGAATAGAAACAAGGTGTTAAAGTCACCTGAGGAAAAAACTCAGATTCTGCGAATCTCTCTCTACTGCTCCCCTATTGAAATTTAGCCTTTCTAAACAAACTCTAAGAAAGAACAAAACTGTTAGTCAAAGAGAAGAACAAAACTTCTGCAGAAAGATAGGTTTGCTTTTAAATTTTTCAGGAAATATGCATTATGGACAGGTATAATTTTGAATTTCTCACATTCTGTTTCAGTATTCCTTTATTTACTGAAAGACAGCAAAGAAAAAAGAGATTCCAGGAATCACGTGTGATTTTGTAGTCTAAATTTTATTTTCTCTATCCTAAACTTTGCCTAAATTATCATCAATGACACCAAAAAGACTTATAATTGCCTACATAAAGAAATATTTCTCCCATTTGCACAGCTGTCATATAACTGCCACTGTTACCTACAGTGGTTACACTTGGGATAGAGGTAATTTCTTCCTACTAACCTTAACCTATAACCACTAACACAAACCCTTAACCCTAGCAGTGCTGTGTTCTGAATTCAGCATGAGACTGACGTTGATACCACACTGATGGCTCAGTCATTGCTCAGCAGTGCTTACCCTGAGCCAGGGGCTTTTCAGGGTCCTGTGCTCTGCCAGTGGGGAGTTGCACAAGGACCTGGAGGGAGCATGGCCAGGACAGCTGACCCAAACTGGCCAGAGGGATATTCCAGACCACAGAACACCATGCCCAGCATGTAAACCAGGGGGAGGTGGACAGGACAGACTGATTGCTGCTGGGAGATGGGCTGGACATCAGTCGCTAGGTAGTGAGAAATGGTACTTCCTGTTCAGTTTTCTTTCTCTTTCTCCTTTTCATTATAATTACTATTGATTGTGGTGTTATTATTACTATCAGTAATATTAGTAGTGGTATTACCTTTTACTTTCTTTCAACTATTAAACTCCTAACCCATGCACTTAATCTTTTTTCTGATTCTCCTCCCCAACCCAGTAACAAAGAGAGAGAGTGAGCTAGCATGGTACTTAGTGACTGGCTGGAGTTAAAACACAACAGAGTCCTTTATTGATTCATTAAGCATCATTAAGTCTTGGCTGTTAAACATCATTGGAGCCTTCAGAAATTACTTCTGTTTTGCAGGCCTAGATGCCTGTGATAGAGAGGAGGAGGTATCAATCTAACCAGGAAAACAATAAATTATTGGAAATACGGCAGGAGAATGTTTATAATGTTTACAGCTCAATAGTGTGCAGAGGCTGGCTTGGCTTGACCTAAGCACTTAATTAGAAATATTTTCTAATGATGAAGCTTGGAAAGCACGATGCAGGTGACACACAAGAGGAGATCAGTAGCTTGAATGTAGAAGGTTACAAAAAAGGGAACTTGGAGCTTGTAATATTCAATTGATCAAACAAGACAGGCTGCTAAATATAAAGAAAACTGGTAATGATATTACAAAGACAGATACGCTATGAAGAAGAGCCTGACCTCCTATCCTATGTGAAAAACATTCCTAGAGGCAGATATCACTGTGTTTTTCTAGGCTTGTATATAAAAATCTTACTCTTTCCTCTTAGAATTTATGTGCTTTTCAGATGGATAGATTGAGCTGTTTTCATCCATTCCCAGCAGGGTAGATAATTTGTTAACATGGCAGGAAGGATGGAGAAAAAACAAACAAAACCAGAAAACCAGAAGCACTTTTTAAAATAAACAATATTTATTTGTCCTAATAATGCCAGTGTAGTTGCAATAAAACACATTAAAAGAACTACAACAAACAGAAGTATAGATAACATTATAATCTTTTTCTCAGATCCTCAAGATCACTGTGAATATTTTCAGCTAGATTCTGTTCCATGTTTTATCTGGTTGTCAACTCTCTTCAAGTTAACCGCTGAGTGAGGAGGCACACAAGTAAGTACTCCCAGCCCAGACTATAAAACAGGTGAAAAATGGTTATATTCATCTGCTTTTCCTTTTCTCAGTCCTGGGACCAGCTATTTTGAAAAGACAGAAGTTGCAGAATCAAGAGGAGAAACCCCATCCTCATCTTCCCTGACAGGGGAGCACCCATGATGGTCAGCAGCCAGTGTGTCTGCAGAATAACATCCAAGAGAGGCCGGGAAACAGGAGATGCACAGTGTCATCCTGCTCATGGGCTCCATGCTGCTGGGAAGTTTGACAAGATCAAGGTTCTTTGAAGATGATTACTTGTGAAATTTTTCATAATTTTGAAGTTACTGCTGTTTTAGAGGACTGGAATTGAGTCTTCTTCCTCCATCATCACCTTTTTTTTTTATTTTATTTTATTTATTTTATTTTATTTAGGGAAATTAAAAGGTTTGGTGCCTGTTTTAATAGGAGAGCAATAGTAATAATTATCAAAAGAAGTCTTTTCTTAGGAAGATTATATTGTCCCCAAAAAACCCCCAACACCTTCTTCACCAAGAAACACACTGCTACAATGCACCAAGTGACCATCACTGAAGCAGAGAACCACAGAGCTGTATGTGTCCCCCTTCCCCACCAGCACAATTGCTTCTCAAACCACCAAACTCTTACCTCCAGCAGAAGAAAAAAACCTCAGCCTTAATTTGTTGCATCACATCATCATAGCCAGGAACTCTGCTGTTAGTGGCAAAAACACAGGAGATGCATAGGCAGATCAAATGCAGGCAGTGTGCAGACTGCTTCTCAATAACTCAAAGCAAATCTCTTGAGAATGGAGCTACACAGCAGAGGACTGCACTACTTATTGTTTTGATTTGCATGGAGAATGGACAGCCATAGCAACCACCAAACTTGGCAAAAATACACTTTCAAACATCCTTTTCCCCATTTGGACCTCTATTGTGGGTTCTCACATCATCGAAGATCAGGTTTTTTGGTGGAATACCACCTGCTCTTGAAGTTGCTTAACCACGGTATATCCTATCAAAAATCAGCTGTAAATTTTTACAGACTACACTGCATTGTATAGTGATGAGATCCACACCATATTCCTGACAAAGCCAGTAGTTTTTAACTAGCAGCCTGGTTAGTTTTCTGAAAGTTTTGTCTGCAAATACACCTCCCTTAACACAGTATAGGGATAGTATATCACTGGCTTCTCAGGAGAACTGAAAAAGCAAGACATAATTGCAAACAAAAGAATTACAGCGAATGAATTTGAGCATCTCTGTTTTCATGGGGTGAGAAAAGTCAGGGGTAAGAGTTCAAAACAGATGGTAAAAGGTACTGAATAAATTAAATAATTGCTATTGAGTGGTGACCTCATCTGAGAGGAGGAAGAGAAACTAATCAAGAATTTTGACAAAAAGTCAACATATAAGAATTCTTGATCCCAGATCTGAAATCCAACAGTGGTTCTTTTTGGATACAACTCTCTTTCTGAAGTGAAATATGCTCCTTGCAAACAATATCAAGATCTTACTGATGAATTTAAATGAGCTATCAAGCCTTGTGGATTCTGAAGATGCCTCAGGCTGTTGAAAAGAGACAATATAGGAAAATAGCTGCAGTAAGTGTACAAGTCCTGTCCAAGAGCTGCAAACTCTGAAAATCCCACCCACAGGGCAGATGAGACATTAAGACCAAAGTTCAGCTGTAAATCTCAGATCTAAGCAGTTCCATGTGAGAGAAAAATGCTTTTGGATTCTGTACTAAATCAAAAATTTCAGTGCGACAAAATTTCCATGACAGATCTTTCTCAGCTGCCCAGCTCTCCAAAGCAGAAAGAAATAAAGCAAGATAAGAGGCCAGCTCCCTAGGGAGCCTGGGAAGTCTTTGCTCAGATACAGAGAAATTATACACATAATGCATATTTTGACCCATATTGTTTTTCATCAAACAAATCATAAAGATATAAAAGACTAAGACTTCTTCAAAATTTTAATATTGGAATGGTGTATCCTTCAAACGTTTATAGCCATCTTGGAAAAAGATTCCCAATATGCAACCAGAATAAAATACCTCTTGACTGAAATGAAAAGCTACAATAAACTCCTCCAGCAATTTCAAAAGTCTAAGACACTGGGTGAGAGCAGATACCAATTTTACCATTTAGAAAGAAGAGGAAGGCAGGTTCTGTAGAATATTTGGCTTTTTTCTTCTAAGAAAGTAAGTAATGAAATAGTGCGCAGAAATTAGTTTGTATAGATTCAAGAGGGAGTCTCTCACTGGGAGAAGAGGATAAGTGCCACTTCACTAAGTGCAGACCAGCATGGTTTCTTAAACGGACTAAGAAGGTGAGGTTTTTAAAAACAATCCTAGAAAAAAACTCCTTAAGGGTGAAATAGGAGAGCCAAAGCTTCCTACAGACTTAAGGCTGCAGTGTAAAAAAGCCACTCTTGCTCAGGAACACATGCAAAGGACATCTCCAAGATACCTCTCATTGGAGTAACTTGGAGACCTTGCTCACAAACTTTCCTACATAAAGATGTAGGAAAACACAGGCCACAGACTATTTTCAGAACAGAAAACATCTGTAAAGAAAATGATATCATTGTAGCAGCAGGAAAATAACTCTTCATTTAAACAATACTGCAAACTGTGCGAAGAAAGTTTTTTCATACATAGGGCTGCATGCTCATCGATGCTTCTCTCTAGCCTGACATGACAAATCCCTTCAGAAGATTTTTTTTGACATATTAATCACAGTCATGCTAAGATCTTTAGGCACAATCATACAAGATAAAAAAGAAAAAGAAGAAGAAGAAAAAAATCAGTTGTAGATTTCAAATCCTGAATTAACTGAAGGCCATGTAGTCCATCATGTGCTCTCTGTTATAGTACCCTGAAAATAAGGAGCAAAGAAATTTCTAAAAATACCTTGGGAGGTAAAAAAATGAAATTATTACAATTATTTTTTTTAGGAAAGCTGGAAGTCTCTTGCGTGTGTAACAGCCATAAGTCAAAAGTCCTGTTCCTTGGTATACCGCACTGATGCCCTTTACATTTTCATCTGACTGATTGTGGGAAGCCTTCATACTGTGTGAAATACCAAAGGTCAGATTTTTCTCCTTGTACTTTCCTGTGCACTCTTCATTAACTCCAAGATGTTTTCCAAATCACATTTTAGATTGATTGATTGATTGATTTTACCAAATACCTAAGTTTAACTAAAGGCTTTTTCAAAGCAGAAAAACTCATATGGATATTTGTTTTCTGGGGACAAACTGTGCAGATCTGCAGTTCACTAAAGCATGAATCTCACTCAAGCCATCGGGCACTTGAGAACACAATCAAGAAATAACCACAAATCTCTGTTCAGCTGAGCTGGGGCACTGCTACTTCGTTTCTGCTGACTTGCCTGTGTCCTTGTGCAACTGGAGATCCTTGCAGGGTGAAAGCTCAATACCCCAAGAGAAGCAAGCACTTCCATCTCTCTTTTTCAAGGGACAAAATATAATCCAATGGCTAAGCAACAGGAATTTAGAAAAAAGCAGGAGAAGAACTTTTTGCTCTGTGGGTCTTTCTACAGAAACCTGAACAAGGACATAGAAAAGACAGTTTTGCAGAGATATTTATGAGAGCAATTCAGGTTGCCTATTCCCAAGCCTATAGTGCTTTTTGGCACTGCCTAGAGCATCCTGGATAACCACATGGGCTGCAAATGCGTGTGACACAAAACTTCCTGGGCGTCTGTACCCCTCTGGAGTGGCAGTCATAGGCCAAATAGGCTGCTCCAAAGGGCCTGAGGTAACATCAGGTATCTTAAATAGTTGAGGCCTGATTTTTTGCAGCCTGGTCCTGATCTAGTCATTCTGGATTCCTGAATGAGATGCAGATTCTACCTTAAAAGCAAAGAGATGAGCATCTCAGACAGGAATAACAAAAACCTCATCTGAGTGGGAATCTTGCTAGAGCTAATCATAGAATCATAGAAAAATTTAGGTTGAAAAAGACCTTTAAAATCATTGAGTCCAGCCATTAATCTAACACTGCCAAGCCAACCACTAAACCATGTCCCTAAGTGCCAAATCTACATATCCGTTAAATATCTCCAGGGATGGTGACCGGATTCCTTGCACAGTCTGCTCCAGTGTTTCACAATGCTTCCAGTGAAGAAATGTTTCCTAATATGCAACCTAAACCTCCCCTGGTGCAACTAAAAGCCATTTCCTCCTGTCCTGTCACTGGTTACCGGGCTACATCTTCCTTTCAGGCACTTGTAGAAAGCAGTGAAGTCCCCCCTGAGCCTCATTTTGTCAAAGACTAAAACACATCCAGCTCCCTTAACAGTTCCTCATCTAACTTGTGCTGTAGATCCTTCGCCAGGTTTGTTTTCCCTTCTCTGGATGTGCTGCAGAACCCCAATGTCTTTCTTGTAGTGAGGGGCAAAAACTGAGCACAGGATTCAAGGTGTAGGCTCGCTAGTGCTGAGTACAGGAGGAGATCCCTAGTCCTGCCAGCAGAGCCAAATGCATTGCATGGCCATGTGTTTAACTTGGTCCTCTCCTGGCACCTGGCTCAACAATGCTATCTAAGTGAGAGGGAATCTCTAGAGCTCTGCTAAAGATAAGTGCCTCTGGTTTCTGCCTTAAAAGTTACAAAGGTTTACCTAAAAATGCAGCTGGATGGAAGGCGGTAATAGTAATACTCCACTTGGGTACGTGCCCACTGTGGGACACAGGTACTATCAAACCAAAAAGGGTTTGGAAGAAGTTACACTCCCTTTCTTCTCATGATCACTTGCCCTCTGAAGCCTGACAAACCTTCACTTCTTTCTGAAACAAAGCTGCAGCCCTGGGAAGAAGCTCTCCTGGCAGCCAGGCTGGGGTGCAGCCTGTTCCCCAGGCAATCATGGAGGTTACAGGAGAACTAAACCTGGGTCTCTCACCTCCTTTAACCTGCAAGATTTTTTACAAAAAGTATGACCTTTACTTCCTCCCCTATTGTTTTTTTAAAAAAAGAGCTGAGGGAGGAGAGGGAAGCACCTGCATCTTGTTCAGGAGAATGCTTTTTGTCTGTGCTCCTCAAACGATGTTTGCCAAGGAACACCATTTCTAAATCCAGATCAGGCTTGGGCATGAACAAGACAAGGAGCAGGTCCCTTTGGTCCCAATCAGGCCTCTGCATAAACCCAGAATAACAACTTTTCACTTACAGAGAATACAAAGAGTCAACCCTGAATTACAAGCAGGATATTTCTTGTAAGAAAGGGAGATTGTCATAATCGTATTTTGTGATTCAGATAGAACACAAATGCATAGATGGTTTCTGTGTGACTTTTACTGGAAACTTTGAAAACAGCTAATTGGGCTAGGTGACTACCTCATGTAAATGACTCCAAAATTTACTGGATACCTATCTGCATCTTTCATCAATTAAATCTGAAATTCATTCTGTCTTTAATCATTTAAAGAGAAGAAGAAGTAAGAACATAACTATGTGTGCCTATATTACTGAAGTGATCCAAGGATAAATATATTAAAGATTTTTGAAAATTATATAAATAATATGAATTGTAGGTGAAATTTATTTCCCTGTAGAGGATAATCACTATTAAGAAATAGGAGTATTTAATAATAATGTTAGAAACTCATTTTTAATTGTTAACACTTTCAATCAATAATTGGCTAAATTAGTCAAGATTGATTAAATCTCTGATAGAAGTTTTGCCACAGAAAATGCCAACTAAGGTCTTACTGGAAATACTCTTCAAATTAACAAGAACTTTATACCATCAAGTAATAAAAAGAAACATTTAAGTCCTGGTTTCAAACCAGCAGTCAAAGAAAAAACATGAAATGGGAAGGACAACTATGACCACCCTTCAAACAGTGCCATTCGTAATCACTTACTTCTTCCCAACTTACAGGACTTCATTATACATGAGCACAAGCTGTTCCACCCAGGCGTCTTTGCTGTCATCTGCATGTCAGTCCCTGGCTGGAAACTGCCCAGGCCTTGCTTTCCTATAAGCTCCCTGGGCCCAGCTGAGCTAAACCAACTTTGACCAATCTCAGTTTAATACAGCAGAATAATAATTTAAATACTGTTATCACTGTGGTCCAAGAAGCTTATGGAGAAAGACTGACAGTTTACAGCTCACCTGAGTGCATGGAGTTTTTCGGTTTGTTTTTTTTTTCTTTTCTCTGTTAAGGAGAGATCAAAAAAGTGAAGTTATTTGGAATGCCTTTGCTCCATCTGAAAATAAACTTCTGCTCTCTCTTAAAATAAATCTGCAACTTCTCAGGTATTGAACTAAAATAGCAGATAGTGCTAAGAATTAGATAAGAGAGACTAAGCGGAGAAAGTCAGATTTCAAGGGTTCTGGATGAAATGTATTTATGTGAGAACCTGTTAATACTGTGGCTATTAAGACCTAAATTTTGTCTGATAAAAACCTTATGTGGCCCTAGGGTGTATTGTAAGCCAAAATTCCTTCCCTCCCAACTCCATGCCACTGTTCATTAGGACAGTACAATTGAACTAAAACTAATTTATTAATAATTAAAATAAAAGAAGCATTGTTTAGAGAACTGGAAAAATAATCTAGTACCATTACTTTTTATGAACAAAACCACAAATGAGAAACCCAACTTTGCTGGCAAATAACATCCTTCAAGTGTAGAATCAAATGCTTAACAGTACTGTAAGCAACAGAAGAAAAAAGACCTTACAAATATATGGAATAGAACTGCAAAGAATCTGACACTAAAAATGATACTGACATGATTTTAAGAATTAATACAGATAGAACACATCTCTTGATCAAATTGCAGTAGAAGTAGAACAAAAATATATGCCTTGAAAGACAGAATTTGCTAGTATATGGATAAAGTTCCTGTGTTGCTTGTAACACATTACTGAAAAATTAACTCCAACTAACAACATGTGATTTGTTACATGAACTGTAAAACCTGCAGAAGACTCACCAATGCTTCAAAGGACTGATAAATCAAACTCTGAGATGCAGATGAAAAATATATGCAAAGTGTCCTACCACCACTTCTACACATTATGTACATAAGAAACAACTCAAATTCACTGGTGGTGATCTGCTTTTTGTCGCAAACTTAGAAATAATGCAAAATGCCTTCAGATAGACCTATAAACAGGAAATAACATAAAAGTCAGTTTAGAAACCCTGTGTAGCCTAAAGAAACTGTGTATGTGTGGGTAGAAGATGCGCCTGTTTGGATAATCATGACAAATATAGCAGTCTACCTCATTTAGGTACTATGAAGATAATGGGTGATCTGAGCATCTCAGCATAGAGCGCAGAAGATGACAGTTGAAAGAAGTTAGAGGTCACTAAGTGTTGGAGTCCAAGGCATCCCTCTGGGCGCCCTGGAAGGTCACAGACCTCGGTAGAGAGGTCTGGGACCCGAGAAAGAGGGTTTGGGGTCTGTGCAAGGGGGTTTTGCCTGGCACACAGCCCAGGAAGACACAGCCTTTCATTTTGGTCCATGTGAAAAACTTCTAACACAGAGAAGAATTGCAAGTCACAAAGGTGTAACAGATAGTAGTGTAGTTTATCACTGTGTGGAAGGTTTTGTAGTTTGGGGATTTTTAGAATGTAGATGCAAAGGGACAAGATGGAGATTTTAGGGCGGTGTCGTGGGTTCTTCTTCTTCTCCTCCCTTGGCATCCATCTTCTGCAGTGACAAGGGCACAAAGTAGTTTCAGTGGATTGGGTCAAAGTAGAAATGACCCTTCTTGTATAGGTGTTANTGCTGAGAGCACCATGGCTGGACACAGGGGGAGGGGAGTCACCTCGTGTCCAAGCTGCTGTGAACATCTTGGCCAGACACAGAGAATTGTAAGATAAGAATTAATAAACAATGCGAGAAACTATGAAAACCAAGACCTTGAGACTCCTCATCATTCTCGCGCCGACCACAGAACACAGAGACACAGAGTCAGACTCAAATCCTTCAGAGGTCAGGAGGGAAAAACACTCCCTTGAGCCCACACAAACCACCAGCCTTGGAATCTTGGGTGAAAGGACCATAAAACCCACCCAGGCATCCCTGGGCGGGCAGAGAAAAACATAAAACCCGAGAACTGGCGTCCCTGGGTGCTTCGCTGAGAACTAAGGACCAAATATACAAATATACAAATATACATAACCTTGAACTCTACAGAACACCTTAGTTTGAGGTCTGAGCTTTGGCACCTGTGACAGCTGTTACCACTGACAAAACACTCAAGCTCGTAGTGCCACTGGCCAACAGAGATTGGAGGGGCTGCCTCTGCCTCCTGCAGGGTTGGCCTGATCCCAGCAGTGCAGGTGTTTCTTCGAAGCTGACATCGGAGCCTCATCTCCCAGACTTCAGAAAAATGTGAGCCCAGACGCACATATGTTCTCTTTCTAGCCTATTTCTAGAAGGCATTAATAATGAACAGAATCCCTTCCTTTCTTCAGCTGAACCCTACAGTTTCCCAGCCACAGCATGGGCAGAGAACCAGCAGTGAGCTCCTCTCTCAGCTGAAAAGCAGTAAGCAACAGCTTGGGTCTGCCTAAGAAATGCAGCTTCTATCTCAGCTAGGATTTCTCAGTCTCGGCTTGATTCTGTTCAAGACTTTGAACAGAAAAGACTTTGTTGTGAATAAGGATTCACTACTAAAGACCTCCCAAGGTTACAGAGTCAGCTTAGGGTTCCATAGTCCTGCATCTGGGGTTTCACTGTGAGTAAACAATGATTTAGGATCAAACCTGAGCTCTGACATACCACACAAACAGTCTTCTCTCAGCTATGAGTCATACCCAAAAGACTATTCCCTGTAGGCACAAATAACTCTAGTACAGTGGTACAGTTCCATTGTGAGGAAGTGCCAGCAATGACTCCACTGATTCCTGGAGAGGGCCACATTTGAAAGCCCACCTTAGAGAGTCCTGCTGCAGAATCCAGAATTCCTTTGAGCCTTCTCCTAAGGAGATGATTATGGCACAAAAATATATGCCTTTATACTGCAGGGAATCTGACACAAACCAATTTCAGAGGAAGGCAGGATCTATATAGTACATTATATCTCAATTCCCAACACAACAAAACACACTTTCTTTCCCATGGGTGTGGGGAAAGCAAAGAGTGTAGAAGCAAAAAAACCCAAGAATTACAAGTCACCAGGGACTATAAACAGAAAAGAATATGCCCTGGGATAAGTCCTCCCCACATGACTGTAGGCATTGATTATTGTCTGCAATTCTGGGAACATCAATCTAGGAAACGTTTTTTAACAATTCCCTCCATAGAAGCCATAGTCACAAGAAGTATGTAATTTAGAAGTTTTTACACTACACTGTGTGGCACAAATAAGAAACTACTTAATGTAATAAAAAAGCCATGCCAGCTCTTACTTAAGCCTGTCATTTGGCTCCAATCAGGTTGCAAGGGAATCAGATGAAGTAAAAACAGGAGCCTGAGGATGAGAAGTTCAGGACATCTGTGGCACCCACAACTAAGAAAATAGTGCAGTTTGCTCTGTGCACATTTGTAACAACCACATTTTTTTTCTCTTGTCTGACCGAGGTCCAATTTCTATCATGAGTGTTCAAAGTAAGCTATTCTTATTCCTCAAACAGTAGAAGTGAATTCAGCAGGAAGGTGTCAAATATGTATATCCTTGTTATTTCCTTCTCTGCATGCAACAAAGACGTCTGCCTCCCTTCTACTCTCATTTACCCCTTTATTTCATTTATCTACTGTGTGCTTCTTCGTTAGGTGGGTTTTACATCAAGTATCTCTTTTCCTTCTTTCTACTATTGCTTCTCACATCTCATCATCCGTATGTCTCCTGAGGTCAAAAAACAAAGATAATTCTCATATTAGAAAATTCCATGATTTCAACTTCTGTTAAGTTACTATCATCTTTCCCTCTCTCCACATTTCTCAAAGTCTTGACGTAGGGATCTATCATTTTGCATAGTAAGTTATCCATGCCTATCACTTTGTACGGACCTTTTCCAGCATGACTTCCCTTTTTGGGTCTTCTCATTATTAATGACTTACCTCAGGTGACCTGTGAAGGCCCTGATTCATCTTCTTATTGTTCTCTGACTATTCAGCTGCTTTCTACCCTGCAGATACCTCTTTACTGCTGATTTAAACCAAACTGTTAGCGTATCTTACGCACATTACTCCAATGGTTCATATTTTATGGTTTGACTCCTTTTTCAAACTGTTTTGTGATGGTAATTTTCATTCTGTGGGTGTTCCCCAGAACTGTTTTGTCACTTACCCACTCTTTGGCAACCAGCATTTTTATCTCCATTCATAGTACATGTTGTCATTTGTCAGATGACTAATCATTGTACTCTCTTGTCATTTATTCTCCTTGTATATCTTTGATTTTTATCTTTGCTTTTTTTTTTTCTCTTGTTTATCCATGGGTGAAAAAATGTCTGCCATAATTTTATCTACCTTAAAGCATATATATTTCATAGTATATTGCCATGTGGCACAGAGAAACCAGACCTACCTCTGAACACAGCAGCTCAGGGAGAACAGGGGATATGTAAATGCAACTATTTTGTTCCTGATACCCAGCTTAGTTTAAGGGCAAGCTACAAGCCTACAAACTGTTGCACTATATATATATGTCTATATATATATACACACAGATATACATATATGTGTGTGTGTATATATACACATGTATGTATGAGATGTAAATGTAAGCTGTAGATACTTTGTTCCAGGCTTCTCACATCCCTCATCTGGCTCATGTTTCATCACTGGTGACAACTATATGTACCGCTTCTACCCAAACTGCTACTAAGGTGATTGATGTAGGGCAATGGAATAGAAATTTACACTTTTCCTGAATTAAATACTTCCCACAGACCTCGAACAAGTGATTTACTTGAGGGACCCTGTTGTGGTCCTTAATTTTTAGTGAGAGATTCACATTAGCTAGAATGTTAGTAAGTAAGGATGAGATAGTGAACAGTTTAAACATCAGACTGCTGGGAAGACCCAGGTAAGCTATTGTGGTCATTCCTAACTTGAGCTTTCTCCAGTGAGAATTAATCCCTGTTCCATTTAGTATTTGAGGAAACCACACTTTTCAGGCTGGTTTCATGCTTTGTTACAGTAGCTTGCTCTTTATAGAGTCTGATCTCACATTTTTTAGCTATGCTATACTAGCAACATGAGTTTCCTTTCAGCTTTGCCTTGTTCTTTTTTAACCATTGTCCAAAACATCTGTGTAATCTTTTCAGTATAGTATTTTTGCCTTCCTGTTTACCTTTTCCACACTTGTTCTCAATGTGTTTGTAATGATTAATAATTTCCTTGTCATTTGAAATCATTTACCCAAGGGCAAAAACTAGCTCAGAGAAACAGCAGGAGCTTCATCAGGAGCTTTTATTTAACAAATGCTAAAAATAATTGTGTAAATTTTTTGCTGTTTATTTTTTAATAGAATACTCATAATTCAGCTAATTCTTAAAACAAGATTAAATTGCCACAGATTATCTATTGTTATTTGCAGACAAAATATCATATGCAGAAATATCAATTACACTTAGAAGTCATTTAATACATTTATTATATACATTATTCACATGTATACATGTGCAATTAATAGTACACTGACAGCCAACAGAGCTAATGACTCTGAGTGTTAATTACCAGGTTTAATTGATATAGATACAATTTTCATTGGTAGAAACTCAGAATCAAAATTCAAATTTGTGTGATTGTGGAATACACAGTGCATGTTGTTTTGCATAATGTTTTCAAGGAAGAAACAACATTTCCTGAGATTCTTCATAATCCAGCTCTTTTGTATATAAAAATTTCATTGCCACATGGATTGACACTGTATTTTCCTGCATTGCAAGGAAAAAAAAAACAAAAGTAGTGCATCAAAAGCAAAATCTACATGGATAAAAAGAAGATCATCATCCTTAAATATAGTTTTAGTATAAAAGAGAGGTCTGACAAAGAAAAGTTAATTCCAAAAGCATGCCTGTTCTTTCAGGATGGTGGGACTGATCTGAATACAGTACAGAGTTCTAGCTTTCCTGACATTAACTTTGCCTCATAGCTGGCCAATACCTCCTTACAGTCAGTCAACTTTCTCCCCATTCTTCCTGCACTGTTCTCTGTAAAATAGGGATAATGAAATCACTGACATAATAGAGCTAATAGGGATGCTGATATGAAGGCTTTGCGCTGACAATATTTTAACCCAAGCGCTATATTAAATACTATAATCAGTACAACTGTCAATCTCTCCACTAAGAATTTTTCTCTGTCTTTTCAGAAAGACAGATGTCTGTCAGGTCATATACACCATGCATACATCAGATGAAAGTCATGACAGGCTGCGAAAGTTTCCACTGACTAGAAAAGAAAATATAGCACACAAACCCACTCAGAGAACTATAGGCTGGTCAGTCAGTGTAAGGCAAGACCATAGAGCAGATCCTCCTGGAAATTACTCTAAGGCACATGGAAAACAGGGACTGGTGACAGCCAACACGCTTTCACTAAGGGCAAACCATGACTGGCAAATTTTGTGACCTTCTACAATGGGATTACAGTATTGGTGGATAAGGGGGAGTGGTTGATATTATCTACCTGGACTATTCAATACTATCACGCACAACTTCTTCCTGGCTCAAAAACAAAGAAACAAGGCTCTGACAGGTAGAGCCCTCAGTGGATAAGGAGCTGTCCAGATCCTCATGTTCAAAGAATTCCTGTCAATGACTTGTCTGGGTGGAAACCAGTAATGAGTGCTGTCCCTCAGGGTCCATACTGAGACCAGTATTGCTTAACATCTTTGTCAGAGATATGTACAGTGGATTGAGTCCACTCTCAGCAAGTTTGTTGGTAACACTAGGCTGAGTAGTCTGGTTGATACTCTGGAGCAAAGGGATACCATCCAGAAGGACCTTAAGAGGCTTGAGAGGTGGGCCTATGAAACCTCATGAAGTTCAACAAGGTCAAGTGTAAGTCTCGCATCTGTGTCAGGGCAATCCCAATGAGAGAATTGAGAGTGGCCCTGTGGAGAAGTACTTGCAGGAGCAGGTGGATGAGAAATTGAACATTAGGCAGCAATGTGCACTTACAGCCCAAAAATCCAACTGCATTCTGGGCTGCATTAAAAGCAGTGTGACCAATAAGTCGAGGGAGGTGATTCTGCTCCTCTACTCTGCTTTGGCGAGACCCCACCCAGGGTGCTGCATCCAGTTCTGAGGTCTCCAGCACAGGAAAGACATGGACTTGTTTGGGCAAACCCAGAAAAAGGCTGGAGCATCTCTCCTATGAAGATAGCCTGAGAGATTTGGAGTGTTCATCCTGAAGAAGAGGTGACTCCAGGGAGACATTACAAAACTTTTCAGTACCTAAAAAGGGGCTACAAGAAAAATGGGACAGGAAGTGTAGTGACAGGACAAGGAGTACTGGCTTTTAAGTGGGAGAGGGTAGATTTAGATTAGATATTAGGAAGAAATTCTTTACAGTGAGGGTGGTGAGGCACTGCACACATTGTCCAGAGAAGCTGTGGATATCCCATCCCTGTTAGTGTTCAAGGTCAGGTTGGACTGTGTGCTGAACAGCCTGGTCTAGTGTAAAATGTCTCTGCCAATAGCACTAGAAGTAGATGACCATTGAAACTAGAGGGTCTTTAGGGCCTCTTCCAACCCAAACCACTTTATTATTCTATTCTATGTTTATAATTACTCTAGAGGGGGAAAAGAGTCAATTAAATGTGCAAACAACACAGATAATATGTTTACTGAAAGCTATATGCTGCAGGCATGTTGTCAGCTTCTACAGAGACATGACAGTCTTGTTTAGAAAGTTGAATGATTCAGTTTTACTCTAGACTAAAGTACATAGACCTTTTTGTTAATGTTCCAAAAGCATTATGAGAAAGTGTTTCGAATTTGTTTTCTTCTGAAGTACTAGAAGTCAAACCCTGCTGGCAGGCAGCCGTTGGTCAAACACACTCGTTCCCTTTTATTAAGACCTATAAGAGAGCTATAAAGGTGTGAAACATCAAAAAGAGTAGAACTCATTTATTTTTTTTGGAGATTGCAAATGGGAGAACGTTTTCCCATATTCAAAGAGAAAAAGGTAACCTTTTCCATGCCCCACGTATCACAGGAATGTCATCTGAAACCCATCCCCCTGCTCTAACCTTGAATTCATCAATTAAGGCACTCCTTACAGCATGCAAGTAAGAGGAAAAAGACAACAATTCCTACAAAGGTAGCAGATTCTTAATTTAAAATTCCTTTTTAGAAACTGCAATCTATGTAGAGCTAACTGATTTATTTCCAAGATTTTTTTCCTTCCTCCTCCTTGAATTCTACTTTATGACTGCAATATGTTCTTTACATGCGAATATGAAAGAAGAGAGAGGGGATTAACTATAGAAATTATCTTTTTTCATTTTTGAGATTTTAAGCAAATTTCACAAGAAAGTAAATATACCACAAAGAATTTGCTAAGAACTAGCTAGATGGAAGCAGGCAAGTGCAAACTAGCTTTATGACATTTTCATTCTATAGAAAAATGGTGAGGATGTGGATATTTACCTTCATGGAAGGAATGAGTAGTTACTTTTATATCCAGATATCTAGGAACAGTTAGATAGATTCTGTAATATATAGTGGCAAAGACAGCTTCTTTAATTTAGTATATCTTTTCAAATCCGATTATATTCTGAAAAACAAATTCCCTTGACTCCTTCAAAAACTGTACAGAAGCATTAATGACCCAAGATATTCAGATAGCTGGATAATTAATTTGAAAGGCCTAATTTTGGAGGCCTATTATCCGTAAAAGGTGTTACTAAACAGATTTCATAAGTATACAAATGGATAATTGCAGGGATGATAGACTGCTGTTATAAAGGCCTAATGTCAGAGAGATTTTTCTTCATTGCTTTACCCAATAGCTGAATCATTCTCCCCAGACTGAATATTTCTGAAGGAATATGTCAGGTGAGCAATACCAAGCCAGGTGTCAGGTCTTTCAGCTGTGCCATTTGCCTCCTGATAGATGATTATCAGCAGAACAAGCTAGGGAATAAATGCACATTTGCATTGTTCAGCTTACCTCGTGCTGATTTGGCTGCATATTTTAACTGCAATATATAGGGCTTGGTCACTACAGAGACTTTAGTCTCACAAATGTCCATGGGATTCTGAGCAAAATAGAAATCAAATAAGTTATTGAAGAGAATTTTGCAGGTAATAGAGCAAAATATTGCAGTAACAGCATTTCCACATAAAAATAAAACCTGAGAAAACAGCACCCTTCTCCACAACCTCTCTTTTATTCTTTCATGTTTCCTCCCTCCTCAAACATAAGCAATATTTTGAATTCCAGTGGGTTAGTCTTTCACAATGTAAAGTGAATGGAATTCTGCTATTTTCTGACAACCAGATATATAACAGAGTGTATTTTTCTCAGTCCCGGGTTAGAAAATTTGAAATAGACAACAGAAGATTCAGTGATACTACATTATGGTACATAGCAGGTGCGTGCCACTGGTTATCTAACTGCAATGTCCTCTCTGGCAATACGTCCTCATAGCTGCTTGCTTTAGTTCACCCAATAATCACCATCTGTGTCATTAAAGTTATTAAGAATGTTTCATAGGGTTATACAGAATAAAGCAATCTGACTTTAATTGCTTTCATCCAGCCTAAATATTTGTGAAGGATTTCTTGTGCTTACATACAGTGCTTTGATGCATTACAGTCACGTTTGTTGCTCTTGGCACAAGCTTTGATGGGAAGGCTATTTGACCTCTGCCTTCACACTCTGCTGTAATGTTTCTTCTCAAAGGAATTAACTTTATTGTCATGCTATTTTGTGTGCAAATGATAACAGTATCCATAAAAAGCAGCAATTCTCCTCTCTCACCCTGAAAGGAGATTAAAACTTTATTTTTTAAATTTTTATTTTTATAAAGTTTTTAAAAAATTATATAGCCAGGATCTCCCCACAAATAAAGATATTAGTATTTTGCAGAAGTTCCTAATGTGAAATGGAACAAGCACTGGAAAATTTTGTTTCTTTATCCTTTGCAGCAGTTAACCCAACCTGTGACATATCAAATTGTCATTTTTCTGTGCCAGCAGGAGAAATTCAATTTCCAAGACCATCAGGCATCTGCAGCTACTGATTTTTAGACACCTGTTGGAAGTTAAGATTTTTCCTTTTTTTTTTTTTCCTTTCTCTCATGGAATTTTTTTTCCATTTGTTGCTAAGAGACAATAACAACTGGTACTTAAGAGAGACAAAAGGTATAGGAGGAGGGGTGCAGCTGGCTGCACTTCCACAGCTGATGGGATTTCTCTTGGGAAGGGCAGAGATACCTCGAGATTTTGGCTGGTGGTTGAGGGCCTGGGCTTAGCTCCTTGGTCTCTCTTGCTCTTGACATCAGAGGGGAGTCAGGCTGTGGTCACTGTGGGAAGACTTCACCACCAGGGAGTTCCAACTCCTGCTGTCTTCTCCTACCATGAGCAAAATGCTGCTTGTAAGAGCAGGCATTGGACTGGGACCTTATTAACACCCTCCCTCACTAGAAAAGACCACCACCATCTACTCAGGTGCCCCAGGGGAAATGCTGAGACCCCCAGCCCATCTCCTCTCTGAGGGAGCCCCTCCCGGCTGTGTTTGGGATCCCAGGGCCACTTGGGAGAAGAAATGTGTTAAACTGAACCAGAGACATGTAAGTACTATCCACAACTGATTTTACTCTTGCTTTAAAACTCAAAATATTTTGATGCCCAAATGCTCTATGGCAATTGCTTTACTTGTTCAGTTTGTTTTGGCAAGAAATACATACCACATTTAGAAGTACATGGATGTAAAAAGTGCTGCCATCCAGAATCATCAGTTAAGAATTGTTTTTTTGCTTAGTAAAGAAGAAGAGAACTGAGCTCTAGGGTAAGAGAACATACAGATTAAGGAATTAGAAGCAGCCTTTTTATTTTTTATTATAGTGTTTTCTATGATGGTGTATTTGTTTGCTTGAGGGGTTGTCTAAGTAGAAGTCTTTTAAATTCCTTTAAACAAAAATGAAGGTAACACGTCTTCTGCACAATACAAGTTTTTTACATTAATTATTCATATTTGTGGAGCATATTGACAAAAAGAAAAAAATATTTATAGAAGAACAAATCAAAAAGCAATTCACGATACAATATCCCATCAGCAACATTCACAGGATCACAGAACTTCCAACTAGGTTGGAAAAGACCTCTGGGATCATTGAGTCCAACCTATGACCTAACACCCCCTGTCAACTAGAACATGGCACTAAGTGCCACATGCAGTCTTTTCTTAAACACTTCCAGGCATGGTGACCCCACCACCTCCCTGGGCAGCCCAATTCCAATTGCCAATCATTCTTTCTGTGAAGAACTTCTTCCTAATGTCCAGCCAAACCTCCCTGGTGCAGCTCAAGAATATGTCCTCTTGTCTGGTCACTGGCTATGTGGGAGAAGAGACCAACTCCCACCTGGCTACACCCTCCTTTCAGGCAGCTGGAGAGAGTGATAAGGTCTCTTGCCTGAGCCCTCTTTTATCCAGGCTAAACATTTCCAGCTCCCTCAGCCACTCCTCATAGGACTTGTGCTCTGGACTCTTCACCAGCCTTGCTTCCCTTCTCTGGACATGCTCCAGCATCTCAACATCCTAAAATGAAGGGCACAGAACTGGACACAGCACTCAAGGTGTGGCCTCACCAGTGCTGAGTACAGGGAAAGAATCACTTCCCTAGTCCTGCTGACCTCACTATTCCCGATCCAGCCCAGGATGCCATTGGCCCTCTTGGCCACGTGGGCACACTGCTGGCTCATGTTCAGCTGCTGCCAATCAGTACACTCAGGTCCCTTTCTGCCTGGGCACTGTCCAGCCACACTGTCCTTGGCCTGTAGTGCTGCAGGGGGTTGTTGTGGCCAAAGTGCAGGACCCAACCTTTAGAAATACTTCAGTTTGTCCTTCCTTCCCACTCCACTAACTTGTGCTAGGCTATAATGCTTTTAGGCATAGACTGGAGGAGACTGAGGGGAGACCTCATTGCAGTCTGCAACTTCTTTGTGAGGGGAAGAGGAGGGGCAGGCACTGATCTCTACTCTCTGATGACCAATGACAGGACTCAGGAGAATGGTGTGAAGTTGTGCCAGAGATTTAGGTGAGATATCAGGAGGTTTTTACCCAGACGGTGGCTGGGCACTGGAACAGGCATTCCAGGGAAGTGGTCACAGCGCCAAGCCTGACAGAGTTCAAGAAATATTTGGAGAACTCTTGTGATTGATTAGATGTGATTCTTGGGGTGTTCTGTGCAGGGCCAGGAGCTGGACTCAATGATCCTCATGGTCCCTTCCAACTCAGAATATTCTGTGATTCTATGAAAATGCAAAATAACTGATGGATTTGAATCGTGAGTCTTTATATACTAAAGCTGAAAAAAATAGCAAAGTGTTTAGGTTAAAGATTGCTTCCAATAACAAAGTTCAATTGATACGGCAGACTTCTTGGAAGTCTGTGGATTTAAGCTTTTTTGGTCAGATAGCAACTCTATGAACCGTTTTGTGCAACATTTTCCTTTAATCAAGTGGGGAGTTTGTTACTAAGAATCTCTACGGTTTTGCAAAAAGTTACGTGACAAGAGCTAATTTATGAAATAATTTGTGTTATGTAGTCTCATGGTTAACATCCTGTAACACTACTAGGACAATCAAAATTTTTGGTATAAAAACTTTATTATTTTTTAGTACCGCTAGCAGTGAAGGCAACAATAGTGGAAAAGAAAATACATAGGACCGTAGTCCTTACTGAAAGTCAGGCTCTGTGACACAACACGGCTGTCTGTCTCAGGCTCAACCATGCTTTGAGAGAGCAGGCCCCTTTTGCAAATGCAGTGGAGGGGAATTGTGTATATGTTATTTTTTTATTTACCAAAAAAATAGTTTGCCTCAGGCCTGACAAGGCTAATTATATTTTTGTGATTTGGCATTTGTTTACCACAACATTTTCCCTTTTATTTAGGCTAAGAATTGTCTGACTCAACAGTTCTTTATAGATTAAGATCTCATTGTGGAAATGCATAGATAACTTAATAAAGCAAGTTGTGATCCTTGTTGAGAGTTTAGTTTATCCTAAGTAGCAGTTGGCACGTGGCTTCATTGAATAAAAGAGATATCTATGTTTTGAAACTACCTCATCCACAAGTTAGAAAGTTACTTAACCTGCTTTCCTGCAGCCCCTCATTTGCCCAGGCGACAGGACAGACAAGATGAATCACATTCCCTACAGCTTGCCAGCATGACCAGAAAACATCCTTCCTTTCCAGACAGAATATCTTGGACAAAGCAGAACCTCTCTTTGCTGCAAGAAATCCATCCTGAACAAATGTTTATATATTTAGCTTTTAAAGCAGTGTAAACAAAGGAGCTAGTTGTGACTTAAGAGCTTTATCTGCAGCAGAGAATGACATCAATGTTACTGCACAGGCAGCTTCAAGTTTCATTTCTGCACCAAAGAATTAATAACTTGGATTTTTTGCTATAGCTGAAACTTCGTACAGTAACTCAAGAAAATAATCCATCAATAAATTGAAAAGGAATTGTTACCAGTGCATGGTTTATAGACCTTCTGTGTTTAGAATGGTTTATTTTTATGACAGCTACATCCTGCACATGACCTGGGAGGATATCTGCAGAGGTCAGTCACAGTAGATGTTAGAGATAAAAATGAATCAGTATGCACAGTTCTGACACAGGAACAAGAGGGAGAAAACTGGGAACTTAGGGAGCCTTGAAGTTCAGACTGAAGTAGACTGAGTGTAGGCTTTGTCTGGAATCACTATGTAGAGTATCCTAAACATGTAACAATTTAATTTATAATCCTCCATGTTATAGAGGATGGGGGCCACTAGATCCATTTGATTGCAACAATGAGGTACCTGGCCTCTGTCTTACGGTTATTGACCATCTGAAAAACAAAATGAGGGTAGGCATTAGACATTCTGTGGCACTTCTGCTTTTACCTGGTGGAAGATGCACACAGAGCAGAACTCACAGAAGGCAAGGCTGGGATATATTAAGCACTAAAATTTTTTGGCAAAGGAAAATTGCCAGAGATGATAGGTTTTTACTATTGTAGGTAAAAGCCCAAGTCTATCTTGTAGCTGTGGCTATGCATTCTCAAGCACACAGTCTAGTGTGAGATGGGAGATATAAAAGTTTTGTAATCTTATGGTGATTTCAGTTGCATAGCATCCTTGAGAACTATTTTCTTCTCCTGGAAGACAACAGTATAGACTCATAGACAACACAGCACTTGGGTCCAAGACACATGTCACTTTTTCTGGGGTCTAACTCCTATGCTTTCTTCTGCTTTCAGTAACTACTGAAATTTGTCCATCCTTGTCTGAGTTGTTGTGGACACTGGGCATGGGGAGAGAAAATTGAACTCTATAAGCTTTCTGTGTTTAGAGTGGTTTATTTCTAACGACACCTACATCCTGCTTATAAGAGGATAGATCAGAGATAAAAATGGATCATTATTTTTCACACAGATACTGGAAGTTAAACTGTCTTGCTCCTACTCTTGTCATAACCTGTTTTACAGCTGGAGAATATTAGATCAATTTCTGTAGGAACACCATATGGATTTCTAAGAATCATTACCATCCTGAATTTTATATAGAGATTAAAAGCTTGTTGACCAGCTTTCAAACAATAAACTAAAATTCATCCTTTCCTTTTTACTTTCTGAAATAGCTCTCCTTTCTACTTCTTGAAATATTCTTACACATTAGAAATGGAAAGAGGTTACAAAGTGTACATTGAAATAATTAGAAATCTTGATAAATTTATCAAAATATAATTATGACTGAAAAATGCTGTAGTGTTTTCATGTATTTTATCTCGTACTAAAACAATGGTCTAGGGAATGTACCCATGAACATGAATTATGGTGATTTGACTAGAAAAAGTCTTTTTTTTGATCACAAAATATCTGGCTTTTAACTGATGCATATATAATTTTCCTTTTCAATTTAGAATGCTCTGAGAAAAAAAACCAACAACAACTACAAAAAAAAAACCTCCACCAAACAATAAAAACCCAACCAAAATAAGGTTTATTTCCCTCCCCTTTTTTTTTTTGTGGGCAAATAGACACATGGGTTTTAAATCTTTACAGTTTCTATACACTGGATGCCTGCAGACATCCTTGGTTCATTTCACATGCCTTGCACAAGCAAGGCAGGCAGAACCAAATCTTTGAATATAGCAATACAAGCAACAGGGCAGTGCATACATGTCTTCAAAGATTCTGCTCCTGACTTAACCAGTGCCCCAGAGGTGGTAATAGCATCATCTAAAACATCCATAGCATAAGCTATTCAGTCACTCAAAACACACAGTTCTGTGTGCTGGCAGACAGCCCTCCTAGCACAATTACCCTTAAACACCACATTATACTCCGCCAAGACTGAGCTAGAGAATTTAGCTAAATCAGCCATTTAACATCTGCTCTTGGCTTCAGAGCATTTGTGCTGAAACTACTAAATGTCTTTGATCATCTTTTCTACACCATGTCAAATTCAAGAGACACGAGCATGTGAGACGTGAGCATTTAAGAGACTGCAGATTAAACACAGGGAAGGCCCAAATCTAAGCACTTCTCTTTCTGACAAGTATTTAGACCTAATAGTTCCTTACTCAGGATCTCAGACAAATGATGAAAGCTATTTACACATTCATTCAAAATCTTATGCACTAAAAGAAAATATGATTTATTCTATTAGCTGAAGCTACCAAAAGAAGAACATCCAGAGGAGAACAGAAACTCCTTTCATTGCCTCCATTAGCCGTTTGGCAATGTGTCTCTGTCTGAGACAAAAGAAGAATTTGGGAGACCACTACCCAAATGCTTAACAACTCCCAGGGGCTGTGGAGTACAGCCACATCTGTTCTGCTCATCTCCTTGGAATCCTCTCTCTGTACCACTGCTGAAACAGCAAGGAGGTGTTACAGAAATCACTTGTGCCTGAGCAGACAAAGACAAGAGATGAAGGGACCGAGGAGTCGGAGAGCAGCAGGACCTGTAATGGAGGAGGAGTGAAACCTCAAAGAAGTCCATGTTGTTTTGTGAAACTGAACTGAATCAAAAGCTTTGTGCCACCCCAGCTCTGGCCAAACCTTACAAGGCAGAAAATCAGCCCCCTGAGCAATCATGACTTGTTGTTAGTGACATTTCAGCTGCAAAACTTTCCAGTGCTGAAGATGGAGTTGAGGTTCCCTCATGCTTCATTCATGAAGCCTCTTCACCTGCAATTCTTCCTTGTATAAACTTGAAATCACTAAATTAGATTGTTCCTTTTATTTTGCTTATTACTGTTATTATCATTTGTCTCCCTAATTAATATTCCTGTGCTGAAATGGATGGTGGCATTCCTGAATAAATCAGCAAAAAATACCTCCCTGCTTCATAGCTGCATTTAAATCACATTTCTGAGTTTATGAGAGTGGGTGACTTGGAGAACTATAAAGAAAAGTTTAATTGTTTTCAAATTTGAAAATAATGGGAACTTGAATCATCCTTCCCTAAATTGACTTTTTGCATCTTCTTTTTTCTTAACAAATCTGCCAAGCTTTTAAATGCTGTTTTTTACAGCATGGAATTTGTTACAAAACATTAAAATGGAATTAAGTGACCATAAGCTTATTTAGTAAAAAAATCTTGCTCCAGAATTAGAGCCATGTTCTTTGATTTGATCCTTCAATACGCACTTGCATATTGTTTTGTGTACTGCCATGGCATATACACATGTTTTGTGTACAGGCCATGCATGCAGGATATCATGTGTTGCCAAGCAGAGCACATAATAATGGAAGCCTACCTCCTCTGACAAGAGAATCAAAATTTTAGAAGTTTCTTCCTTAAAAATTATATATTGCATGAGGTACTGTTCAAAAAACCATGCAATTAGCTGTGTAGTGGCACGATTGAATAAGTGTCTCTCTAGCCCCAGTGATGAACTCTGTATTGCTCTCACAAGTCACACAGCTAGTGGGTGGGACCTGGATGGAAAGACGGACTCATTTTTATGCTCTTCTATACCTTCAAGTTACCTTGGGAAGCAGGAGGGTCATGCTGCATGGTTGGGACGAATAAAATAAAGAGTATGAAAGGGAAAAATGTTCTCAGCAGGCAGCAGCTGGGAATATAAACCACTGCTCCTACTGATCCTGTTACAGCAGGAGGATAGTACACAGGCAGGACACAAAGCCAATGCAAAGAGGAAATAATAGTATGTTTGAGTTGGCTAGAGTTTTCTTGAAGAGAGGGCTGTGTTCTCATCCTCTACTTGTTCTCTCATTTCTGAGGCTGATTTAGGAAATCTGTCCTTGGATGAAAAGAGCAACTCCCTTTGCTCTCAAAGAAACAAACACTGGCCAAGTGTCTCTAATCAAGGTTTATGGAAAATACTGAAACTTGATTTAATTCCAATTGCAAACTCTGTTCATGAGCTTTTCTTGTTTTAAGTTATGAACCATGTGAGATTTAAATGTTTGTCATTATCTTCCTTGCTCTTACTGTCCATGTGCTACAAGAACAATACAGAGGTGTTTTGATTACTATATTCTTAATTTACTTAACTCAATTATTAAATAAGTGTTCCTCAGCACTTCAGTGAGTTTTCATTTATGACTCCTGTGACAAACTCAAGGCAAGAATAATTTCATAGAAGCAATCTGATATACTGAGATCAAGATTCACAAATGGAGAGAGGAATATTGCAGACAACCCTAACAACTCTGTAGCATAAACAGGCTGTCTAGTCAACAGCATTTCCTTAGAACAGATATTCCTTGTACACAATTCACAGAGGTCAGGTTTTTCTCATTACACATTTTCAAGGACAAGGAGGGATCCTGGCTGCAGACCAAGCTGTAAGAACTCCAACTGCTTATCAACTCTGAATGTATTTTCTTTCATGTTGCAAAACCCACTAGCCTCCAAGATATACTCAGTGTGTTCATGGCTATGACATACACCATTTCAAACATATAGAATGCTTATGTGATGGGGACACACTCTAACAACCAAATATGAGACCCCTCTCGTGCTCCCTCCGTCCCTCTTGGATATTTCCTTATCACTTCTGAATTTCAGAATCTTTGGTTCTCTCTCAGTAGAATCTGTGCTCCATTAAAACTGATACCCATGCTTTCTCTGGGACTGAGCCTAAGGTGCTGATTGCCATGTTCTGTATATTTAAATCTATTGTGTGAGCAAAGGCTTTCTGAGAGGTTCCTATGTATTGCCCCTTTCTCTTTTTCTCTCTCTCCTGTGCTTCACAACCCCTTCTGTTTTCCCTTTATTCTCTCCTCATTTATCTTCAGGTTCTTATCCAACCTTCACCCTGGATAATCTGCTTTCCTGGTTACTTTGATTTTGCTTCTTTTTTAAACTTAATTGGTATTTATCCTATTCTAACACAATTCTTGATCCTACTCCATCATGACAGGACAATAAACACCTGGCAGTACCCAAATGAAAGGTAAAAGGTTTATCTAGACAGAATGTCCATTTCTCTGTCCCGCTTTCCTTCTCCATGACTTTTGAAAAATTTCCTCATCTTAATGGCAATAAAAAAACCTCTCTGAAATTGTTGCACTACATGTCAAGGTCAAAGTAACTGATATCAGGAAACAGCTGTAAAATTAGCTCTTGTGTTTCTAGTGTAAGACAGCATCTATTAATAGACATAGTTGTTTTTATATCAAATATGTTCATAAATCAAGCAAATGACACTTATTAAAGCACTTTTGTATAAGGAAGCTATTTACCAATCTATTTTTTTCATATCTCTGCTTTTTGTCAGTCCTTTTATTTAGCATCTTAAATAAAAGTATTTCTAATGCTTTAAGGAATACATGATTCAAATTGTTTGGTGAACTCTGAGTCCTTGCTTCTTTCTTAACAATTCTTGACATCCCAGCTACTAAAGGTTATACTAAATACAAAATATCAGAGCACGGCCCAATAGATTGTTGTCAAAGTGTTTGCCCTCTACAGGCTATCATTACTGATTCAATATAAACATACCCTGTATCTGCCTTGACAGAAACTACATTTAAAGTGTCCTGTTTATATGCTTTGATTTTGAGAACAAAAGAGTGTCCATGTAAATTCCCGTGTTTGTTTAACATAATGACATGCTAAACAGCCACACTAGTCCATACAGAGTGAGGTAGAAAACAAGAAATACCTAAACAAAGCTGCTTTATTTTTGAACCTGCATCCTTTTCTCTGTGGTCATGGTCTCCGAAAAGCAAAACACACAACCTGAGGACTTTATCCTTTAGTCCAGTGTTGTACACCACGAGCTGTTTTGAGGCACAAGGAGGCAAATGCTAAACCCCTGTCCCTCTCCTGTGGAAAGAATTATGTGTGGTTCCTGTACCTCACAAGGTACACGTGATTCCAGTCAGTATAATCTCTGTAAAAATCTATAGAATGGAAGGAAAATACAGGAAGGGAAGTGACCTTTTACAATGACAAACCATCCATAATCGTTGAGGTGGAAATCAATGCTTTCACATTTCAGTGAAAAAGCACTTGCCTGCAATGCTTGAGACTGCATAGGAGCTAAATTTTGATTCCAAACCAAAAGCTGGAATTCTCTTTTCCTACCCACTTTTCCAAGACAAGGAAAATCCCTTATGGCTACAATTACCTTTTCTCACACCACTGAAAATTCAGATTTTCAATCATCTGGCACCTATACAAAGCAGAGTGGGAGATTTTCAGGCATTTTAGTCACCAAGTAGTTGCCACAGTTTATGATAGCCTATTACTCAGTGAAAGAACAGTTGTTGACAGTGTCTACTGTCTAAACTCTTAATGTTCTGGATTTCTTGAGCAAAGACTGACAGGATTTAAAGATTAGTTACACCTTTGCCTTCCTGATGGAGATTATCACCTTCCCTGATAGGTGAACTCACCCAATATAAGCCTTCACCACTCTAGTGAAACATCAGTGGCAAAGTGTTATTGTAAGGACTCTGAGCAGCAAGAAATTCAGTAAATGACGCATTTTCTCTCCTGCAAGATATGTGTGGTTTAATGGGAGCAGATAACCCAGAATGAATTTTACCAACTTTATCCACAAAATGTCAAAAGTGTCCGAAAACAGTGGAGCTAAGCCTGTATAAATTCATCATAATTCTATCCAAGTTTTCTGGTATTATCAATTAGTTATTTGTTTTCTGTATTACTGGAGCTTTGAATGAAGAAGGCTTAGGATAATATTTCATCCTCTAAGTCTGAGTCTCATGTGGCTGTATAATATGTGAATACATTCATGTGTATTTTAAAAGTAGTGTGCAATCACAAAGCAAAAATCAGTGAAAGACTTCATCCAAAGACACTGCAAAATCAGGAGTTTTTCAGTTTTTCTGTCTGATATGTATTTCTCTTTTAGAACCTACCCATCCAAAGTGACCCTTATTTGCCCTCCAAAATTAATGGTAACCCCCAATTAACTGTCTCCTTGCTATACACTATGAAAATTATTTTCCACTCACCTTACTGTACTTTTTTAATTATTTCTTAATTCAGAAGGTGCTAAATATCATTAAGTACAGATGAAAATTTCAGGCACCACACATCTGGCCTATGTTGTATACTGAGAATTCAGATCACTATAGGATCTGTACCGAGACAGGCCAAAAAGCAAGTCCCCTGTGATGAAAGCCATGTGCAAAGTAAATGGCTTCCCACAGTCAGAGATCAAACAAAACAAGAGTAAGGGTTCCTGGATAGTAGCATTGTTTCTGTTGACGTCTTTGCTGTACTATTTGACCACTAGAAAGTACCATGAGATTTCCTGGAGATAGATCATGGCTTAGTGACAGATCTGATAGTCACCCATTATCTGGCAGTGTAACCTGGAGGTGGTGGACCGAAGAGAAGCAGACACTGTTGCAATTTTCAGGAAGGAAAAAATGCTTCCTTTGTAGATGAGACTTAGAGAATAAAAAGAGCTAGCAGGGAAGTTGCCACTGGACTGTTCCTCTGCCAGGCCCTGACTGCAATCCCACTGCTGGCAATGTACATCAGGAACTACTGTGTTCTGACAGAGATCAGACATTCAAAACTGAGCTTAAAAGTTGGTGGCACCCCATTTGCTCACCAGTGCTGTCAAACAGTAATGAAAATCTTCCCTCACAGTGGAAAAATAGGGCTTTTTGGTTGAAAGTCCTTTTTGTCTGTGTAATGGACCTCTCCAAGACCTCTGTCACAGCCAATGTCTCACACTGCACACCTTCACCTATCCTACTCTGAGCATGAAATGAATAATGCAATATCCTGTAATAATTAAAGAAGCTGAGAAATCTGCCCAGGATCTTTAAATTTACTGTAGAAAAATTCCAGATTGGTTCTTTTTTTTAATTTAAGTGCCATAAAAAGACATATACTGCAGATGCCTCTTAGAAATAAATATTGTTTTGCTGTAATATAACAAAAATATTCCAGATTTTGGTAAAAATGGAAGATTTCACTGTTTTCTTTATCTAGTTATACATAAAATCATAGGATCATAGAATAGTCTGGGTTGGAACTTACCTTAAAGATCATCTAGTTTCAATCTCCCTGCCAATTACTGAGACAATTTGCACTAAACCAGGTTGCTCAGAGCTCCATCCAGCCTGGCCTTGACCACCAGCAGCGAATGCACAGTTTTTCTGGGCAACCTGTTCCAGTACTTCACCACCTTCTTATCAAAGAATTTCTGCCTAATATCTAATCTAAACCTACTACTGTCAGTTTAGAGCCTACTTGTCCTGCCACTACATGCTCTTCAAACAAATCCCTCTGTATCTTTCTTGTAGAGTCCCTTCAGGTACTGGATAGCTGGTGTTCGGGACGCAGAGCTGGACACAGCACTGCAGGTGGGATCTCATCAGAGGAAAACAGGTGAATCACCTCCCTTGCTCTGCTGCCCACACTTGCTTTTGGTGCAGCCCAGGATAAAACTGGCTTTCTGGGCTGTGAGCTCATGACTTACTCACTCATATTCAATTTTTCTTCTGCCAGCAACCCCAAATGCTTCTTGGCAGGGCTGCTCTTGTAGATTTCTGCTCATGCCCCAGCCTGTACTTATAGCAGGGGTTGTCCTGCAAAACCTTGCACTTCGTCTTTCAAAGCCTCCTGAGATTCTCATGGCCCCACTTCTCAAACTTGTCCAGGTCCCTCAGGATGGCATTGCATCCTTCAGGTCTGGCAACCACACCACTCAGCTTGGTGTCATCTTCGAACTTGCTGAAGGTACCTCAGTTCCTTAGTCTGTACCATTAATGAAGATATTAAATAACACTGGTCCAAATTTGGATCCCTGAGGGACACCACTTGTCACAGATGTCCATTGGGACTCTGAGCCACTGACCCTCTGGATGTGACCATACGACCAGTTTCTTATCCATCTAATGGTTTGCTCATCAAATCAGTCTCTCACCAATTTAGAGAGAAGGGTATTGTAGAAAATGGTGTCAAAGGGTTTACAGAAGTCCAGATAAGTAACATCAAGAGCCCTTCCTTTGCCCATTGATGTAGTCACTGCATCATAGAAGGCAACTGGGTTTGAGTTTCTTCTGCATTGTAATTATAATATTACATAGGCAGTTTCAATGGAGGATCTTAGGTCAATTTAGAAATGTTAGGAGGTGATACAAGTTATGAATTTAATATCTGTTTTTAAAAATCTGAATTTTAATTTTAAAATCTGAATTTAATATTAAAAAGGAAATTCATAGAGATGGTACTGCTGCCTCCGGTCCCTCACTATATCTGCATCATGCCCACATCTTTCCACCTGTCCAGCTGTTGCTATTTTCAGTTCTTATCTTTTCTGCACACCTGAAACTGGGTGGAAGATTGGTCATTGCACCTTAGGTCAACTCAGCATAGCATGCAAAATCCAGCCATGTTTACCTCTAGTGACAGGATTTTAATCCTGCTTCATTTTGCCTAGAGATAGGGAACAATCTGCTCCCAGTCACTTTATCATGACATTTTATTAATATCAACTGTAGAGATAAACAGCTGTCCAGCCTTGCTAGAAACCACAGGTCTGCACACATCCTGCTACTTGAGCTTCAGGATTGCCAAAGCCCAACATTAGTGGGAGATATTTTTATTAGACAAAAGTCTGTCCTCTGCAGGCAAACATTTCCAGAGGAAGGAACCATTCATCTTTGCAACTAAAATGTTAAATTCCTTTGTCCTAGGAGTAATTTCATGTTCTCTTTCTACTAGCTTCTGCTTTGTCTCCTCAAAGCATTGGTTTCCATGTTTCCTATTCCCTTAAAAATGGGTTGTCATTGAAAATGCATATACAATAATTCCATGAAGAACAAAGTAAAATAAGGTATCTTCCTCACCAGTCACTGTTAAAATGAAAATAAATTAAAACTCAGGTAGCATAAAAATCAAGCAATTTATTGTTGTTCCCTTTCATTCATTAAACTCCTAATCTGTTATTAGTGGTAGGGTCAATTTGTTTTTTGAAATTTATAGTGAACCAATTAGAAATTTCACAAATTACTACTTTGATTCATCATGTTGGATATCAATTCAATATTTTACTCGGGGAAAATGTTTTTAAATGTGACATGGAATGCCAATTCCATTAGCATGAAGAAATATTCTGGCATCATAACCAAGTAGATTATTAAGCAAAACACAGATACTATAGCTAATTGTTTTGTTCTTAATTTACAGGTAAGGTAAGGTAAAAGAGAGTCCACTTTAAGCTTACCTTTAAACTTTTCTTAGCTATTTCATTGCTCTACTTAAAAAAAATATTAAAAACGTGAGCAATCTCATGTTTAATTCCCTTTCCAGCACAATCAAAACACACCTTTCAATCCCAAAAGAAGTAAAGCCAAATTGATTATTATACTGATTACCTCTAGAAGCAAAGAAAACTGTGTTAAATTTACATCCTTACAAATGAAATGGAAGATCAGGAATTTTTATGGGTTTTTTTATTACACAAATGTGATTAAACAGTAAATGTTGACAAAACAATTATCATGTGAATAAATAAGTGGCCATTTTTACATTTAAAACCATAATAGAGGTTTTATTTCTGATTTCAATATTTTTGTCATACTCTCAAATAGTAGAAGCAGTGCTGTGAGTTACATGACCCATCAACATAATATGGAACAGCTGGAGTAACTTAAACATGTCTGGAAAGTTTGTCTTGACTATTGATCAAATATGGCAAACAAATACAACAATTTAGAAGTAGTTAACTGGTCATTAAGCAAAATCTGTAGCTGGACATACATTCCAGGTCAAGCTGAGCTGCACAATATGGGACTTGTTCAGAAAAAGATACTCTTTCACATCAAGGCAGGCAGGCAGTCTTGAAAGGGCTCTAACTTGCATCCCACTGGATTATTGAAGATTGCTGTAGTGTTTCAGCCAAGTGTTCTCCCTTGATGCTGCTCATTTAAAAGAGGTTAGGAACAGGAATATATATTAAGTTCAATATACTCACCAATGAATGCTAAGTGAATTCCTTTTATGCACAACCAATTCGACTTTCTGGCAAACAAGTGAAACAGAGGTATTTTGAAACCTTCAATCAGCTCTGCTTACTGCATCAAAAGGAGGAGCAATCTCTTCTTATATTCCTGGTTCTGCTTTCTTGCCTACAGTGTATATATATAAGATTTTCTAATGGTATATGTGTATTTCTAACTTCTGTGTATTTTCAGATACTAGGAATCAAGTACTGCTCCCATAATTTATTTAACAAGAAAAAAAATTGTTCATCTCATAAAGCTCTGCAAAATAATCAAGAAAGCAAGTCTTTGACATTATTGCTGGATAGTTCCTCTAATAATTTAATTTCATGGCAGTCTAAAGGGTTTCAGTAAACTGATTCAAGATTAAAATTCGCTCAGATTATGCTCCAATGATCAACCTAATTTACTAAACTGCTTTTCAATTTTAGATGCATTTCAAGTACTGTGCAGAGAAAATTGCAGAATCTCGATTATGCTCATTCATTCATCAGTAAACACTTTTCTCTGATTTCCTCTTCAATGATATCAATGTTTTGTTTTTTCTGAAGCACAGCATTTCAGAGTGAAAATTTCTTTCTTTACTATGAAAAATCCTTTATCATTACCTTCTTTTTATAAAGCAGCAAAATACACATATTGAATTTTGCAGCTCTTTTTCCCTTCAAACACTTTCCAAAACAGAAAAATGTATTACTTAACAGCAGCTGAAAGACTTACTTTTTCACTTTAGACAGCTTCTTCATCTCTTTAGCGATAACACAAACACTTTTTTTGTGCTATAGTGTGCAGTAACTACCAGGATCCTTTCAAATCCAAGTTGGACAGGCATCATTCCTAACTGTGACAGGACCACAACCCTTGCCCTCAGAAGGCCTGGTGGGAACACTGTTTTCTCAGGGACCGCAAAGTCTCATACCAGTCCTATCTCCCAGCTAGCAGTCACAAAGAAACAAGACAGCATTGTTTCTCAGGTCTAACCTCCCACATGGATATTCAAAACAGACAAAAAGCCCATGAAACAAGTCAGTGTGAAAATGGTCTGCTCCTTGATTTCAGATCCCAGCCTGCCTCATTCACTAAGGTGAACATCAGAGAGACTTTGGCTTTTCCCTAGGTATCTCTGTAAATCAACTTGCCCATAGGAAGAATCTCCATCAAACAAATTGAGAATCAGAATATGTAGGTAATTTTTTGCTTACTATTCTTCAACTACTCCTTCTTGTAGAAAATCAGTGTCAGATGCCTTCTTCTTGCACTTGTCCCTCTCCAGAAATACTTACAGGCTTCTCAGAAGTAGAAAACTGCCTCTTCACCTCTGGCATTAAGCATTTGGAATGTCTTTTCTAAAGTCTATCTCTGAATTGTGCAAATATTAATTTTTTAGTTTAATCTGAACAGCAAGCCACATTTGTTTATCCCTCTTCTCCTCCAAGGAGAAAGCAACACAAAGAAAGAAAATAAGTTCACTCAGAGGTGATTTTTCATGATGGTAATTTCTTGCTATCAGAGGCGGTCTGAACTGCCATTTCAGAGGTGCTTTGGAGTCACAACAAATACTGAATAAAGAGCAAAGATTTTGAAACAAACAAAAAAGGTTTTCATTACCTCATCTGCACTGGTGTTACTACTCATTATCACATATTATAAGAACATACTAGAAAAATAATGTTTTACTGCACTGTTCCTTGCCCAGTGCCTGCTATTGTCACTATATTTAACTGTATAAAATAAATACTGAAGCCCACCAATACCTGAGCTGTCCATTCGCTGATTTGTTGGGAGTGGTAAACTTGTTTTTGTCCTCCCTCTATTTAACTTTTCAGTGTAAGGTGTGAACTTCGCTGACATTACCATAACAGAATAAAGAATAAAATAATAAAAAAAATTTAAAAATTAAAAAATAATAAAAAAATTAAAATAAGCATACTTGACAAGAGATATTGCTGTTGCAGAGTTGAACCTCTTGAGCCAGTGTAGGCTGCTGCTTAGGAATTCATTCCCAAGAACAGACATGTCAACAAAACCTAAGCACTTAAATAAACAGAAGATGTACAAATTATACAAATGAGGAATGTAAGTTCATTTAAACAGAGGATTGCTAGAGTATTTTCCAACTGTTGGCTCTAGTTAACTTTCATCAGAGCTAACACGTGAAGGACCAAAGTGATGAGAATGAATGATCAGTTGAATTCTGAACCGAGAAGTCTTTAGTGCTGTCTGTATTTCAGAGCAAGCTCATTGCACATATTTGGCATAACTCTAAGAAAAAACTATCATATTTCTTGGACTTCCAAAAAGGTTATGAAAATCAACCTGAAATGATAATTGGAAAAAACACACTCTCCACAGAAACTTCAAAGCAGCAACAATAAAAAAGTCTATGATTTTTCATGATGGGAAAATCAGCCATTGGAGTAATCCTCCCCAGAAGTGGTGGATTCTTCAACACTGGAATCTTTTAAGATTAAGCTGGACAAAGTAGTCCATCTTATCAGACCATGCTTTTTACAAGTAAAGTTGGACCAGATGATCCTTGAAATTTCCTTCCAACCTGATATTCTGTGACTCTATGAAATAAGGTATGTGTACAACCTAGAAAACATAAGCCAAAGTGTAGTTAAACAGCAGGTTTTGTAGGTGGCATTGCATTTCAATATGTTACTCTTGGGTAAGTTCTGACCTCAATCTGATTTTAACATTTTGGGGTAAATCACATAATTAATTATGAAACAAACTGAAACCCAGCATGAAACACTAGTCCTTTTTAAAGCCTTGCTTAATACTACACAGACCATATAGTTAGTAAAATGATTTTATCTGTTTTTTACTTTTAAATCAATTTTTTTGCTATTTTGACTGCTTAGTACTAGTATGGTCAGGGGAATTGTCAGAAATCCTATTTGCAGGAGGACATACGACAGAATTTACTGTCAAGTTTTCATATTCAGCTGCCAGAAGTGAATTTAGAAAAGACAGTCATGACTTCTCCTAAAAATGAGAGTTAATTTTTTAGTCCTTCTGTCCAAGTCAATGTCTCCTGGTGTTTCTCTTCATGGATATATTGAAGTGTACCCCTCAGTAACTGCTTTGAAATGCCACTGTTCAGTTGTTGGCCATTAAACTGCTCTGAAACTTGTGTGAGCAAATTTCTTGTCTGCAGTAGGGGTCATCTGGACTCCTTCTTAGTCACAATGATCTCAAACTTCATGAACTTCACCTTTTTATTTTTTTCTTTTAAGCTGCTCCATAGGAGGAACTTTTGTCCACTCCTCCCCCTGCTCCTTCCCCCTGCAGCAGACCCATAGAGAAATAAAATTTCTTTCAGCCTGATGTCATACCACAGCAAGACAAGTCTATGTTTTCTGCTTGCAAGCCTATAAAGGTCTCTGTAAGCGTCAAAGAATGGGTGTCTCTGATATACCTATCTCAACAAGTAAGGGGAAATATTTTTTCCCTCAGCCAATTATTTATATTACTTCTACATAGACACAATAACTAACAGCATATGTTTAGTCATAAATCAAAAATCAGAACAGCCTAATTTCCCCACAGACCTCCAATATTGCATTTGCCAGGTAGAGTTATCATGCTCCCTTCAATTTATCCATTGTTCCTAATACTAGCCAGATGCATTGAAGGTTCATGTGGTTTCCAAAAAGACCAGTGCTCCCTGATCCCAGCCTTCAAATCAAGGCTTCATAGGGTGTTTTAGCAGAGAAAGGCCTGAGGACATACTGCAAACATCACCATCTGTATTTCCCCTCTTGCTCAACTGGTTGCTGATCCAAAGGATACCCCCATCACATAAAAATCACAAGGGGCATTCCACCTGCTGCCTCTGCCTTTCCTGACACTCATCTTCTCTACGTCATGCTTTCCCATTCTCCCCAATCACTTCATAATTCAAACAATTTAAAAGTTTCCATTCTTTTAGCCTCTTGTGCTGGAATAATAATACTTGCAATATTTTATGGCATTCTCATATTTTTTGCATTTCCTAATATACTGTTATATTCTGCACTCTTATCTCCCAGATGTTTGAGAATGTTAATCCACAAGGAAACAAAAAGAAAAAGACAAAACAAATAGAGCTTCTTTTGGCACCACACCAGATTAAGATATTTGCACTGGATTTATAAATCCAGATTTCAATAACATCAAGACAAGTGGCAATGCTTTTCAGAAAGGAGTACCAAATGAATGTTACAGGGTGCAGCTAATGCTCTTCAACCTCTTTATTTACCCAGGTATTCTCGGTGATCATTCTTACTCATGTTCAACCCCTTCAGGCAGTGAGAAGCAGCATCATTTTGGAAGATGTTTTCAGTTAAATGAGAAACATGTGTTAACTGTCTTCATTTCCACTCCTTCTCAACATTGACCCAAACAAACATAGGTAATACTTTGGCTCATACTTCTCGGGACATGCAGGGGCACATTCGAAAAAACCTTTCCTTACTACTGTGCATAACTCTGCTTTCCCTGGCACTCCTACCCAGCCTCTGTGGATTACACCAATGCCATCTCGTCCATATATGTTGAAAAAAGGAGGAGGTTAAGAAGACCCAACCACAAGGAAAAAGTGTCATTTATACAATCCTACACATTGCTCCCGAATTCTAGTAGAAGAATGAAACATAAATTACTGCAAATTTAAAAGCATTTTGCCAAGAGTGAAGCAACTGCAGGTCAGCCAAAGGCTTTATTTTCAGTTACTTGCCTCTTTTCATAATGAAGCCCACCAAGAGTCATAGGGAATTCCAGTTTCTCAGACTACAATACCAATGTGATAACCCTTCAAAAGAGAACGTACTCTGATCTTTTGGGCAAAACACAGTAAAATATAATGTCAGGGATCAATACCACCCTTGCTTGTCATGATCCCACTTTCTTCAGTGATTTCTACTGATTCAGGCATGCAGAAGCCACAGCAAGGCCAAAAAAAGGCTTTTCTTTTACACTTCTTGCTACATCCTATGACAAAGCATACTGCAACATACCCTCTCACTGCACTGACAGCAAAGTATTTACAGAGAGGAGGCAGTAGCTACAGTCACTCATCAGGATTTTATTTTTTGACAGAGGATTATTTCAAATGTTTTGCAGTAAATGTAATTTGATGTCGAGTCAACACCATCATTCACTTGGTCGTGATGGTGTCCCTCTACAACAGACAACAGGTTACTCTTTGGGCAAATGGATGTGCAATAAGTATTCCTGAGAGCTCCTGAGGACTCCTGAGTAAAATAAATTATTTCAAGATGTCCTTTCAGCCAAAACATATTGCACTAAGTAACATCTCAGATTCCTAACCAGAGTTCTGTTTACAAAATCTTCTTGCGCTAAGTATAGTTTCATCTTGTTCTTGCCCATCCAACCATTAAGCATTCTTCAAAGCAGTTCTGCAGGCTCAAGTGTTGAGAATTGTGAAGAAGTATGAGCTGGTCCATGTACTTTTAAGGTCACTGAAAGGAGACAGCAAAAGAGTAAAAGCTGTGAGACAGCTAAGTAGCTTTCATCTGTCAATGCTTGCCAGAGAGATACAGAAAATCCAACCTAAAGTCTTGGGCTCTTATTACTGGAAGTACAAGTGCACACTTCACTCTCCAGCATTAAAGGTTTGGGGATTGGTGAGAGGAAACCACTTTAAAGAAATCGATTACTAGTTACACTTCTAGTGTAATTTCCATGTACTCTGCTACTGACATTATTTAGTAGGCTAGTCACGAGAATTAAAAAACATAGAGAAAAAACAAAGACTTTCAGCATAAATCTATAGAAGGAAAGGGAAATATATTTAAATCTGACTATAATTCATACAACAGACATAAAAATAAATTTGTCTTTTCATTGATTGAAAGACTTAGTGAGCACAACAAGCTGTTAAAGAAGTCTAGAGGCTTTTTGTTATGTGCCAAATGTTAATTCTGTTGAACTGAAAGAATAAACTTCTAAAAGAAGTAGAATTTGCTTCTAGAAGTATGTTATCAGACTAAATTCTAAACCAGTCTTCTGTCTTCCTGATACGCTACCTCTTCTAGATAGGATAAGCTGGATTCCATTCTCAATTAGTGCTTACTTGATGAACTGTGGTTCTCCTTTTCTACATCTTCATTTTTTAAATTTACTCTATCTCCTCTTTCAATTATTTCATGTATGCCTATTTTCTTCTGCATTGATATTCTTTTATTCTGCATTCTTTTGTTGGCATAAATCCACATAGTTAAGAGAGTTAAGACAGCATTATGAGTCAGTTTAAACGCATTCAGCCTGCCAGCAGTCTGATAAGATTTGTATTTGGTACCCAGTTTTGTCTTTCTGCTCAGGAAGGTCATTCAGAGCCTTAGGAGAATGATAAAACTGTTTATTCATTTTACAGTATATTTCAGGTCAGCATCTGTTCCTGATATATGTACCAGTTTTATTGTTTAGGACAGCTATCTAAACACTGTGTTGTAAAAATGTAGTTAGAATTTATAGTTGAAATGTGTCATGGCAAGAACACTGATTTTTTTCTGTTTCTGAGCGAGTATTATATAAATATTCTTAAATCAGTAAAGTTCACTCAAATGTAACCCAGAACAACACAGGCTTTAAATCCAATGACACATTTGTAGTTTCACCTCCATTTTATTGTCACTTATTGAACTGACCTAGAGTCAACCTAGTGTTCTTAGACAGGAGACTGTTCTGATTTTAGCCTTTCTGGGGCAAATCTTTTTTACCATTACACAGTCACTGCATGTGTTGGAAACAGTATGCACATATTTTGTAAATGTATATTAGAATGACGTGTGTGCTTTTGCATTTTCCTCAACAAAGCGGGCAACTGCTCCATTTGATAACTGATGGCATAAAAAGGACATGAATTTGTCTCTGCAACTTCTCCCTGCAGTGTGAAAGCCAACACTCACCAGCAGCTGTCCAACAAATGGGTCTGATCTTGAGTTGTGATCTTGATCTGTGGGCATTAATCCACAATATTGTCCTTTTGGTAATGCCATTCCAAAGGCATGGAGTCACTGTGCAAAAGGACCAGGTAACCCACATATCTGTCATAGTCTTTCTAACATAACGAAGGGCAGAGGATGTGTCTGTCACAGCTTTCAAAGTCCAAACTAAGGAGTCTGGCACTCAAACCTTAGTTTGGGATTCAAAACCTTCTGCAAGATGGACAAGTCCTTCCCAAAAGAAAAAGGGGAAGAACATGTAATACATACTTGTCACCCTAAGGAAATAAACCATCCTTACAAAATGTATAACAGATACTGTCATCTTTAGAAAGGAAACAGAGCATAAAGAGATATATGAGAACATATGAAAGCTCTGAAACTGAAACCTCATTTGATAGTCAATAGTGTCTCTATTAATTGTCCTCTTTCAAAGATAAGCACACTCTAATCTGAATAGTGGCATATTCACACCTGCCTCCAGGAACTATTACTTAAAAAGATAGCAGTTTTAATAATTAGGTGGAAGTAAAGGAAAAAAAGAGAGAAGGATGGGAGGGGTAGATGTGTACATCCTTACAAGGTAACATCACACATATACTTACCAAAGATAATTATATTTGATGATTTCTGAAATATTTATTCTTTCTAAACACAGAGTAACCACAAACTGCTTCACAGCTTTTCATGCTACAATCCCACATCCCATTCAGTTACTGTAAATGTTTCTAAAACCCTTATTTTTGAAAGGAAAAATATAATAAATCTGTTCACTTATAGCACCTCCTAAGGGCCATGATGTGTTGTCAATTTATTTTGGTTGGTCCCCGATGTGCAGGACAGAGAGAAGCGTACTTCAGACTAAAAGTTTTGTTTGAAAAGCTAAAATTCTGGGCTGTCCTACAATGGATTTTAAATAAAGGAATAGAAATACATTTTGTCACAATATCCATTAATGTATTTGTTTGTATTTGTTACAGGGATGGGGAAAAAATGGAGAAAAACCCAGCCTATGACTGAATGGGGAAAACCTTATAAATCCTTTACTGGTTACTAATAAAACTTTTTCTTGGTTTAGTGACATCATTATTTCAAAAACTCAAGTGCAATTTCATAAAAGTATCTTCAATGCTAAATCCAAGCACATAATTCCTTTCCTAATTAAGCTAGTTTTAAAAGAATATATTCACCAGTGAATAGATTGCTGCCCACTTAGGAGCTTAGTAGACAGAGTGAGATTTGTTATATCTCAAACCACTACTAGATAATTTATATTCCTCAATGAGCTCAAGAAATATTACCAGTATTCAAATAAATTTTTCAAAATGAAGTTTTGTATGATATAATTTTTTTTAACAATCAGGATTTTTCATATCTTGTCACAGGAGATGGACCTAATAATGATCAGATGCTTGTAGATTAACTTTCCAATCCTTCAGGAAGCTTCTTCTCTAACCAAAATCATGTAAATTGTTAAGGGCCTCTAGATCAGAGGACTACCAGCCCATACAAATACTCATTATTAAATTTCTCAACTATCTTTGAGCTGAAGAAAATAAATATAGAAGTGAAAAGTATCTTCATATTTTTTTTATGATATTACATATCCAAGAAGACACTGCTATACTTCAAACAGAGCTTTACACAGGAGATTTTGAAAATTGAGAGTGGGAATCTATAAATATCTACGTTTGCATATGTGTGTTTGTATGTTTATGAAGTATCTATAGCTATAGTACTGACATAGTACATTTTTTTGTTCCAAACAAACACTACCATGAAAGTAAGTATTCTCTATGAGGGGGAACTATTTCTGTTCCCCAAAAGCATTTTACTCTACATCATTTCATCCATGCAGTGTGTAATGAGTAGCAGTTTATTAGCACACAGCAGAATATATTGTCTCGGGAATAGTTCCATGCTTGTAAAACATCTATTTTCCTCTCAAACACCATTCATTCTAGAAAAATAAAAGCCTGGTTATATCCTCCCATTTCACTTCAGTGACCCACAAAAGAAGCAATAACACTAAACACTAAAAGCTATGAGCAAAATTTTTTAGATGGAAATTTAGTACCCAACCTCTAAAATGGCAAGGAGGATATGATACAGACACTTGTAAAAGAGTCAGATTTCATTCATGCTGCTGTGTGTAAATACACAAAAACACATTACTGCAATTAGATAAATATTTAATATTTTATTCAATGACAACGGATTTACATGAGATTGTAAATTCAAGTGAAAATCTGCCATATTTAGAGTTTCCTACAGGACAAACTATTTCTTGCCCTGAGACAATATCTGGGCTATAGAGTGAACAAACCTGTTTCTGCTAACTGGTGATGTGTTTGATTTTGTAGGGCTCCTAAAACCAGGGAGATGGGTGATAGGAGTCAGAACAGTCTCATTATAAAGCAGTTCAGAAATACTGTCCAGTTTCCAGCGAGCACTGGAAACTAGCTAGCCACTTTCACAGTGCCCTTCCAAAGTGGATCACTGGGTGATAACGCTTTATCCTTGAGATTCCCTGTTTGTCATTTCTGGTCATTTCTGGTCATTTTTCTGAGCTCTCATATCTATAAAAGAGATAAAAGATATAAAACAGTTCTATAAAAGCTCTCCTCTAAAAATATGAGCACTGTGAGGCACTCAGAGTGGTCTTGCCTGTCTTAAAATTTCAGCTTTCTCTCTGCATTCTATGGGGGGGGGTGGGGGGGAGGAGGCAAGACCCACATGTTGTACAAAGCATTTAATTTGCTGTGAGATCTCACAGCAAAAACAGCAAAGAAATTATTAGGACATGCAGTTCTTGGCCTAATTTCCATATACTAACACTGTGATGATTCCAAAAATCACCCTCTCTCAGATTATTCTGTGTTTTCTTCTAATTACTCCATATTTTTCAGTTAGACTCTGTCTCTTGCTCTTATCACCAGAGGCCCCTGCCCTGTCTTGTGATCTTATTAGCTTCTCTATCCTCAACACTTTTATCTCTGTTGTTCCTCTTCTGTGTTCTTTTTTTTTTTTCTTTTTTTTTTCTCTCCAGTATTTAACTCTCCCATGTCTTCCTGAGATCCTCTAACCTCCCCAGACTGTCCTTATCTCTGTCCATGAGTAACCTTGACAGCATGGAGAAGTAGTTCCACCATGTCAGAAGATCCTCAACAAGTGGGAAAAGGAGTCACAAAGAAAGTACTACAGAGGCCCCAAAGCCCAGGCCAGCTGCAGATTAAGTTGTTGTGTTGAAGAGAAGATTTGCTCTATGATTGCTGCAGAAGCACCAGTGGAGGATGGAACACTTGCTCTGTACACAGGCCTAACACAGCACTTGCATTTCTGTCAGATTTTTAACAACTACACCAGGACGATATGATTTTATTGCCTAAGTCCAAGTTCTTACCCCTATTCTAGTGAACTTAGGCAATAGAAATTCTCAGAATTATCCCTTTCCACATGGCAAAACATGGCTTGCTTTAGTCCAATCTCAATTTAAGAAACAATTGAGCTAAATTCTTCTTGTCCCACTGTCAGAGGGAGGTAATTTGTGGCAGAGAGCTGTTGTGGAAGACTTCAGCTGAAAAACATGCAGCACACACACAGTGAAAAGACCCACTTCTAGATGAAACATATTTATAACCTGCAATGTCTGTCAGTGCACAGCCAAAGATGCCCTGCACTGTGTGTCTGGATCTAGGGTGGGTCCCAGCTGGTGCAGTGTGAACAGGAACGTGTGGCTGCAGGGCAACTCCCAGTTTGGGTGCTGGTACAAATGTCTCATGTGCAGCAGAGACTAAGATGAGCAGCCACAGGCTGATGGGTCTGGCACTTTGGAGGAGGAGAATGGGACTACATGCCTTTGAGGAGTGCAGAAGAGGGAGATGATTTTCATGCCTCTTGCCCCATGCCAGCATCAGCTCTTCACACAGTAAATCTGAATCTAGTATTTTGTAACACATCAGCTGCTGGTTTTATGTAAGCACAGCAACCCAGAATATCTGCACTATGCCCTGCTCCCTGTGAGAGCTTGTTAGTTCAAATCTTATGCTTCAGTGACCGATGTGTTAGTAGGACCAGCGTGTCAGAAAGCACAGTCACTGAACAGGTTCTCTGGGTGCAACTCTTGGCAGCTGCATCTCAACTAAATCCTGCTGGATCTATGTTAAATCTCTTCAGTGACTGCAAGTATCTCTGCTTCATAGCAGAACTATCATGATCCCCTCTCCTGTCCTTTTGGCATGCCAAAATTACCCAAATTTTTCACTGTCCAGAGATACCTAATATTTTTCCAACCTTTATATCCCAGCACTGAATAATCCATCTTAGATTCTAAATCACTGCAACTAATTAAAATTTAATGCAATACCATCTGAGAAATCCACTTTATTTTTAAGAGAATGTTCTGATCATGCAGTCATTGAGGCTTTTTCGCCACTAACAGTATCACTTTGCTTTCAGTTCTTCCATGATAAATAGAAAATGATAGTAAAATGATAGTTGTATTTTTCTTCTTCCATTTCCCCTACTAGGTGGATCCTGAAAATACTCAGAATTCATCCTAACTTATTACACCATTCTTCATACTACAAACATCAGGGCACAATTTCTCCATTCAGCAAAGTTAATTTCTTCATGATATAAGCAAATGCAATTTCCTGCAGATTTAGTGAGACTGTGACATCCATTAGTGCCAAGTGTGGATAAGTTCAGCTTTGGATAAAGAAGACAAACGAAGATGGCAAAAAGAAAACCATGGGGGGCATATTGCAAGCAAAGACACTAACAATTAGTAAGCAATATGGACTGTCACAAATAGAGTTGATTTTGCATTTGGCTCAATCATCTTATAAACAGTCCAACTCTAGAATAAGTAGATCAGTTAAGCTTTTAAATGGAGTGAATGGCAAAGATAGAATTCAATAGAATTCAAGAGTCTTGAAATGATTGACAGCCAAATCTTCCACTGAAAATTCAGAGATTAAATTTTCCTTGAAGAAAATTAAAGAAACATTCCCTGAAGTATGTGTAGCTCCAAATGATAGAAAGGTTTTGTTCTGTTTTTCACATCTTCCTGTTACAAACCTTGAGAAACAGGGTACCTTGAGAACAGAAAAACTGACACCTGGAAGGAGGAGAAAATGAACCCTGTTTGAGAACTAGTGGAAAACATTTGTATGCTTGGTGAAAGAAATAGATATAAATGAAGCTCCTGGGGAAAGGGAGAGAAATCAGGAAGCATAATCTTAAATATTTTGGCTGCAGTTGGCAGAAAGAATGGAAGCTACTTCAGTAAGATACTGAGAAAAAGCCACAAGTTACTGTAGACTGCAGATATAAAGAAGGAAAAGTGAAGGTAGCACAGAGTAGTAAAGGTCAGCTTTTCCCCAAAGAATGCTTCCAAGAATTCAGCTAAAAATGAATGTATTAATATTACTTCTTTCTCTTTTGACAAGAGATGAGGACATGGAAGAGAAGGAGCTGAGGTTGGCAACAGCTGATAATTGCTTTGTGCAAGAATTTGGGAGAGCTTCTGAACTTAGGGAAACAATAGATGATGGAAAGAAAATAAGATGTAGCATTAGCATCCAGTCTTATAATCCTCAAGGCCAAACATCTTGACATGTTAGCAAGCCCTGATATCACTGGGATAACATATGTTTCTTGAGTAACTCTGGAAAGAAAAGAATTCTGAAATTAAGGGGTTTTTATCTCATTGTAATGAGTTATGGTTCTGGACAGATCTCCAAAGTCAAGTTGCACACTACTCAGACTATTTATCATCTTTGAAAGAATTCTTGGTCTTTCTTTTCATTTTTAGTATATAAATCAGCTGGTCTCAATTAACAAATAAAAGTAATTTGTCTTAAGCTTTTATTTGCAATATCCCCACCTCTTGAATTCCTGAACACTAAAAGCAGGTAGGTAGGTAATTATCCTCTCCAGTTCTTCCCATGTGGGCCTACATGCAGAGACCCAGATGTTGCTGTTCTATACAGCAGAATCGTCAGAAAACCAGAAAAACTGGTACCAAACCTCTCTCTTTAACTCCACAAATATTCCAGAACAATATCTGGGTTTGAATCTATATCACTCCACCCATGGAGATTGATGGTCAGGGAATAAATAGTCAGAACAAAATCAGCCTAAAAAGCCAAAGGGTTGGGTTTTTTTTCGCTTTGCAAACAAAGCTTTTAAAATAACGAATTTCATGTGATTTTTAGCTGAGTGTACTCAAGTTAATTTAAAACATTTGTGAACCCTAACAACCTTTTTAACAAACACGGTTAAGTTTGTTAAGAAACTTAAAAGAGGCAAGTTTCACATGATTTTTAGCAGAAGTTTGGCTGAATCTCAAATACAACATCACGATGCACATAGCAACAGTGACAAAGGCATAAAACATCAGGGTTTCAAAATAGTCTTATGGCTTTCCACTACTGCTCAGAGTTTTCCCATTTTTACAAAATCAATTGCAAAATTTAAGTTGTGATCTTTCGTTGGTCTCCAACCACATTTTCCTTTTATCTTCTCAGTTTCATCACAATATAAGGTGTTTATTCCTGAAAGTGTCACAAGTCTTATATTTTGAGATTTCTAGACCAGATGAAAAATTTCAACATTTTAGATCACTTAGAGAAGCATCTTTATTGAAACTGAGTAGACAGCTGGCAGTTCATGCACATTAGTCTTCATTAATTTGTTTTCCTGTATTTCTTCTTGCTGTTGAATCTCAGAATAATTCCTAGTCACATTTTAGGTACTATTCCAAACTAGAGGCTTGTAATTTACCACTGAATCCAATTGTTCAAAATACACACAGATATCTATTTTGCTACCAAAAATTCCATTTGCATTTTCAAGATGTACGTAAGTAGGTGATTCATATAGAAATACTAGCAAGAGTAATTTTAAAAGTTAATTTCTTACCATGATTTCTGTACCAGACCTCAACAGTTTCTCATCATCTGTATGATAAAAAACTAAGTATAAGATATACTTAGGCCGTAAGAAAGACATATGTTCATTTTGAAAAGATAGACTTTCTGTCAGTATTAGTTTTATTCCTTAGAGTTAATTGTGAGTATTTGTTCACTTTTGTTGTTGAACATAGTGAGGTTTCTGACTTTGGAGTGAATGCTTTTTAATTTAAAAACATAGTGCCTTTCGAGTGTTCAAATGGTTCTTTCAAGAAACACCTCAATTCTATTTGAAGGATTGCTATTCTCCAGTGATTCAATGTTGCATTTATGTCTCCATAAGCTGTAAAAAAAAATATTACAGCGCAATAAATACTGGGCTGCTTTATGTCTGAAGTGCATAAATGTTCTTGTTATCCCAGTATAATAATAAATTGTTTTCAAGTCTTTTGACTTATCATCAGCCTCACTGAAAACATCTGAAACTGTATGGAATTTTCAGACAATTCGACAGATAGTAGCTCTAAGAGTAAACTTCATTAAGAACTTAATGAAGCTGGATGTAAATAAAATAAACAAAGTACAGGCTGAAGGATGACATCAAAGTGCCTATTTCCTCTGAGCAGGCAAGAAGCATTTTGATACTGTTCCATTAATATTTAGGTTACATAGGGAATAGTATATAAGATAAAGGATAAAGTTGGAAATTAATGAATTGTGAGACGAAGGAGAAATATTGCCCCCTTAAAATATAAATACACATTTATTTCTGTTGCTTGCTTCTTCAGTCACTCAGCACTGCTTCTTCAGTTAGGGGTGATTGCAGGCAGGGATAATGCCCAGACAGATGGTATTAAGGAATATGCATTTTTACAGAAAACAAGGGACAATAGAAAACAGATAATGGCTTAGATTATTTAAACACTAATGAATATGAGCTCAAATTACCAAGATAATCATGTTAGGAATTAGTGTTTATATAATAATTTTAAACGGAAACTTTCTCATTCTTTATCTATTACATGTATTTGTGTCTGAACTCATGATACATCTGAGATCTTAAAACCACTCAGAATCTTCAGCACCACCACAATGGCAGAGTTGCTCATACCACATACTGCGAACTTCAACTAATTTCCTTGAGATTTTGCACAGTCGTGCTCCCCAAGTCCCAGACTAAGAATTTAAATCAGGAAATAATGCACTTCATTAAGTTGTTCCATTTAAGTTCCGGGAGTTAAGTGGAATAATTCTGAGCCACAGTGAAAATGCCTCATTTTAACATACATTTAAAATAGTAGTGCATGTTAAAAAGAGAACAGACAATCCCACGTTAATCCCATTTGTGGTAGCTAGACTGTAGCTTTGGTTAGCATCCTTCTATATTCCCAGATCACTGAGTCTTACTGCAGAGCCCTTTGCACTGCATGTACCAAGTGAGATTCTGGAGAGAGCACTGGAGGGTTTTCTTGCTGTCCTAGTGAATGAGATGGTCAGAACTTCAAATATTTCCTAATTAGATGTCGCATTTTAACTAGAGTTTGTTTGATTTTAATTATTATAACACATTACCACAGATTTACATTCCCAAAAATTGGCAAAATTTCAGGTAAAAACAGAAACATCCTGAAAAACGGCAATTAATACTTTATAGGCATTTAAACTGAAGACATGTTAACAAGCCACTGACAAAAAAGAATATGCAAACATGGGGATTGCACTTGAAATCCAGTCTTTTACACTTATAACAGTAGAAATAAGCGAGGCCCTCATGGAAAACTTCTGCTGTGGGCTAATAGTATATCTGGGTTTTGTAGAGGTCAGAGAGTTAGAACAGTGCCCTTGGAGCAATTCCATATGGTAAAGAAGTACTTGCTGTGCTTCCCTATTGCTCCTATTCTTTCTTTCTTCTTAGCCATCATCTCTTTGCAGTATAGCATCATCTCTTTCCCAGCTTGTCTAGCATCTGCCAGAAAGTCACTTCAAATCAGTCATTGTTTGAAAGTATTTTCTACCTCCCTTTCTGCATATCCCTTCCAGAATCTCTATAATTCTTCAAATATTTCTTCAGTTGTTTCTTCAGATAGTTCTTCTGAATTCAAGAAAGTGCCACGGTAGACTGTCATGCCTTGAGAAAAGAAGCAATGCCCTGAAGTATTTTCTGCAAGATGAAAAGGAAAAATCTAGTGGCCTAACAAACTCCTGCAGTCACATAGGCAGGGAATGGGCAGTTTCTGAATATGGCTTGCTTTTGATCATCAAAACACAGATTTATTGTTTCACTTACTTATTTTAGGGGGTAGATTTTTTAGGGAGAAAATGTACAGTCTTGTTACCTAGATTTGTTGATATTACTTTTTGATCCGCAAAAATCTCACTGTCTTCATCTTATAAAAGCAATCTGCATACTTCCTAGTAAATGAATGTCTCAATAGGTATCATGTTTGTGGATTTGCAATCCGAATGTTCTCCCTGAATGAATATATGTATAGGTTTACATGTGTATATATTTTTTACTTTTTAAAAAATGCAGATTTTCCCTGGTTTTATCATAATAGATTCTCATAAACCTTTGTGCTAAATATTTAAGCCATCAGCACTCAGCTCACAATTTGTCTGGTCATCATTCATGCACAAAGCCACTAGAAAAGTCAAAACAAAACATTACTTTAATCCTTATCTGTTGATAAACAAATGTAAGGACAGAGTATATTACAGAGCTGCAACTACATGTTCAAAGAGAAAATGAAATATCTTTCTTCTTTTTTTGTTGTTTTTGGTGGAGTTTCTAAATTGTTTTTGTTGGGTTTTGGGGGGTTGTTTTGTTTTGTTGGGGTTTTTTGGGGTTTTTTTTTTGTTAGTTCTGTTGTTGTTGTTGTTGTTAAACAATTATTATTGTTAAGAGAATACTGAGTATTGTGTTAACAGGAATGAATGACATAATGACATAGTCCAGTCCAGCAAAACCAAAATCTGGGTGACAATCACAGTTCACAAAACAGTCTTGCAATTCAAGCAACTCATCAGATCGTCATGAAAACCTCTATGCCTGTTCACTGTAACTCTGAACCCATTTACAGTTTCTTGCATATACCAGATGTGTTAAGTGAAGGAGGGAGTGGGGCATGTAAGACAGGTGAGCATTTCTTTTACCGGAGTTCTTTGATAGGTTACACCTTCCCTGTCAGAGTCTGCTTGCTCTTCCCTAGTCCTTTTATTGTTCTGTTATCATTGACTGGTCAACAGTACAGGCTGCTGATCTAACATAAAAATAAATATCCTTTTTTTCTTCTTGCTCCATTTTACTTATATTTCCTCTATGTCCATACAAGTACTTGTCCAGCTTACTAAAGGGGACAGGTGAAATGTAAACAGCGAACTCAGAAAGGGGCAACAGTGATCAAATGTCTACTCATGGTTCAATTACATAACTTAACTGAATACTTCTTCTCAAGGAAGATAAGTTGTGTAAAGTGTGTCAAAAATGGCAGACTCAAAAATACAGTGGACTACAGCTTGCATTGTCCACTATGTATAACTCCTGATATTTCCCAAAGACAATTTCCCAAATGGGAAATTTATATTTGGGAAAATGCTGCTGTTGGTTTCTGAAAAACTGCTTCTTATAAATTCAGTCCTCAAAAAAAGAGAAAAATTTCTTGTGGGTTGTATTTATTGGTGCCAGCTGAGTTCCAATGCATCTGATGTGCTCAGATATATCTGTTGGGATAAAGCAGTCCTGTTACTACAGCTTGTAAGAAGCCATCAGACCTCACTTGGCTTGACAGAACACAGTTTTTTCAAGCTGAAAAAACCTGAACAAATTAACATCTGTGGAAGGGGCTTTGACCAGATCAGCAGGCACCTAATCAGGCACCTGGTGCAGTTGACACACTGAAGGGAGGGAATGGCATCCAGAGGGACCTTGACAGGCTTGAGAGGTGGGCATGTGAAACCTCATGAGGTTCAACAAAACAAAATGCAAGGTCCTGCACCTGGGTTGGGGCAATCCCAAGCACAAATACGGGCTGGGTGGATAATGAATTGAAAGTGGTCCTGAGGAGAAGGACTTGGGAGAATTCATGGACGAAAAAATCGAAATTCAAAATCAAACATGACTTGGCAATTTCACAGCCCAGAAAGGCAACCACACCTTGGGCTTCATTCAAATCAGCTTGTCCAGCATGACAAGGGAGGGGATTGTCCCTCTCCTCTACTCTGGAGAGAGCCCATCCACAGTGCTGCATCCAGCTCTGGGGTCCCCAGCACAAGAAGGACATTGACCTGTTGGAACAAGTCCAGAGGAGAGCCACTAAGCTGATCAAAAGACTTGAGCACCATTTTATGATTCTATGATAAAACGAAGTCCCATAAAATTTTCATCTGAGTGTTTCCATTTTAATTCTGGCCAAAGTAAAAATGAGATTGAGAGATCTGTAGAATGATGGCCAGCCTCTAGTCAGAGTTCTGTGTACTTCGTCGTTAGTTTAGTAACTTATGAAAGAAGCTTCAAAGTTTTTTGATGAAAATCTGTATTTAGGAAGGAAAGTAAGAGACTCGCATTATAATTTCTTCAGAAAATTAGGATATGAATTCAGGAGCAAGTGGCCTAAAGCATCTCAGTTAAAGAAAGCTTGAAAGAAGACTAAACATTAATTCTTCTAAACAGCATTATTTTTATGAGATTTAATCTATTATAAGATCTGATTAATTTTGATTGACATGCAATTTTAAGTATTGTTAATCATTTAGAGATATGCCTTTGTTTTGGTATTTTTTTGAAAATATTGAGTACAGACAGTTGCATATGTGGAAGAAGAAAATTTCATGTGTCTTACATCTAACCAGTGCCAGCAAACACTGAATTTTTGATTTCTCAGAAATCTTGGCAAATATATTCCCTTTTGATAGTATTCTTTATTTAAGCAATGCCATACTGAACACGAAGATGAAATACTCTTCTTCAGGCTAATCATAAGCAATTTTCTCCTAGCACATAATTGTTGTTCCCACACATTCTGTTACATAAAAAACTAAATGTGGACTATGTGAGAGCATTTCAAATTGCAGCATACTACTTTTGTCAGGATCTGGTGAAGTCTCCACATTTCTTTGGCCATATTTCTTTGATGGTGTCTCTATGTTATGAAGGAGTTCTGTGCTTTCATGATGGCATAGGCTCATTCACAACACTAAAGATAGGATTTAAAGCAATTTACAGTCATTGGTCATGTGTAATCGTCCCTGAAGTCTTCAGCATTTGTGTGAGTTATGGCCTTCAGGACTTGTTCAAAACCATTCAAAAACAGTGTTTAAGGGTACAGAGACAAGCCAGGACTTGTGTCCTGAGCATGAAAATCTCTTAGTCATTCTTGATTTATGTGAGGTCAGTGAGAAAAATAGTTGCTGACATTGTTTTTTTAGGTACTGATTTAAACTGCTTCCAAGTGGCCCCTTCTCTCCCTCAGTCTGCTTTCCTGTCCACCAAGTCCAGGCATTCCTGGGCACAGAATTCACACAGTGTATGTCTATAAGTAACATTCTTTCTTCATCCAATGTGTGCGACTTTCCACTCCCCTTTTACCTCTCTGCGGGTATAGAAGTCCTTGCAAAAAGCACCACTTATATCCAACTGAATCTTCATTTTGCAACAGCTCTAAAAGATCTCAAATTTATCCCACAGGCTGGATATATTTAAATATTTATTTATAGCCTAAATGATGGAGTCATTATCTTCCTGTTGGTGAGCAGTGTAAATTGTGTGCATGTTCTGCAACTCTACATTTGCAGACTTTTTCCACCACTACTGTTTCGTTTAGTAAGTCTCCAGAGGAGAGCCTCCCAAGGTGCCATGCTTGCCAGGCTACAGTGTTTCATGGAGCTTTACCTTAAACAAAGTTTTAAAACTTTTTAAAACTGTTTGAAAACAAATTTTTAACTTCCTTTTCAAATTATCAAAGTTATGGAGGATAATAGAGCGTATGTGCTCACTACCTGATGTAGGTGATGGCTTTCTCAAGATGGAAGATGCTTTTCTCACTTACAAATAGAAATTTCAGTGTTTGAGACAATGTTAAAGAGTTAAATTAGGCTAAACAGAAATACTCAATAGAGAATAATGCATTTGTTTAACTTTTTTAACTTAATAGAAGTTATATGAGGAACAAACTAGAGAACTCCCCTCCCCACAGATGAGAAACCAATTTATCACAAAAAATCTCTGTTCTTAAATATCTGAAAGATATCTTTCTTCACTATCAGTCATTGAAAAATTTGGTATGTTTCTAAAATTGTCAAAGAAATATTGTATCACCCTCAAGTGGGTTCTTTTATCTGCTTCAGGGGCCATTGCTAACAGCTCTTACACAAGGTTTTATCTGTTCTTCATTTTCAGTGTTCCTTTTCCCTAACAATAGTGATGTATCATGAAGAAATAATATGAATGGCAGATGTCAAGACCACTGAAAATGGTCTGAAAATAGTGATATGGTAACATTCCTGAGCCAGAGAAGCAAAGTAGCTAGAGAGTTTAAAATACAGCTATTTTTAATATTAGCCTAGACCTTCAAATTGGCATTGATATTTAAAGTAGAAGTCACTGCAATTTGAGTAAAGGACAGATTTTTTTCAGAATTGCTCAAAACAAAGTGGTACTTTACACCACCACTAAACTTCACTGATTATGTGAAGGAGCATCAGTAAGAAAGAGTGACAGAAACCAAACCTGGTCCTTGAACAAGCAGCTTCCCACAATTTTTTTCAGACAGGTTTACTGTGGCAGTGGGTTGTAGTTTACTTATCCAGACATACAAATAACCCAAAGCTAAGGCTAATATTAGATGCTTTTTCAGAGCAATATCCAGTACCATGGTTTTAATGTAAATATATTAATACAAACAGTGATATTTAAAATATATAGCTTTTTTTTTTCTATTTCTGTTGTTTCAAAATCAAATGAAAAAAAAGTCTGCTTTTTTACATTCCCAGACTTTGTGCTTTCAGAGAGAAAGTATTGTACAAAGCCTTATCCTTTTGCCAAACAATACAACGTTGTGATAACAACAAAGCTGGGAACTAATCCAGGCTTTCTGAGCCAGATGTGTCGCCACTCATTGCTAATAGTTGGGACTGTGCTGCCCATAGCCCTGAGAGAAAAATGTGAAAGCATTAGTGATATTTTTTCCATAAGGATAGACAAAATTAGCAATTAACACAGGCTCTGAATTTTGTTGGTGGCACTAATAGGGCACTTTTACTATTCATATTTAGGAACAGAAAAGCTCCAAGAAAAACTGACAATGAAGCACTCATCTCTGAAATATGAAGTGTTTCACAATGTCTAGTCTGGTTCTTCCATTTAGTGTCTCCCTGAACCACTTTGCTTCCCATCTCACTACTCATCACTCATTTCTTCATCCCACCTCTTACCATCTCCATTTACTTTCTCCTTGATCATGTGTCCCTATCCTTCTTCAATTTTTCTTCATTCCCCAACACTATCACCTCCTTTCAACACCCCAGTATTTAGTCTTTCATTTCTCCTTTCTGAAGTTGCCATAATTCCTAAATTTATAAGAATTTAACATCTCTCGTTCCAACACTGATTACAGGAGTCCACTGCCCAAAACAAGACAACAACAGGCAATCATATGATCACAGGGAATTTCAGGCTGGAAAGGTCTCACGTCCATCCTTTTACTCACAGCAGTCTCATGTCTGAGATCAGGTTGGGTTGCCCCAAGGCTCTGTCCACTTGCATCTGGGAAACCTCCAAGAGCAAAGATTATGCAGCATCTCTGAGCAACCTGTTCCACCGCCTGTTTCTCCTTGTGGGAAACATAATTTTCTTATATCCACTGTGAAGCTCTCTTCTTTCAACTTATGCCTGTTATTTCACGTTCTCCTGCCCTGCAGCACTGTGATCAGCCTGGCTGTATCTACTCCGTGACATGCCCACAGCCTCAGGGGGCTGCTGTCATATTCCATGATGCTATGTCTTCTCCAGGCTGTACAAGCCCAGGTCCCCCAGCCTCACCTGACAGGAAAATTCCTCTGCTCCTTCCAATCTGGAGACCAGGGTCGCTTCCACAGAGTTGCTCCCGAAAATAGGCAGTCTTCAGCCTGTGAGACTGAAAGGCATTCATGCGTACCAAAGCTAGGACTTGCCATGTGTCACTGCTGACCTTCCAAATGTTCTTGTCAATCCACCCTCTGGCTTGTCCACATGCTGAGGTGGAAGACACTGATAACAGAAGATGCAAGAGAAGTGATAGACAGGAGCCTGCCCAGGGCTGAGCTCCATAATCCAGCCCAGTTTTGCAGATACAGAAATGTACAGTATGCTAAAACTTTTCTTGTACACCTGTAATGATCAAGGACTGAAACTCAAGAAGCAAATACAAAATACCACTGCTCAGAGTGATGAGATGGCAGCAGGGCTGCAGCATGCCTTGCAGGATTTGTCAGGTCCAGGTTCAAACGCATCCAGACTGCCAAGGAACAGGGAGTCAATCAGTGTCGCTCTGCAGGGACTCCGCACATTCCCTAGGAAGATAAAGACCTGAAAGCAGTTCAGATTTAGGGCCCAGTGTACAGCAGAGAAAAAAGGGATGCTGGAAACCTTCAAAGCTTCATGCAAATATCCAAATCCTTATCTAATTTGAAATATTAATTTAGAGAAAACTGGAAAACTGGATCTTCTGGTAACTAACCTCAGTGCCCTGTAAATTATTAGCTGTGTAGGGAAAAAAGGCTGGTTTTTTTTTTAATGTGTGCAGTAAAAGCACCACTGGCAGGTTCTAGGGAGATATCTTGGAAGAAAGGAAAGATTCATTAGGCATTTAGAGCCAGAATTTGCATTAGCACAGCTGTCCTGTCTGTGCTTTTCCTACGTATGCACTCATCCCTTTCCAGATACAATAATGACTTGTTTGTACTTTATTATTTTGCAATCACAGATTTCAAAATACCATATATGAGCCAGTCATGTAAAGATCGTCAAAGACTCAAAACTGAAAACATGAATATCGAACAGAGACAGGATATAATCCTCCATGCCTTCAGTAACAATTCCAAGCATAATGGCATCTGTTCATGCCAAGATAAGGTTAATTTGATCTTGTGACCAATTTGATCAAAGTTTCATGTGCCAAAATATTTGTATGCATATTTTTATCTGCATTCATCCAATTTCTGTACTTTGTTCATGGAATTGCCTATAGCTTTATTCACTAAGGAATTCGCTAGTTACTATTTTTAATCTATCAGCCATTTAGTGAAGGAAATAGTCCCAAAGAGAAAGTTGCTGTAAAGCTTCTCAAGTATTTCTGTAATTTAACAACCTAGATCTACATTTTCAGAGCCTACTCAGGCGTACGTATGCCTTTGAAAATATTGGTAATCACCTAAATTTCAGAACATATTCGAACTACTTCTGTTCTCAAAGCTCTTAGAAGTTTCTATACTATGCATGGTCAAGTTTTCAAAAGCCTTTTAAATGATACGGGATGCCCATAAAGCACCTAATGAGACTGAGATACATTTAAATGGAACATGCATCCAACATGCTTTCAAATCTCAACCCTCAAGGTCATACTTTTTAAAAGATACAAAGACAGTTCTGTCTGCAAGTTGGCAGAAACTCACCCCTGAGCAAGGCAGGGTATTTCTGCCAACTGCCAAAGCACTGTGGCTGTCACACTGCTGGATGGGAGGCACGATGCAAAATAATTACTAGTTTTATTCCGTAGGTCCAAGGCTTGTATTTATATGCAGCAGGCAGAAGAGGGAGTCTGCAGAAGCTCTGCAGGAAACCTTTTAAATGGACCAAGAAGAATCTACGAAGAGGTCTATCAAGTGCAATAGCCACAATGAACATTTTACTGTGTCATTCAGTCTCTGTCCTCATGAGTTTCATTATCGTTTTCATTATTTCGCTGTACTGGACAGAAATAAGGAATTAAGAGATAAATTAAGAAAAGAAGACAGGAGGGAACCCTGTTTCTCTCTCCCCTCAACAAAGGAAAGCACAGCAAGGACAGATTACATAAAATTAGCAGCATTAGGAAGGTCAGAGGTGGGGAGAATGCTCCTTCCTCAGTAGCACTCAGATCCCGAGCAGCGCTACTTAGCAAGCCATTAACAGCTGCTGGCACTGCTGTCCTCAACTGCACTCTGAAGGCAATACTCCCTCGGACTGATGTGAAGCTCCCAATGCAATCTCTTGCCATCAACATAGTGTGAATTTATTTGGGATCCTTTTCGTCCCTTTTCCATTGTTTTCTGTTAATGTGAGAGCTAACGAGTGTGCAGCTTGCAAAGGCTCAAATGAGACTCAGCTCTTGGGAAGGCAGAAGTTTCTCTTAAGGAAAGACCATGTTACTGTTTTATAAATTATTTTGCAGTGGTGATAATTGCTCTCTGATGACTGAGCTATATAGGGCCAACAGCAGAAGTATTGGGATTTCCTAAATTATTTCCTATAGAAATTTCTAGTCTCCCTATCTATGACATAACATTCATATTGTTTATAGTCAGAGCTGGTTACATGCCTTGCAATTCAAGTCTTTGGGTTTCCCTATGGGCTGGAGATAGGAAGAACAAAAATTTACCTATTGGCCACTTAGCCCACTTGAGAAAATCAAGGCAGGACAACTGAAGGAAAATAAGTAAGTATTTCTTTGTCATATTTCCTAGTCATATGGGAAGTCAAGGAAGACTTCAGGAAATTACATAACATTTTTATATAACATTCCATAACAGATTTTCCTTGATGCTACATAGATCCTTATCTTACTGTTAGGTCTACTGGATACTTAAGCCTGAAAATAGACAAATGCTGGAGATCTTGCTGGAATTGTTGAACAGACCTCAGTTTATGACAGAATACAGTCCAAAATGTCTGCCCGACATTGTAATCATCCAAGAGATTCTTTCCAGAAAATTTACTACTCTGTTTGGGGGTAGGTGGCAACAGGTGACACAAATTATTAATTAAAATAAGAAGTACTTTCATTTTTTCACAATGCCCAAGGGCCAATGTGTGAACTGAAGTGAGGTTCCCATGCCCCCGGGAAGAGGGTGAGGATCACAGGCAAGGCTAGTCAGGGCCTTAGGACATGTCAGAGTCCTGACAGTTTTCTCACAACTTACAGTATTTGCACTTCGAGTTAATAGCAATGTTTCTTTCCACTTTTAATATATATGGTTATTATTATTTACTGCTATAATCAGGAAATTATATAGACTTTCAGCACTAGAAAAAGGATCATTAATTCAGAGTTTAGGGAAAAATAAAAATAAAATAAAATTGTCCTTAATTTCCCTTGGGATGAGAAAAAGGGGAAAAAATTACACTCCTGTGAGCTAGGGGTTAGAACACACACCCTAGAGTGTGTGCTAGACAAGTCATTGAGGTCTGGTAAGTAAATATTCCTCGTAATGTAATAAGGAAAATAAAATAAGATGCATTTTAAAAATTGTGTTTATGTCATCCTTATCCACTTAAATTTCCACATTGTGTGTATTTTTTAAAGTAAAATGTAGGAACAAATTACCATTTTTTGTGATTTGTCTGATAACAATAACCATAGCAAACCTAACCTGATCTCTGCAAAACCCTTCTGAAACTGATGCGTTTTCTCTTCTCAGAAATAGCAATGCAGGTTAGGATGAAAGTCTGGGACTTCTCAGTAAGGCCAAAAAAAACCACAAAAAACCAAAACCAAAACAGTCTGGGAATAGACAGGATAGCATTTAGTATATGGATGTTCTGAAGCTTATGCAAATTCTTAAATAACGAACTATAACTCCAGCACTAAGGATAAGAAGACAATCTTGGAAATACAATATTTGCATAATTTCTCTTAGGGATCAGAGAGAAGCTTCCAGTAAAACATCATCACTCACAAGAACAAACTACAAGAAAAGTATTTCCCCAGCATTTTAACTGAGTCATGAAGTGAAATTGTTTTCATCACCTGCCGTTGCATTTTTCCTCATAAGATGGCCTAGGTTATCAGCAGTTCCATGTGAAAAACATTTATTGTTGTCTTTTTCAGAAGGGTGGAGGTATGTGGAGTAATGTGCTATGATTTGGGGACTGCTCCATGTTAATCTCCAGCATGAATACTGACAGGACTTTCTGTTCTTCCAGTTCAGATTTTGTCCAAGAATCTAAAATCTACCATTTATTATATATTTTCGCTTTAAAATGGATTCCGGACAATGACAGAAAAGCTCCTGTTCTTTTCATGTCATGACATTGTTCTAGATTTTCTCTTTTACCTGGATTTCCTAAAGAAGCTTGAAAAGAGCAGTTATTAAAGATACATGCCATGAGGTTACTGTAAATCAGATGCTGCTGTTGTTATTTTTCTATTTGTATCCTAACAATCTAAGAAATGAAACTGCTATACAAAATCTTGCACTTTTTTCCTGTATGAGCAGATGCCTAATCCAAAACTCAAATGAGTTCAAAGTCAGTCATCTGAGTTGGAGCCCAGACAAAAAAAAAAAAACCCTTCCCTTAAGCTGCTAAGGTAAGATAAGAAGTTTTATGTCATAAAGACTAAATAAGACTAATAACTTCAGTTGTTCCTCTCAGGGATCATTTGGTTTATTGCTTTTAATGTTCTCAGTTATTTTGCCCGTTTCGCTCTTAGAATAAACAGATATTTTCACTCGGAGGTCAGCTTATTTTGCACACTCATTTTCACTTTTCTGTGCTGCATTTGCCAGAACATCTGATGCCTTGGTACTGTCAGGCAGCACCTGCTAGAAGTAATGACTTCAGCTGACACTGCACAAAGACCTGAACTCTGACCTCCATATTTACTTGAGAAAACAGAAATATGGTGACCCATATTTTTAAAATTTGACTGTTTATTTGTATATCCCATCTTTTTCAGAAAAATTAATTAAATAAGCACCATTTGGGTGGCCAGAGATTCCCTGGAACTGTAAAAAAACTTCATGTCACTCTCCCTCTATCCAATTCAGAGTGAAGGGCTTCTGTTTCCCCATTCTTGATTAGCAGTTGTGAGTCCTCAGACTTAGGTGGAGAGGTCTTTTCAAGTGAACTAGTCTACACAATTCTGCTAAAATTTCAGGCAAATTAAGGGAGTTTTCCAAAAGAAAGCACTTTGAGCTGAAAGTGCCAACTATCTATTATCTCTGTCCATTTAACTTTCAGAATTTCTTAACTGTTCAATGAATACAATAGGATCAGCAACTTATAAAGTCTCTGGAAAGACTTTCCAAGTACATTGGGCTTCAGCAGTGTCAGCAAGGCAGTGCATAATACATCAATCCATCAGTATGAAATGAAACATTAAATTTGAAAAAATGTCATAACAGCCATGAAAGGGCAGCTGCATTACAAGAGTGCCCTGAAAGATGAAAGCAATTGAACAAGATTTAGGAAAATGCAGTAAAGAGATTCAAAAATGAGAATATTCTATTCTCTTTGACTTTTTACTGTCTCTGACAGGCAAGAGATTTCATGTGAAACTATTAAAAATTAATAGGGAGTTATTATATCTCACCAAGAAACACTAACTTGATGATCAAGCTGATTTTAATTTCGTGATACCATCCCATTCTTACTAATGACAAGTCCTCCAACTCCCCTCAGTCATTTATTTGTGGTTTTCTCCTTCTTACAAATAGTTTTTATATCTCTACTTAATCATTAATAAGTCAACAATATAAATTCATTCTTTAAATATGCTTCCTAAAATAATTGCTCCAACCTTCAGTGATTGCACAAGACTGGAAGAGGGAGAGAAAACCTGCTTTTCTGTCCTACAGGAATGTGAAAATCTTCTAGCTCAAATTTAGAATAGGAACCCAAATTCTCATCAGAAATACTAATAGTGAAATAGCTCTTAAGTGTTTTGCTGTGTATCTACTTTACAAAAATAAACAGTTAAACCAAGCCTGGCTGCTTAAACCAAAACTTCAGATAAAAGTTATCTGCAGTCTTTTCCTGTATTTGAACAGTAAACAAACAGTTGTTGAAACTAGCCTTTTCCTACAGGAAATTGACTTCAGCAGCTCAGCAGTTTCATATGAATAAAAGCTTTGTCCAAGCCTGTCCTGGGTCAACATTTGCACTGTAACTGAAACCTCCTTTCTTGGAGGCATGCTGCTGTAGACACGAGCACGAAATGATATCAAGAGTTACTTTCAGTGAATCTCAATAACATAGAGCAGACTTTGAGGTCTGAGCAGATAATTTTGGCAGATAAGCGAAATGCATTCAGAAATAATTGAAATAGAATTGGTCACAATATAAACAATGGAAATTTCCTCAAAGACTTTCAGCACAACATCTAGCTAAACAGCTAACAAAAATAACCCCCTAAAAATCACTGTCACTGAATATGAAGCCTGCAGGGAGTCAAATCAAGCTGCTGAAATATATACAAAGGTCAGAAGACTAGCTGTGCTTCCTGTGTCCTAGAAAGGCAAAAAGTTTTGCCAACCTAGACAGAGTATAAATTTATTTTCTCTCTTCCCCTTCCTGTAGAATGGTTCCTTATGATGAAAGATATTAAAAACAAAACTGTTGATATCACCTCATGGTGAGATCACACACCATCTTCATCAGTGAAGCTCTGTATGTTGCAGTAAATTTGCTTCTGTGATTATCCCTTTATTTGGTGTGCAAGAGTAACCCCTATTACTCCTGCCAGACACAACATATTCTCATCTTCTCTGGCTTTTTCCCTTCGTTTTTGGCAAGATGTGTTTCAGAGATGGTCAGGAATCATGTTTCCCTGCATGTCACTGCGCAGCTGGTCTAAGCCCTAGTTCAGTGAGATGTTTAAAGTACATTTTTAAACGTCAGTTGTGCAACGAGCTTCACTTGTTTGAAATTTTAAAGCTGTGTCAGTAACCAGATGTGTTCTTGCTTAAGTGATTCATGGAGGAAGTTCAGGGAGCTAGTTGGTGGCTAGCTTTGCTTTGACATAACATCAAATCTATGGGATTAACTAATATGACATACTGGTTTAATCTGGTTCCACAAATCAGACATTCTCATATTTTAACAACTTCCTCTGATTTATTGTTGCAAACAGAATAAAGTCCAAAGAGCTCCATGTAAAGTCTCTATGTGAAATGTATTTAAGCATATTTCAGGCTTTTAAAGGGCTAGTCTCAGAAAGCAGGAAAGAGCTGGGAGAATCAGAAGAGAGACTTTAAATATTAAAATGGGAATAATCATATCTCTATAATCATTTCTCTAACTACACAAATAGCCCACAAACAAGAAATAGACCATACCATTTAAGACACTTAGTATTCAAAAAAATCGAGGAATTCTTGGTGCATTACTAGATGAAAGCGTCAGAATTGAGAATTACATTTAACAAAAGGTGGAAGTGTACATGAAATGAGCATTCTATGATCCAGTAATAGCATACAATGTCACTTATATTCCAACAATTCCAAATTTTACATAATTACTTTAAGGAGGCCTTCTTCAGTTAACAAGTCCAAGCACCTTTCATCTAAGAGCTAAAAGAATGCTGACATATTCTCTGAATTACTGTTGTTGAGTTTCAGGATTTGATCACCGGAGGAGCTCAAGAGGCCTGGCAGGAAATAATACATTGATATATAAAGGAGGCAAAAACCTAGAAAAGCTGATCTAGTTACTTGAGTAAGTTGTCTGACCTAGTGAATTCTGTATTGTGAGTATTGACCCTCTGCCTTTTAATATTACAATTCATAACAGAGAAGAATATAGAAAATCATTACAGAACTAATGATATACAGGTTGTATGAGACAAAAACTGAAGAAGACTGATTACACATATGGAGGGAGCAGATGAGACAGTTGTACAGCTGGAGGACTCTGGCCAGCTGGGAAACTGAATGCAGTCAAGAAAAGATTTCTTTTTCTGAAAAGGATATGTGAAATTTTATGTATGTATAGGAAGAGTTAAAAGGAGTCTCTATGTTAGCAGGAATGAATATAAAAGATATTTTGAGTAATGTTTATTAATTATCTAAATACAAATTGTCAGTGTGATATTGTTGCTAAAAAAGAAAAAGTGATATTTGATACACACAGGGAAAATAATGAGTAGAGACAGAGAACTTCTGATCCCTTTATTACCTCTAAAAAATAATTAGTACTGCAAAATTATTTCTGAAACTGAAAATGTGTCTGAGGAAGGAGGAAAATCTTTATAGGTTAAGGAAACCTGCCTCATAGAGAAAGACAAAGAAACACACTAGGTGAAGAACAAAAATACATGGAAGCCTGAATCCCAGCAAATGGAACACAGATTTGACAATGCGACACTGCAGCCCAGCTCTGACAAAAACTTTGTGGATGAATGCTTGACAAGTTTAGGATTTAATTTTTTTTTTTTTCAGAAATCTAATGACCAAGGAGAGCAACCTATTGTTGTCTGTTCTGTGTCATCCATCACTCAACATTTTAAAATAATTATTGGGCTTTTCTTCTAAAATATATGCCATGGCTAAAAAAGGAATTAATGCTGTAATGATACGATCACTTGCATCAAGCCATCTCATCCAAAGAATCCTGTTCTTTTGCAATGAGAACATGTTTCTGGGCTGAGTGACCTTTTTATCATTGGCTCCTGGATATATCTATAGAAAATGCATCCACTGCAGCCAGAGGGACATATACAAGGATCTTGTTCTCCTTCACACAACATAGTTCTGCATCTTAACTGGGCTTTGTTCCAAATTACCCCAAATGCTTAGTGTAACATTAAGGTTTAAGCTAATCAAGAGAAACTGGTCTTGTGTCAGGGAGGGTTTGTACTGCTACCCACTTTACTGAGCACAAACTACCCTACAAGATCCTAAATCTCCACCTTGATAGATCTGAAGGTAGATTTCTGAACCTATATGATGAATACCTGTCATTTCCATCACTGGCATCGAAGTACTTGTTGATGGAACATTTTCCTACTAGATTATAGGATCACTCAAAAAATGTAGATAGATTATGGGAGAACCATGGATAGCATATCTTAAGAGTTTAGTGCAGAGGGAGACATGAAGATTTTGGCTCTGAAATGTCTTGCTGTCTTAATTTTAAAACTTCTGTGTCATTCTCTCAGCTTTATTGAAAACTGAATGGTTTCTATAGCATGGCCCTTTCTGATTAATCACTCAATCTCATTTTCCTCTTCTGAATTGCAATAGCTCATTAGAGAGATTCTTTCCAGCTTCATTTGCACCTTGAGGACTAGCTGTAATTACTTTTGAAGTTTTTGTGCCTTTTTTTCTGAGGTTGCTCGGTTTTCTAATTTTTTTTTTCTTTTTTTTTTAATATCAACTAATTTACCTCAAAAGCAGTAAACTGAACACAAAATATTAATCAGACTACAAAAGCATTGTTATTTTATTCCTGGTAGTAATATTTTCCCATTTTATTTTATCCATTTAAACAACAATGGCAGCCTTGCAGTACAATTATTGAGAGTTAGAATTCTACAGAAGCACCATTTCATGCTTTTTTGTTTGCATGCTGGAAAGCACTGCCTTTGATTATGTTGAAGAATCACAGAATGACTGAGGTTGGGAGGGACCTCAGAGGTCACCAATACCCAGTCCCAATACTCCTGATCAACCAGGGTCACTGAGACCCAATTGCACAGGACCATGACCAGATGGTTTTTTAGTATCTCCAGGGAGGAACACTCTTAACACCTCTCTCAGCAACCTGTGACAGCTTTTTGTTACCCTCAGAGTGAAAAAGTGTTTTTTGATGTTCAAAAGGAACCTTCCGATCTTCAGTCTGTCTATCGCCCCTGGTTCTGTGTCTGGGCACCACTGGAAAGAGCCTGGCTCTCTCTTCTTTTCACCCTCCCATTAATGTTTTTATAGTCATTGATGAGATCTCCCAGAACCTTCTCTTCTCCAGGCTGAGCAGTCCCAGCTCTCTCAGCCTTTCCTCACCCAAGAGATGTTCCTGTCTCTTTATCACCTTAATGGTCCTTCACTAGACTCTCTCCAGCACATCCATGTCTCTCTTGCACTTGAGACCTCAAAACTGCTCATAACATTCCAGGTGTGACCTCACCTGAGTAGAGGGGAAGGATCACTTCCCTAAACCTGCTGGAAATACTTTGCTTAATGCAGCCCAGGATACCAGCAGTCTTCATTGTGGCAAGCGCACATTTCTTGCATATGGTCAGCTCAGTCTTTGTGAGGCCTCCTGGCCCCTGTTCTGCCACACTCCTTTCCAGATGGATGGGCCCTAGTGCTCCGAGTTGTTGCATCTCCTTGTTGAACTTCATGAGGTCCTTGTCAGTCCATTTCTGTAGTACAGTGAAGTCACTCCAGATGGCAGCACGACCCTCTGGTGTATCAGCCACCCCTCCCAGCCACCCCTCCCAGCAGGAAGCTTCCTGGCTTACTTTTGTCACCTACGTACTTAGAGAAGCCCTTTTTGTTGTCTTTGACGTATCTCACCAGATTCAGTCCCAGTAGGGATTTAGCTTTCCTAATCATATCTCTGCATGCTTGTATAGTGTACAATACAGAGGTATTCCTTCCAGTCTACCTGTCCCAATTTTACCCTTTGTATGCTTCCATTTTTGTGTTTAAGTTTGGCCAGGATCTTCTTGTTCATCAACATAGGCTTCCCAGCATTTGTACCTGACCCTTGACTCACTGGGATGGACTTCTCTTTGAGTTTGGAGAAAGTGATCCCTGAATATTAACCAGCTGTCTTGGGCCACCTTTCTCTCCAGAGCATCATCCCATGAGACTCTTCCAAGCAGACATTTGAAGAAGTCAAAATCTGTTCTCCTGAGGTCTAGCATTGTGGCTTTGCTTTCTGCCCTATTCCCTGCCTACAGGATCCTGAACTTCACCATTTCATAGTGACTTATCATCCCCAGCAAAACCCTCCTTGTTATTGAGTATAAGGTCCAGCAACACCCTCTCCTTATTGACTTGGGTTATGTAACCAAAAAAAAATGTTTATTCCATCTGTTGAAACCAGCTGGGGAGGGGTTTTCCTTATCTCTTGTAACTCCAGGGGGGAGCGGGCGACTGCCTTTCTGATAATGGGCCAGCTGTTAAAACCAGGTGGGGGGTTGTCCCCTTATCTCTTTCCACCCTCCAGGGGATATCTTCTGCTAATGGGCCAGTAAGGCTCACCAATTACATGACATGTTATATAATCCCATTGTGAGATGCTCCACCCAGTGGGGGGAGCCAAACTGTTCCTATGCAGATAAAAACTGAGATGTAGGGACACCAGATGCTGGTTTTCCACTGGATTCCCAAAGGAAGACTGGACCCATCTCACTATCACTGGACCCTTTTTTCTACAAGGACCATCTCTACTCCAATAGAACTACATCTGCCACTCCAGGAGGGCTTACTTTGGACTGCTTCCAACACCCTGACCAGTATTTGTATTCTTAATATTTCTAGTAAAGAAACTGTTATTCCTATTCTCAAATCTTTGCCTGAAAAGCCTTTAATTGAAAAATTACAATATTTTGGAAGGGGGGAGGGGGTTACAGTCTCCATTCCAAGGGAAACTCTAGCTTTCCCTGGCAGATACCTGTCTTGCCAAACCAAGATAGCTACTCTTTCACATGAGTCACCTGTCATCAGTCCTTTCCAAGACCAACTTATGGCCTTCTGTATTGTCCCCTCAACAGATATTGGGGTGTTTGAAATCCCCTGTAAGCAGAGAATGGGAAGCCCCATCTGGTTCTCTGTTGGAGACTTCAACCACTTGTTGTTCCTGGTCAAACATCACATAGCAGACATCCACTACATCACCTCCACTGGCCTGCTCTTTCTCCCTTATTCATATACTCACAGGTGGGTCATCATCCATTGCCAGGCAGAGCTCTATGTGCTCCAGTTTCTCTCTCACATGAAAGCAAATTCACCTCCCTCTCTTTCTCAGGCTGTCTTTCTAAATAGTCTTGCCCCCATGCAGGCATGGGAGTCTCTGGACAGCAGGAAGGAAGAGCTGAACTGTTCTCTGCTCCCCAAGAGAGCTATATGCTGAGTATCTCAGAGGTAATGACATCTCTTGGGAAGGCTGGGGAAAGCTGCAGAGCAGATGCTGGCTCTCAGGTATCTGCATCAAATCTCTTTTCTCTGAGGTTGGATGATTGATTTCAATAATCAGAGCTACCCAGGGACAGCAATCACTGAAAAAGTAATGTTTTCATTCACTGCAAAACCTAATTTTGCTCCTTCAGTAACTTAGGCCATCCTGGCCTTTATGGGGCAACACTCAGCTTTGCCATCTGAGGCTTTATCAGTCAGAACTTTGAGTCAAATCTATAACTGATTGAGACCTTATGTCTCTGACCACATTATCCACTGCATCATTTATGTTCTTTTGTTCTCCTAATCCAGTGATTTAAAAAAAAAATTTTTGAACCAGCTATAAAAACCTATTGAAGGTGTCCTTATGTCTGATACCATAACTGTCATTAGAGAAGGCTGGAATCTACATCCTAAAGCAAGTCCTTAAGAAAACCAAGGCAAAGCAATCAAAGAAAGCCAGCACAGTACAGCAGGGAATTCAGTGGAGAAAAAAAAAGGCTCACACAGAAGTGGCAGGACAGGAGATGTAAAGCGTGCAATTTTTTTCACTGTCACTGTAGAGAAACCACTTTTATCTGGTAAGAGTTGAATAACCTCTACCAGTAATGCAACAAAAAAAAGTCTGCAATTCTACATAAAAACATTAATTAGCAATATCACAGTTTCGCTAAATAATTTTGCATCTTTCCTATGTTTCCATATTACCTCAGAAGAAAACTTTTTTAAAAAACTGTAGATTTAGTCATTATTAAAATCAGTGACTGCAGGACATAAATTGCTTCAGTTGTATAAATTGCTGTGTTGTAAGAGCTTCCAGATGCTGTGCTTCCATTTGGAAGTAAATCTTTCCAAGAACCATGGAGAGATGTGGATTATTGGATGTGATTGGATATACTCAAGTGGGCAGCAAAATTAAGTTTTGCTTAGTTTAAATAGAGTTAATTAGAAGGCACCACTGATGTGTATGTTGGCTTGCTCTTCCAGAACAGAAGGGATGTAGGAAATATCTATCAACATTATATTGTTGCTGTCACTAGAGTTCCAAATGTCCCTGTCAAGACAGTAGTTTTGTAAGGTATTGAATACACACTGACAACTCAGTAACTGAAGTCTAAAGATTAATTTCAAATTGTCCACGTAGGTATGGTGCAGCAGACACGTTTCTTACATTTTGGGTTACTGTTACAAGTACTAAAGTTTTCCTTCTTTTCTGTAATTGCATAGTCCATTATTGCTACTCAGATCAGTCCACCAATCACCAACCTTTAGTTTTGATACATGCTCATAGGAAACATGCATGATAGAATACTGCTGGCCCATTTTGAGTGATGGAAATGGCATCCAAATACACCTAATAATAGCTAAAATGCTTCTTTTAGCTTACATTAAAAAAGACTAGTTTCTCACAACTGAAACAGTGACAGAAAATAACAGTAGTCATATTCCAGAGGCATTACAAGCAGATGTAAATTTTTCCACTCTCATCCCCTCCACAAATTTTTTTAGAAATTGTATAGAAAGGAAGTAGCTCTCGGATTAATTTCTTCTTCAACATCTTTTCATACAATTGCATAAATATATACAATACAAACCAGCCTATAATCTGCTATTTTTACATCATAATTTTGGGGAAAGTTTGTCACATGAAAGCAGAATTTAAAGATCCTGTCTATAACTTCAAGTGCTTTTGCCTTATGCTCTCTTTCTTACTTAAATTTTTCTGCTTTATGACTCTTCTGGCCATGCTGTACTCTCCTATGAAAACTGATCCACTCTCAAGCCTGTAGGGTTTGTGAAATTAATAGGTACTATGCAGAGTTATACTTTTTGGACATGTAGCAGGTCTGATTACATGCTCACTGGTCTGCAGTGGAACTAATATATAGATGATTCATACTGTTTCATTTCTAGCCCACCTAATAAGTCAGGCTTTGTGGATACGTATGCAAACAGTAAGAAAATACACCACACCCTTTTAAAAGATCCCTTTTGGGAAACAAAGATTTTCTCTGCTCAAGCCTTTTAATATGACTAGGTTCACACAATCCTAATGGCAGTGTGTAACTAAGAAAATAGGGCAGTCAGTTAAGGAAAAGTTATCAAACTCAAACCAGCAGAGTTCACCCTGTATTTGGCCTTTCCTCATTTTGATTTAAAGAAGGGATACACAAGTGCAGTGCTTTAATTCCCAGAAGTTTCTAGGGAGCCAGGGAAATGAAAAGGGAAGTGAGCAATAGAGCTTTTTGTTTGCTGTTTAGCTGTTGCTTTGTTAGGCACATCCCAAGAAGAAACAAATAAAAAAATTTCCAGCTCACTTTGTTTTGCCTATTGCTTTTTTTCTTCTTTCTTTTTCTTTTTTTTCTTTTTTTTTTTTTTTGCCCATGTATATATGAAAAATTGTCTTTATACAGGATTAATAACATTTTTTTACCTACATTCTAATAATTAAAAAATTAATGCTGCTCTACTCAATTACTCGCAGAAGCAGTTCTCTGTCTTTTGGGAAGATATTGCAGAACTCTGCTTTATCATACACTTACCTCAGGAGTGTTACACACCTCCCCAAGGTACCTGGAATCAAACAGTCAAAATACCTGTTACATCAAATACCTTTTACAGTACCTTTCATTGGACAGAATGCTGGACCATCTTGTCTAGACCATGCTTTTGCCAAGAAAGGTTGGACCACATGGTCCTTGAGGCCCTCTTCCCATCTGATATTCTCTGAAATATTGTACAAACAGTTCAGCTGCATGATCTTGGCAGTTACAAACATCATCCAATGTTTAAATGCTCCAGGGTGTGATACAGAGCCACTTCCTCCCAAAGCCTGTGACTGTTATTAATGGTTCATCCTCACTTCTTCAGGAAAGAAATAAAATTTTAGTTGTCCATGGCAGGTTACAGAGGGATTTTACACTCTTCTTTACAAAGTAAATTGGTAGTGTCAGCTGAGATGACTTCACACAGTCAGTGGTATCTTGCCACCTTCTCAAAACAAGGACTGATAACCCTGTTGGGACTTTGTCTTGCCCACTGGTAACATGTCTTTCTAAACAGCATACCTCTGTGCATGTGTGTGTCTGTAAAGAGTATCAGGTTCCATGTACAGCAATGTGTTCAGTAAAGATGGTGATGGATATATTTTTGGAACATAGAAGAAAGTAGGGAAGGTCATTGCTTATTACACAGGCTAGAAGGCAGGTACTAACGAAGCCTGTCAACTGGAGACAAAAGAAAGGATTACGTGAGGAGCTATGGGAAGAACACAAAGTGAGGAACTGTAATTTAAGAAGAGACACAGAGAAAGTGATCTGACAGCTATGCTTTCAGATTTCCCAGTGATCCTGCAGAACTGCATGACTGTGAAACGACCTGGATTTGGGTGGCCTCACACCCTCTGTAGCAGGTCTGCACACTGTCTGCAAGCAAGAGTAACCCTCCAGGAGTCTGTCCTTGTTTTGGTTGATGTAGTGTTAATTTTGTTCTTAGTAGCTGCTACAGGGCTGTGCTTTGGATTCAGCATGAGACTGACGTTGATACCACACTGATGGCTCAGTCATTGCTCAGCAGTGCTTACCCTGAGCCAGGGGCTTTTCAGGGTCCTGTGCTCTGCCAGTGAGGAGCTGCACAAGGACCTGGGAGGGAGCATGGCCAGGACAGCTGATCCAAACTGGCCAGAGGGATATTCCAGATAATAGAACATCTTATACAGTATTTACACCGGGGGTGTTGGCTGGGTGGGGCTGATTGCTACTGGGGGACAAGCTGAGTATTGGTCAGTGAGTGGTGATCAGCTTGATTGTTCACCACTTATTTCTCTAGGGTTTTACTTCTCTTTCTCTCTTCTTTTCATTATTATTGTCATTACCATTAGTATTATTAGTGATATTATGTTTTATTTTGTTTCAGTTATTTAACTGTTCTTATCTCAATCCATGAGGTATAGTGCTTTTCCCTTCAGTTTTCCTCCCTGCCAGGGTGGGGGAGTGAGCATACTTCTGCATGGTATTTAATTGTCAGCTGGAGAAAAAAAATGACTGAGCCCTTTGCAACAGGCTGCCTGCTTTTCTGCCCTGGCTTTCCCAAGTCATTCCCACAGGTTCACTTTTGAACATTTCTTAACTCATGGTTTCTATTTCCTCAGCTGCCCAGTTCCTTTTTTCCTCCTTTCAGAGAATTTTTTGTCAAATTTACCCAAAAAATACCTTAAGATCTTTAACTTCTGGATATATTTGTGCTGTCACTGTTTCCTTATTGGACCTGCAGCTGAAAAGCAGGACTTACAGGCACACATGCTGGTTAGGTCTTATTACATGCAAACCTCAGTGAGGCTGGTCCCACCGCATTGACCCTGCAGGGAGCCTTCTGTCACCTCCATAAAACATGTGCATTGCATTCAAAGTCTGACTGCCTGGTTTTTATCCACTACAATACAAGGTACCCTCTCCTTTTTAAATTAAAAGGCTTTCCTTTTAAAGCATCTCACCTAAAGGAATTCCACCAGCTTTAAAAGAGCCTTTTTTAAAAGAAAGATTTTTACGTGACAACAGCCCATTTCTGTGCCATTCACAGTGTTGCAGACCTCAGGTTTTAAACTACCACATGCAAAACCTTAGAAGATATGATTTAAAAGTAGAGTTTAACTGTCATTCTGTAGTTTCATTCTCATTTCCCTGAATCTGCGCTCATAGGCTAGTGTAAGACCAGAGATGCTTTTCCTGTGGAACAGCAGCAACAGGTAGAAATGGTTAGTTTTTTTAAATCTCTATGGACTATTAGGTTCTCTTACATTCAGTTAAGATCAGTAGATCTTTAATTTAGGTGTATGAAAAAATAACAAAACCTGTGAATTCTACCCTTTATTCTTGCTGGGCACGTTTTTCCTCTCTCCTCCTTTATGTGAGGAACCCAATAAACTAAGAGGTGACTTGCGTCACACTAGAGAAGACATTATCTTAGATATTTTTAATCAGCTTGAATGCACAAGGAATCCCCTCCCACCTTAAAGACCACAATCTTACTGTGTCACTTTTCCCTCTAGTTTTCATCAAAGCAACCCCAGAGTCTTCTTAAAATTTGTTTGCTTTCAAGCTGATTCTCAATACTTTTCTACTCCTTTGTTCCTTTTATCTCTGTCTGCCCTGCACTTCACAAAGAAAGACCAGAACTTCTTGTTTTCAGCCAACTCTTTTTACAGTTATTTAAAAATAACACCTCAAATGTGCTAATATGAGCTTTTAGAAACTGTAAGTCCTGAAAAAATACTATAATCCCGAAAAGCCTTAACTATGGGGTACCATTTTGAAATTCTAGTATGACACAACAATCGATTAGATCATCATACATATGAGCTAACTTCAAACAAAAAACTTCTGTTTAGGAATTCATTTTCATTCTGGAGCAAGAAAAGTTTCCAGAAAAAAAAAATCTTCATATGGCTAGAAATATTTGAATCATTCTATTCTCATTTTTCCTCATTTTACATGATGTTGTAATCTGTAACAAAAGTGTGATAGTCATTTTAGTACAAAAAGAAAAAGAAATTCTTTTGATGAAGCTGAAAGATGGGGGTTTTCCCTAAATATAATGTTGTCATGATGATATGAAATACTTATCTTAGAGGAACAGTAGAATAATTTGGAGAAAAAGTGTCTATCAGAAATATTTTGGCTCTTGCAGGGCTCCACCAAGTGCACTCCTTGCCAGAGTCTCTGGGAATGGTAAGTTAGGTACTGTATTGCCTGGCTCTTTTGGAACACAGGATGGAACCACTCATACTTCAACAATTGAAAACTAGTAATGAACAGAAAAGAACGACATTTCTCCTTAGAGAAACTGCACAGACCTGAGGTAATTTCTCAAAAAAGAGCAGGAAGCAAATAATTGAATAAAATAAAGGTGCCCAGAACATGGCAGTATGTCAAGGATGGAAGTCTACAGGAAAGAAATTACTCGAAGAAAGAACAAATGTGCAAATATTTGTTGTTTACAAAAACATGTCCACCTGGTCTAGAAGTTCATAGTGAATTATACCCCTGATCTTTCAGATAAATGTGTTCCTAATTTTACATGGAAATTCAGATTTTCAAAGATATAACTCAAGTAAATTGATTTAACCACTTAGTTAATTGCTTAGACAACTACAGCCTGAGTTTGGGATTTTTTGTGAACCCAAGGAATTTGTTGGCTCAAATCCAATTTATGGCTGTTATCTTTAAAAAAGTTCATCCCAAATATATACTTCAATTATAACTCAAGTTCTTTTTGAACCTGAGTTCTAACTAGGAAGTATGAGAGGCTGAAGGGTTCCCATAATTTGTTGGAACCACAAAATCAGACAGCTAACCTCTGTCTCCAGAAATGGCATAGTAATAATGGAAAAATCAGTCTTCTCATGAGAGTTTTTCATTTGGGAATGAAAGCAGGAAATGCAAAAGAAATGAAGATTCAGAACAACTCAAAAGTGATGCATGATTTGATCCCATACTCTCTCCAAAAGCATCAAGTATTTGGTCACTTCATCTATATTTGTTGTTTGTCTGCCATTGCACCTAAATGCACCTCATCCATACGCAGGACAGTATTCCCTCTATGTAGGTATCCATGCCATTTAAAACATTTTCTTGATCCAATCAATAACAAAAATCAGAGGACTTGCTGATCCAGTTTTACAGTTTGCCAAATAGGCTGCCTAGTCTGGCTTTTCTCTATTATTTTACAAAACCAAACCAAACCAAAGAAATCACCACCAATAACAAAAAACCTCCACCAGAAACAACAAGAAACCCCACATACCAAAAAACACAAAAAACAAACAAAAAAGCCACAAATAAACAAAAAATTCCCCACCACATCAGAGTAATTGTAATTGCTTTCCATATGGTAACTTTTTTGGCCCCAGCCTCTGGTCTCTCCTGCAAGGTTTTTTTTTGCTGTAGTTCCAGAGGGCATAATAGGTCTCAGCTGAAACCTTGAACACGCTCCTCTATGTCCAGCTACCTGCAACAGGCTATATCTATTTGAATCAATATTTACATCTGCCAGAAAAACATTTTCATTAATGAGCCCCCACTGGATTTTTCCCTCTATCACTTGCACTGTTGTGATAAAACAAAACTAATTTCACAAACCATCCCATCTGGCAACCACACCATTTAAAATTATTTTATTACTAGAACACTGAATACTTGAATATCTTCAAACTTTGCTTGTGAAAAATTTAATACAGCACACAGCATCTGGAAGAGAAATAGGGAGGCTACCAGGAGGCAGCAACTCCTTTGTGCCAACAGCCAGATCTGCCAAGGGTACCTAGCCAGCACTTGAGGACACTAAGACAACACCTGTGCTATTATTTGGAGGTACGTGGAAAAAAGGTGTTTGATTAGGCAAGCTTTTAACCACACATACCAGAGCTGAGGTGTGATAGAGGAATATTTCTTTAATTTATTTCTGTTCTAGGTGAAGCCAGTTTTAAAGAACTGCTTAGGTATATGACACTTTAATTGCATCTGCCCAGCTCTAACTGGAAAGAATCCAGAAGCAGCTAGAAAACTGAAGTAATACATGAACTTTTCAAAGCCAGCTACAGCTATAAAGCAATTTCCTGATGCATTTGAAGTGGGAGAAGAGAACGTGATAGAAATCTCAAGTGACATTTCTGATTGACTTTGTATATGGAGAAAATCAAAGAAATTGTTCTGGAGCTGTAAAGTTAGGGAGGCAATTTGCAGCTTGTGTCAACAGTACAGTATAGAAAGTAATAAATAACAGGGACAAAAAACCCATGGGGGGGAGAGAGGGAAGAAGAGGAGAAACACACATGCATAGGTACTTGACATAATTTGGAAGGCTGAGTCCAAAGTGGAATTCCTACAGGGGCCAACCTGCCAGCCGGAACTTTGCCACATCAACTGGTTTTATTATGTCTTCTGTCTGGTCAAAGCTACTAGAATGAACTGCATTAGAGGGGTAGGGGTTTGATTTCTGTAACTGAGCGAGAGTGTTGTACAACAGAAATCGTTATTTGCTTATAATACTTACGCTTCAAGGAAACTTTCAATTCTATCTTACTCAGTGTTAGTTCTGTTCTTCTGTCTACTCCGCCTACATTCTTTTTATTAACTTCTTCAAAGAGGAAAGTATCATTTTTCCAGACTATGAGAAATAACAGGCTTAATGGTTAAGTCAGAAGGGACAACATCCTTTGACAAAATAAACCCTTAAATCTAAAATATGCTTGTTAGGTGAAGCAGATACTGATATTCTTGATAGAGCTAGCTAGAAAATGTCTTTTTTCTGGATAAACTTCAATACATACTTCCATCTGCTTTTGCTTTTCTTCCAAAAAACTTCTAACATAGACTGGAATAGAGAGTTGAGCAATTAATTTTCCATTTAGATATACTCACTTTTCTATCTTTTTAGAGTAAAATAGGCTGGACAGTTCTCCCATCTGTCCTACTAGACTGTGGTGCTCAGGCATTGCCACCCAAGTGCGATGGTGCATGCACCTCATCTGGGAGGTCATGGCCCAAGATGACTCAAATATGCCAGGCCTTTGTTGTTCCCATTCAAACTGCATCATTACTGAGACTCTGCAGCTTATTGGAAAAACCTGCCCTACTATTAGGCAGGGAACCAAGTTTCCTAGGGGACTAAGGAACCATAAATCAGTTTATAACAGCCTTACACCAGTTTAGATTTTTTTTTCAGGTCCATATGTTCCAGTGTTTTATTTTGCATAGTTAAGTTGGGTTGGTCACCCCACCCCCACACACCTCCCCTGTGAAAAAAAGCAAAAACTATTGGAGGAAAAAGAGGCTTTGTTTTCTTAATTTCATGGGAAACCCCACAGCTTCCAGTTCCCAAAACACAGTGAAGGCACGACATTCCCTTTGTTGTGTGTTCGTATTCTTAGTGGAGTGTAAATCCCAAGGGAGTGAATTCCCCAGTGCAAGGGAACTTGGAGGAGCAGCAGAAATTTCAGCTTTTTTCTCACATCTTTCACAAATATGCCCATACGTAGGTGTTATAGTAAAAATGGTGAAGCCTCTTCTGTCAGTATTAAGTACCCTCCCTTATGATGAGGGGATGATAAGGCACCATTCTTTACAACCTCAAAAGGTAAATCAGTGTTCTCAAACCTGTAGCTTTGTCTTCTTATCCCTGTATCCACAGAACCAAAACAAGTAGCTCATGAGACACACTTCAAAGTAAAAATATTGCAGAGGATTTGTTTCCCATTGTGACTGGTCCATACATGGTGATAACATTCAACTTGAGATGTCTAATCCAAGGGGAAGCTTTCTTAGTTTAAGAACCTGGCTTTTTGGTTCATAGTCTTTGCTGTAACTTTTGTTGATGACTCAGATGGTGTCCATTTTTTGGTGAAACCCGCATGCAATTTTAAGGAAAACACATAGGGATCAGTTGGCTGTAACTTGCTCACCTGTATATCAAAAAGTTTTCAAGTGACTCAGATTTACTTTTAGGTGAGATTGAGTTTCAAGAAGGCAGAGTTTCATTATTAAGAATCTAAAAAGGTCATAATACTGAATCTTGAGAAAGAGCAATCAAATAATATAATCAACTGGAAATATCAATTAGTCACTTAATTTCAATTAAGTTCTCTTCCCTAAATTCTATAACATTTAAAAAGACAAAAAAAAAAAAAGGAATTTGTAAGGATTATGATAAATGTTGGATTTTCAGGTAATTGAACTGATCATTTATTGGTTTAGAAAACTATTTTTCAGCCTAGGAATGATGATTTTCTAAACCAGACCACTAAGATTAGCCAAACAACTTCTGTGTAAAAACACAGCAAGTTTACTGTTCCCAATAAGTACATACACTAAGATTGTATTTATATGTTTAGAAGTAGCTCTATTCAAGCCAGCAGAGTGGTAGCAACATAAAACTAATGCCATTCAAAGCACTCAGACCTTAGTTGCATTATAAAAATTGACATGGATTTCTCCCTATCCTCACTCTGCTCCTGCAACCTTTTTTTTTCAGATAGGTACAGTGTTGGTCACAGGTAAGGCCACTGAGAACACCACTCCCTGAATTACTCACTGACACCATCTCAGTGGTAACTTTAGTTACACTTCCTAGTTCTGGGCCACCTGTCTGTAGAGAATGCTGTATGTTTTCTAACAGCTTTGACATATCTAGCCAAACTCTTAGTCTTCTTAAGTTAAAATAAATGATTGATTGATTTGAACCACTCATCTTCTGTATCTTTTTAGTAAAAACCTGTTTGGGGCATTCCATTGCTTCATTTGGAAATTGCAAAAGCTTTACTTGTCTTTAATTTCTGGGTAGTTCTGTATAGATCCTGAGATAAAATTAATTCTAGTTCTCTGAAAATTTTCCAACATAACAAGTCTTCTGTGGAGAAGGTACAATGTAGGTCCTTCATGAGGAACTTCACTGATATTTAGATCTGTCCATATGCTTCCTGCACTCAGGGCATCAGTCAAAGAGGTAGGAATCACATACAATTTACTCACCTAGAGGAGCGAGATGCTTCTTTCCCCAGAAAATCTCTCATGAGGAGACCTACACTTTATGCAGATCTTCTGCTCAGATGTAAACCTCCAGCTACACCAGTAAGGATGAAATGTGATTTTCCTGACAGTACTTTGAAATTCTCTCTCTCAGAGGGAGTGTCACATAACTGCTTCCTTCTACCCGTAAAAGGGACCATTACTGACTGCAGTGCAATATCCTAGGTAGTACCAGCTACCTGTGTCAGCTTCAGCAAAAAGGTGGTATCTGGCTAGAACAGTTTTGCAAGTATATTTGTATATCCTACAATAGACAGAGAAAAGTCAGATATGTATAAGAAAAATTATTAGAGGGCTAGAATGATGTCATATGAGGAGAGACTACAGTTTTAGGATGAGAAAAATAAGAACAGACAGAGCAGATATAATAGTTGATATTGGGATGGTAAAGTATTCACTGAGAACCACTCCTTATGCACTTCAGAGCAAGACACATGGAGTAGAAATCAACATGTAGTGAGAAGGTAGGTAGTGCACTCTACATGTTAATTATGTGAAATTTATTGCCTCAAGATATCATCTTATCTACATATTGGGAAAGCTTATAAAAGGAGATGAACATGCAGGGAGGACTTATTTAGGTAAATGATGTCACCATTTGTATTTAGCTTTATTAAAAAACAATAAACCTTTATTTTCAAAGTCATAAATTAAGCTAACGTCCTCTTTGCTGGTTATTCCCTAACACTTCCCTCCAGCTAATGTGATGTGTTAACACAACTTACTTCTGATCTCTGTACACAGAAAAGCACTTCCATGTTCCTGGAATTCAAACTGGTCAAACCATTGAAAAAAATAAAATATTTATTTGAAGGTGCAATCAGTTCTTGCCCCAATCCATTTTCAAGCAAAATTCTGTAATTGAATGTACAATCATAAACCTAAGTGACATTTATGAAGACTTGTTTTACAGCCCAGTTTCATATGGTTTTCTGTGGTTATTCAGAGAGATATGCTAAGTTCTAATTCAATGGAATTGTTGATACCCGAAACTTACCCAGCATCAAATTTAGATTTGTTTCCTAGTTCTAAGTGTCTGCCTTTGCTCAGTCACAAAGAAAATCCTAGCTTTTTTCCAGCTGTCTTGTGTATAAGTAGTTTCAAAAAGATGAAAACAGGTTTCTGCCTGGTTTTAGCACAGCTTGTTCAAAACTTCCCAAAGCAATTAATTACTAGTCTTTGATATTTAAAACGTTCCTCATACAGGATGTGTCATACCTTGCATCCATAATGTGCTTTCATCCAGGAGATGTGATGGATTTTACAATGTCTGAATCTTCATGCCAGAAGCTGGAAATTATTTTTAGCCTCCTTTTCCTCATATTTCATCTAGTTCTGACCAACATTTCACTAGAAAAGCAAAAGGAAATTTGGCAGACATTTTTCTTTCTATCAATCTGGGACATATAAATGGAACATATAAAAGATATAGATGCAAAAGAATAAAGGTATTGTAGGCAGCAAATTATACAAATAGAAGTGCCACTTGGGCAACTTGTAAAGCTGGGATTTCCAAGTGCAAGTTTACTTTAATTTGCCTGGCACTGAGCCACAGAAAATGACATCTTTTTGGAAGTTTTTACACAGCATCCACCAAACACATGCAATACTCACTGATACTACCTACTTTTGAAAATCCTTTTGATTTGATCCTCATCCTGCAGTTTTGATGTGGTGATTTCAGTTTGTTCTCAGGTCGGCTTTAAGTATGTTTTTTTCATTATGATAGAGTCCTATTTTTAATGCCATGTGTTGATTTGTTGGGGGATAGGGGATAATTTTCAATATTCACACTTCAGATCCATGCAAGGTCTATGGATGGAACACCAAGATTATTACAAACTGTGGTTATCATTAACTTATTTTCAGGTTTTTTCAGAGAATATGGAATACAAGCCAAAAGTTCAGAAATTAATAACCAGTATTTCTCATCTGAGAACAAGTAATTTGGTAAACTAAGTATCTGAAATCCAAAGTAGGGAAAACACCATGATTAATGAATGTACTTGATGAAGCTATGTTTACATTTTCCCATATGCCACAAATTGGGACTGTCACACTAAGACAACATTGGCTCCACGTTGAACTGCTGCTACCTCCACTGTAATCCTCTATGATTCTAAAAGACATGCAGAAGAAAAAGGTGGAGGAAAACGAGTAACATCTATAATGTTCTTGCTGAAATTCATATGAAGCTCTACACAGAATCCACTAGTGTAGGAGGCAGGTAGGAGATAAAGTAAACTGTGTGAGGGTCCCCTGGCAGGTGCAAAGTAGAGCGGCTTTATTGCAAAAACCAGGTCTTTTTAAGCAGTTAGGTCTTTATCAGTTACATAGTTTTAAACCATAACAAACATAGTTCAACCAACATACCACAATGTGAACATGTGATGGTTATATAACTTGTGTTTTTACCCCTAATTCAGCTGAGTCACTTTCCCATAGCCCTTTTCTACTTAGCTGAAGTAACAAGCCTGAGCCGTGATTTTACAAGGCCTTCCTTCTATAAAGTTTTACCTATATGCAACAGTAAACAACAAACTATACCATCATAAATAGCAATTTTTTTATAAAGGAGAAGTTGTGGAGCAGAATAACTGATATAAAACTGCTCAATTGTATTAAAAAAATTCATTATCTCTTGGCACTGATATGCTTCCCTGCTAAAAAACACATGCAAACTCTTTTGTAGTCATCAACTACTCATGTAGGTGGCATAGCTATAATCTTTCAGGATTTATATCTTAATCTAGTCATTAACCCTGTAATAATTTAACTGTTAGTACTTAACAAAAAAAATAGTCATTAGATTTTTATACGACTGAATTTAAAAATAAGCTAACCCCACACTGAACTTACACTGGCAAATAACAACCATGGTTATAAGCAAGTCTGAATTGCAGAAATCTCTACCCATTTACTTTAAAAAATTAAATATAAATTAAATACAAATGCAAGTGTACTAATAACTTGCGTTTCATGCCAAATACATGAAAGTCCTCATCCACTAAAAAAGTAACACAAATATTAGGAAATCTACGTATCTGAAGGTTATAAAGAGTCAAAGAAGCAAAAGTATTGTACCAAACATTGAAGTTCCAAAATACAGATTGTCCAGACCAGTGTATCACCAATAAATGGTTGTGCATGTAAATAGATGAAAAATAGTAATGGTAACAAAGAAAGGGTATGAGGTACATATACTGATCATGCCAATTGCTATACAGGCTTGACGAAAATGAAACTAAAAAGAAATGCCCAAAATGCCCTTCTACCAAAGGGGTACAAGATTATGTTTTCAAGAAAATTGTTACAAAACTGCAACAGCCACAACATATTTTGCTTATAGGAGTTTTGGCATATTTTAAAGGAGCACTTTTATGACTGTCACATGAAAGTAATTTCAAAAACATGGAGCAAAGCACATTATTCCAGACAGACAGGATGCTATATAGACTGTGTCCTAGAAAAATCTGAAGACTGTATAGAGGTGCCATGGAATCATGGAATGATTTGGGTTGGAAAGGACCTTAAAGATCATCTCGTTTCAACCTCCCTGCCATGGGTAGGGACACTGTGCACCAGACAAGGGTGCTTAGAGTCCCATCCCGCCTGGCTTTGAATGCTTCCAGGAATGCGTCACTCACAGCTTCTCTGGGTAACCTCTCCTTCACCATCCTCCCAATTAATTTTTTTTTCCTAATATCTAATCTAAATCTATGCTCTTTCAACTTCAAGCTATACCTTCTTGTCCTGTCACTACATACTCTTTTGTTCATTCTCCATCTTTCTTATTGGCTCCCTTTGGGTACTGGAAGCCCATAGATTGTTTATTGTTTCTGTCCTTTCTTTTTTAAAAGTACAAAATGTCAGAGGTGACCTAGTAACTCAGTGAATCAGAGAGCAGCAGAGAGTACAAACTGTTCTGAAGAGTTACATAGAGTGTTGCAAAGGATATATTTGGTCTCCATATATTCACTTCAGTGATTAAAACATTACTTACTTCAGACTGGAAGAAAAAATATGATAAATTATAACTCCTGGTTAAGGGATGAACTGATGAACTTTGCATAGGCAATGAAGAGGCACATGCAAATACACTAGCTAATTAACCAGCTGCGGAACTTGTTCCTTTTCTGTAAGCCTCTAACAATTTGATTTTATCAGATATGGAAAGTCTCAACATCTTGCAAGTCTGGAGCACAGGATCTAGTTTTTCTAATTCTGTTCAGTGGAAAAGGGAGAGAAAGAAAGATAATTTCTCTATTTTGCTATTTCAAAGTCAGTTTACTATATGCATAACTTTGAGTCAATATGATGTAAACACAGTCAGCTGAACAAACAGGATCCTTCATATCCCAAGCAGACAAAATGCAAACAGATGAAACAGGAAATTTATAACATCGGAATGGTCCAAGACACTTGAGACCCACCAACACTCTCAATCCCTAATCATTAGCAAATTACTCCTTACGAACATTGCCTCTTTACATTACTGAGAAGAAAGAAACCTTCCTGAGGCTACGTTACTGAGAAAAAAAGAAAAGCTCCCATATATGCAACCAACACACAGCACAAAAACACCAGGTTATTAATTTGTTAATCAGTTCAGCACTGATACTGTAATGTGGTGCTATTTCCTTAGTGTATTTTTTTACATCCATTATTCACTTCATAAGTATATGAACTCTTGTTAAACTGCTATTCTTTTTATAATGAGAATAACTAACATTGAAAACTTTTTTGGAAAGGATATCCAATGTTGCTGAAGGGAAGTCTTACTTCTTAACTAATGGATATATAATGTTTCCTCCTCAGTGTGCTCCAAAACAAATCTGAAAGAGACATCTCCATGAAGTGCAATAGATATGAGGCAAAAGATTGTGCTTTGCTTTGGGATTTGCTACGCTCCATGTCTTTGAGCTTTCATTTTTATTATTGTCAGTGAATCACTTGGAAGGAAGCACGGATTGCAAGTGTTTCAAATTACATAAAACCAAATATGTAAATACACAATTCCAGTATAACCTGAAGATTACAAAGATGTTCTCCCGTTTGGTCTCTCTTCTTAAGACTGCAATCTCTTATACATCTAATTGACAAAAATTTAATAAGAATATTTTTTAGCTTTTTGTCTATCAAGGTAAAAAAATCTAAGACTTTTAGTGCTAGGTGAAAAAGCCACTAAAATCTACTGTAAACAGCTCAGCACACTCAGACAAAGCACTAGCCAAAACAAGAGATGTTCAAAACTGAGCATCACGATTTGGGACAGGTCATCAGCTGTGGCATACAGGTAGAGATATTATAAAAGAAAGGCCTTATTAAATCAGGCCTTGCTCTGCTGAATTACCAGCTGGCCTGTAAGTTCCCATAAGGAAGAATTAGAGAAATGAGAAACAGCATAACAAATTATTCTTGTAGAGAAAAATAAGTTGCACCTGTAATAACAATAGATCTGTCCCATGAGGATCCACAAAGAAATATGTAAACTCCTGAGTAAAAGAGAGAGTCAGCACAGAAAAACCTTTTAATCAATGAACTGAGTGGCAAGAAAACTACTAGCCAACTGGAGTTGAACACAAGGTCTGTGAAAACTGTATACAAATCACTTATGTGAATAAAGAAGGGGATCTTCCTGCATGAAGAAACTGAGTCCTGGCTACTTTATTACAACAATCACCAGTTGTAAATCCTTGGAAATAATTTGCATCAGCTAAAAGCTGCATTGGAAACATTGTTCAGTTCATGTTTAAAACCTTTCCCTCTGTCTTTGGGTTATGAACCAAAGCACAAACTCTAAGCAGGAAAACAAGTTTATGATCAGCAAAGTACCTGTTCTTCATATTATCAGCTTCTGATATCAATGGCTTCCAATTGTTTCCATCCAGAAATAAAACTCAGGACAATTAAAGGACACAAAGAACCACAGAAGGAAAGTAAAAGAAAAGTCATAGTAATGATGAAAATAGCAATGATACCATCTCATTTGTCAGTCACAATTCCAATGCTCAGGACTACTAGGTATGAAAGATACCCAGTTTGTGGGCAGAAAGCTGAGAATTTGCAAACAAGATGCATGTTGAAAGTTTCATTTGGACACAGCTGTAGACTTAGAAATAAATCATGCTTCCCAAAAAAAGATCTTCATCTTAAGTTGCTTAATGTCTGTAGAGCAATTTGAGGTGATTACACTGCAATACTTTGCAAAGAAATAAAAGCTATTTCTATTTTCATCATTATTATGAATTTTCTTTTACTTTCTTTCTGTGGCTCTTTGTGTCCTTTAATTGTCTTTGTCTCTCACTCATTTTGCCTACTTAAGATTGTAAAATCTTCAAAACAGGAACCAGTACTTAACACTGCAGCTTCACTGCTTAACACTCTGTGGACCTAACAGAATCTCAAAGGTTACAAATATTCTATAATGTCAAGACTAACTCTCCAAGCAGTTTCTGTTTAAAATAGATGCAAGGATTATTTTTCAACTAATGTAAAATACTTACTGGTCTCTATCACAGATACAGAAGCAAAATATTTTGCATTAATCTGTAATTGCAAAGCCAAAATTTTATCTGATGAGTAAACCTTGCATTTGTATCAGGGTTCATATTCAGGTGAATTGCTCTTAAGTATAGCTAGAGACAGGTAGCTTCTATATATGGAGGGAAAGATCACAGCATGGTTCTTCTGCTTGTTTTGCCACTTACAAAACTCAAAAAGAATGTGCATATTTAAGAGAACAGGTACTTTGGATTTTAGCCTTTGCTACTCCAGGAGCAATGATTACCTCCCCACACCAAATTTTTCTCCCCACAGTAGTAAGAACACTCCGTTCAGCTCTTCAGGATGTTCGGACAGGTTTCCATTTCAGCTCTGCCCTTTCCCTTACCTGTAACAAGGGCAGTCATGCCCCAGTCTCATAGTAGTCCAACAGTCTTCCCTCTGAAATATTTGCCTTTGCTAGGACTGCAGTTATATTTTTGCCAGCTTTTCAACTGCTTAGTTTTCTTCCACGTATCTCAACACCCATAGGTGCAATGACTTCACTGGCACATGTCTGCAAGGACTATCAGGTGCCTTTGAAAAAGGTTTCCCCATCCTTGAGGAGGACTTGTTGTCCATGAGTGAACATGATTTTATGAAGACTCTAACTGTGAATATCTCCTGAAAGCATTAAAATTGAATAATGTTTCTCTTTTATGTTTGGAGTTTCAGCTTTTGGCAGTTTAAGTATTTGAACCAAGCCAGATGTTAAATATTCTCAAAGGGCAATAACCACGTTACCTTTGGATCTGCATTCTCTGAGAGAAAACATTTTACTGGACTAAGACCATAAAGAGGGAGTTAAAGCTGAACTTTAAATATGAAATATGCAGTACAGATGCAAATGGTGTTCTAATTCGCAGACAGACTTTGTAATTATGTTGATGATTTGACTGCATTGTTCCAACAAGACTGATTCTGGGTTTGTGTGCAACTGCAAGGCATATTTCCATCAATTTTAACACTTCCTAGATAATAGAAAATTATAAAAATTCTGACCTTTATTAAATTGTGCCTTGAATAACCTACATAGATGTGACCCAGGAGGAAGATATTAATGAAAAGTCTTACTAGAGGAAAGGACATAATTTCCAGAAAGTAACAAAGGACTCAAGCAACTAAAAAAATTCTTAGATGTACAACATACCTATTTTAGAAGTAGGCAAAGGTATCATGTAACCATACTACATGTGAAATAGTTTCATGGTTATTGTATACCCACACAAATTTCTTCAATCATATTTAAGAATTTTAAGTTTTGTTTTTTCTAAATAACCCTTCCTTCATACATTGTTGATGGTTTCTCTTTTTTATAGCTCCATAAACAAAGCCTGAAAAAAGGTGCATAAAATTAACCAATTAATTTCATTCCAGATTTTTCCTAAAAAAATCTAATTTGGGAGTAGCTATACCATTTGCATATATCTGAATTTAACTGAAAGCTTGCAGTTGAAATAAGGAGTAGTATCAAAGAATCAGTGCATCACCATGGTTGGAAGGTACCTCTGGACACTTTCTGGTCCAAACTTCTACTTCAAAACTTGATCACCAGGTTACTGAGGTGGTATCAGTAACAACCAGATTGTTTGATAACTTAACTGTTTAGTTGTAGGTACTTGTATGTCTTGGTTAACAACTGACCAGAATTTACAGCTAAAAGTCTGAGCCTTTCTAAAAAGGAAAATCTTGAAATTGAAACATAGACACTGAAAATAGGAATTTATTTTACTTTTAATAGTCACCACAGTTCTTAAATGTTCAAGAAGTACTAACTGGAAAGCACTAAGTAAATAGTCAAAATTTCTTGGATTTTACAATTGGGTTTCCATATTAAAATCAGCTTTTAATGTGGCCATGATTTTGTTTCACCAAACACGAGGCAAGCTTCAAGCTGCAAACAGGAGAGAATCTCTATTTATTTTCATAGCCAGATTATTATACTCACACACATATATTTGCTGATAATCAAAGGAACAGGTAATTCTCACCACAAAATCCATAGGCTAAATCAATCTATTAATCCATAAGATATTGCTCTTCTTTAATTGGATCACATTTATATACATTTTCCATGTCAAAAACCGGAGACTGTGTTGTATTTTGTAGCCTGTATACCCAGGCTGTGGCAATAGCAGGAGTCTGTACTTGTGCACAGAGCTGCCTATAATGAGCTGCACAGGGTGCCTCCATGCACTACTGAAAGAGCAAGCCTTACTTACAGCAGCTGTTCAATACAGCCATGGAGGAGCAGGAAGACTGTTTCTAATTTTAAAGACCGGAAATTTGGAACTACAAACAATAAATGCAACAAATCTGGCGAACTCCTTGATTAGGAGAGGCTATGTAATTTAGACAGAACATACAGTTGGATCAGTTGCTACTCAGGAAAAGAAAAGTCATCCCATTTCAATTTATTTTCTGTACTAATCTTAAGTAATAACGGCCATCTAAGATGAGGATATACAGACAGTCTTCCGTTCTCTTCAGTGAACAATATATGCAGATTCTAAATAATAAGGCCTCAAAATAGCCTTATTTTGAATGTGTTATATATATATTTTAATACAGGGACCTGACTTCATACAGTTCTAAAAGAAGGCTAATCTGCTTTCCACCACAGCACAAAAGCTACATGTGTTTGTGACCACTACAGACTAATGATATCCTGGAATAGCCACATTTACTGTAAAATCTATTTTCACCTACAGCAGAATAATTTTATGGTGTCATAGTTCTACCAGAAAAAGGAAAAAATTAAAAAGGACTGCAAGTGCAGCCATATGAAATCATGGTACTTAGGAAGAAACAAGATGGAAACCTCTAGAGATGTAGCTGGAAGTGTAGGGGTTTGTACTGTGAGAAAGTGAATTGAATCTTCTTATACACCCTACTCTTCACCTAACTCAGAATAAATCAGCTTCTTCTGAGGGTCTGGGCCAAATTATCAAAATGCAATTTGGTCTTTTGCATACTGTTCTTTGTCAATCACCTCCTATAAATAAACTCAGTTAAAAGGAAACACCCTTTTACCTACAATTAGTATTTTCTTTCACTAGTTCTCCCATTCACATTTCACTTCCTGTTTTGCAAGGAGGTTCATTGTGTATTTAAGGAAAAAGAGAGACACAGAATACATTTGTGTCTGGCATTGCTTTGCTTCCAGCAGTAAATACAATAATTCTCTGTCACATGTTACAACAGGAGTGTAGTCATTACATCATTACATCATTTCATTATTCCATATCCAGTGATGTCTGATAAAGAATGGCTTTACCCAGTCTATGATTCACACATCAATTTAGTTCAGAAGAATTTGTTCTTGTTTGCATGTTTATTTCAACAGAACGACAGCATGGCAATTGCTTATCTTTGCAACATTTGTTCAAGAGAACAATGGTCTTGGAGGTAATGCACTATCTATCCAACTTGGTTATACTGCAGGGAGCACTAGAAGAGAAAGTAGCTGTCTGATGAAGAAGATAATATATTGGCATAATGGTTCTTTTGTTTCCTTACTTCCCTGCTAATTCAATTAGAACGTAAACCTCCCCTAGTAGTAAATTAGCATAGGCTCCAGTGCCAACAGCAAGTCTGGCTTTTTGAAGACACCATGTTATCAGATATACAGAAGAACTGCGTACTTCAAATGGGATGTTGCTATCCTTATCTGTAGAACTAAAGATACTAAAATGATTCCATTTTACTGAAGGCTTAATCCTTTTGGAATTAGTTTTCATACTGAGATTAGGACTTTCTTTCTCTTCTAACTTAGTGCTAAAATGAAACACCTAAGTTTTTAACTTGCCTAAGAAGTATTGATTTTATTCTCTTTTTGACAAGTTTCTTTACAACCACAAAGTTGTCCTTTCCATTTTAATATAACCCATTGGAAATGTTTTTGTGGCAATGCTGTTGTACCACTACACATAAGAAGTTTCCTGTGCTATGGTTCTGAACTTCTGGGATTAATAGGTTAGTTATAAACATTTGTTTTTCAATCCCCACAGTCCTTAAAGTGTCAAAATAAGTATGGGATACTGTCTGTTCATGTGCTGGAGTTAAGTGCATTCAGAAAGTCTGGAAGGTTGACAATGGATGAATGTATGAGCATGTCTCCTTTTGGCAACAAAACTAAACAACTCAAGTAGACTCAAGTTCAGAGGGATCAGAGATCACCACTCTGTATCTACATAACAGGAACATCTTCATAATGCAGTAAACATAAAGTTTTTTCATACAATCAAGTTCTTTAGTAATTTGAAAACACTTCCATCCCTTAGATAAGGGAAATCTAAAGCAGAAACTGTCATATTCAGGATCATACATTCATTGTGAGACTTTTGTATAATCTTCCTGCAACCTACTGAGCCAATTCTAATTTAATTGACATTGTAAACTTCTATAAATTGCAATACTTCCCCTTTCCTCTTTACTATATTTTTCCATTGCTTTTACATTGTTGCCATATGGTCTTATACTCCATAATGTTATGGCATGTACTGTGTTTTTTATTACCTCCATAATCCAGTGGGTTTGATATTGATTTCTGTAGCTGTTTCTAACTTGGGATGTTTCCATTGTTCTTCTAACATGGCAGTATTCTTTGTATGTGTATTAACTGTGATAATGTCATCACCTATACCTACACATTTGCAATGCAACCAAACATTTCCCCATTCCTTATATGTTGCTGAATCATTTGATTTTGATTAGAAAAAATTATTCTTAATGCAGAGAGACAGGAATTTGTGATAAGGGTACATATGTCTGTGGCCTTTTCATCTGTTCTGACTTAATATCTACCCCTCAGGGAACCACAGAGGTAATCAATTATGAAGACTGGCCTGCCTAAAGATTAGATAGTGGTGTAGTAATACAATAAGAAACCAAAAAGACATTATTCTAGAACACTTAAGTATCACTTAACCAAAAAAACTCAATGATTTTTATTGACTGATACAGGCAGATGCATTTTAATCCTGCAATTGCCTGAAGTTACCAATGCTTTATATCTTTTTCCCAACTTTACCCAGTAAAATGCTGTGTTTTAGTAGATGCCAGGTTGTAGAATGTTTTACAAAGTCAGGTGAAATTGAGATAACTCATTAAGACAGATCTTACCCTAAACTTATGATTCCTGCAGTCAACCTTTGACTGTGAATTTTTTAAAAGATTAAATATTTTCATGTTTCTGGAAAACCAGGATGTGATTCATAAACAAAAGTGCAACATTTCACTCCCCATGTGATAACTAAGAACTATACTTGGGCTCTTCAGTTTCACATAAAATGAACAGGACTCAAAGCCAAACATCGTGCTTGGATCCATATACTCAGCAAGCCACTGAAAACCTTTCCAGAATGTAATGTTATTCCTTGCAGACTCTATGATAAAATTAAAGTTGATCTATACAGCAGTTTTGCAATCCCCATGCAGCAGTCTGAGTACAGGATATAAAGCTTACTTTACAGCTACTTCTACCCAGTTATGAACTGAAAAAAGCCCCAGCTGTTCTGCAGCATTTTCTAAAAGAGAATGGGTTCCAAAGCAAAAACACTGTAAACTCCTTGAGAACAGTGAAATATAGTCAAATTACATTTGAATCCAGCTTTTCCATTATAAATCCCATAGGAAATTATAGTTTGCAGATGGAAACTAAATGTCTCAATGAGATGTGATATAAGTGGCCATGAGAGGAGTTTTTATGAAAAGAGCAACTAAAAAAAAACCCAAAGATATTGTTTATTTTCTCTTCATTCCTGTTTCTCTCTCACATTCATTCAAAGTCTTACTCTAATTCATAAAGCAACCATTACTTTCCAGGAAGGTTTTAATTACTATTTTACAAAAGAAATGCAGTATTTTTTACATGGAATGAATCTTTCTAAAAGATTGCTCTACTGCTATCTTCACAGACTCAGAGAAATCATCTTTTGTTGTTGGAGAAGTCATTGAGCACACCCAGTCATAGCAGTCAGCCAAGTCATGTGCTAGAATCTCAATCAAGTCTTCAAGCACTTGCATCAAAAATACATCAGGATTATTGTAAGTGGATGACCTCAGATCCCTGCTAAGCTCTGTTTTATTCAAAGTTCTTTAAATGCTTTTGCTTATGAATACCTCAACGTATTCCAGTTTGGTACTGCCAGTGACTTTTCTTCACTATTCTCTTCAACTTTATAATTTCTCAAACCATAAGCTCATCTTGAATAAGCAATTGTTGTATTATATCTCCAAAGTTTCCAAACAAGGACTCCTCTCTGCTAAATCAACATTTCAACAAATGTATATATCACTGCACTGTCTTTGTTTATCATTTAGCTTCTCTTGATTATTGCAGCAATTTCTTGCAGACTAACTACTGTTTTATTTACTTTGGGGGGCATAGAGCAAGTACATTTTTTTCCATGCAATTATTCACAGTTACAATTCAAGCACCATCCTAAGTATGTAACAAAGATACATTCATGAGCTTTCCAAGGGAAAAAAAAAGTAGATCAGGCAGATACAGATAAAGAATTCACCTCAGAGGCTGTTAGATCCAGCACGTCCTTATTACAGAAAGTCTATTGCCTTGCTTTGATGCAAGAGGACATGAGCACGTGGAAGACTATAACATGGGGTAACCCATTGGTACACAGCATACACTATTCTCGGTCCTCTACCCAGGGTTTATCTGATGCAAGAAAAAGTCAAATCTTGCATCAAGACAAATAGATTTTTCAAAAGTCCAAATAAATTTTGGATTATATGTCTTTCATGATGTAGAAGCTGACAGTGTCAGTGTCATTGTCAGGAAAAGGCCTGCAACCCAAAACTCTGCCTCCCAAAATTCAGTTCTGCCGCAGACTGCAAACTGTGAATGTCAGGATTCTGCACCACACACAAGTATAAAATGCCAAAGGGTGAATTTCTCAACAGGTAACTAAAATGCTGTAAAGAACTAGAACATGAACAAACTTATAAGAATCTTCAGCATGCAACAGAAAAGGACATATTGTAGCCTAAAGATTAATACAAAAACAGGATGCATGCCCTGTAAGACTTACATTTTTAATTTTTGACACAAGACACTAATGTTTTTTTCCTGTACAGTTTGCAAGATAAATGTGGATGTTAGCAGTTCTGGGTATAGCAACAGAAAATATCTATAAAATTGTCCATCCAAGTAATTATAACTGTTGTTATCCATACACAACACTTATCATTAATAATCCTGCACTATTAGCTTGACTTACCTTGTCATACCTTTACTGATTTCCAGAAGATTATGTTGGTGAAATAAGACATATCACAGAGTTCTTCTTCATAAATAGCTATAGCAAAGAAGAGAATGTTTTGTTAGAACCATGCAAATATTACTTTTTTGCTTTTAATAATGTGCACTGTTTGTTAACGGTCCAGGGGGATTTTTATGTTCCTGGCATAACTGAATCCATACAGCCAACTAGGAAAATACAGCTGTCCTCATTTGGGGGACCACCTCAGTAGACAGGCCTACAAAATTACAGTGTGCTCTTTGGGTAAGCGAAGCAGAAGCCAAATGAGTGTTTCCGTTATTAGAAACATAAAGTCAGAAAGAGTCGATTGTCTTATGTTTATTTGCAAAATAAAAATAGTTTTCCAATTGAAAACTAATTCACAAGAGGAAGCTGAAGTAGAATGTAAAGGACATGTCTGTATCCAAGAGGGAATGAAAGTACTGGAAGTAGTACAACTGGGTAAAAATTTGGAGAGTTAAAAAATTAATTGGAATACACGATGAATACCCAAGGGAAGATGGTACTGGGGACACGGCACTAGAGCTAAGTTCAGAGGGCTTGATTCTACCATTAGCCTTAAAGGACCCTGGTTTTAGGATGTACTGAGTCTCCAGACTCTGAGAAGTTGGCCAATTTAAGGTAATAGGAAATCATAGATCACATCAGTTGATTCTGGAAGTTCCCTCTTTCCTTATAGGAACGAAGTATGCCCAAGATACGGTTCTGAATTTTATTAGAATATAAAATCTCTTCTCTAGCTCTGCTTCATGTACCTCTTTCCCAAAGGATATATAAATTTATTTCCAAAGGGATCTTGAGAGAGGCAAGAACATCAATAGCAGTACTGCAAAGCAAATAATTCACTGAGCTATCCAATCCAACCCTCTACACTCCAATGTTTTTCTTTTTCTGCCAAGTTTGCATCTTTTACATTCACGGAAAGCGTGTTTCCCCACATAACCACTCTGTGAAGAGCAAACTTTATTTACTATATAACTTTTATATTCAAAAAATAAAATAAAAAGTAAAATGAAAAAACCTCCAGAATTCATCACCACTTATCTTTATTACAGAGTTGATCAGTCAAATCAGTGGATTTCCTGCAGAATAAAATTGGCATATTGTGATGATGATTCAAACTCTTAGTGTCTGGTAATTTCAGGTTATTTGTGGCCAGTGAAATGGCAACTGCTTATAAAATCACCGTAGCAATCAATTTTTGACCTTGGTTACTCTACAATGCAGCAGGATTTAGAAGAAAAATCACAAGGCAATTAAGGCAGGTATTAATCTAATGGGAAATGTGGATCATGTAGATTAGGTTATGTAAGCAAT